>CM035165.1:22956448-23308296 GCA_020205615.1 Panax quinquefolius
GACCTCACCAAGTTGTATGACCAAGCTTGGTTGGTGAAGAAAACTCCTCATTTTTGCCTTCAGAGTAAGTTTTCTTCAACCAAACCAAATTGCGTTCGTCGATCGAGTTTGTTGGTCAAGCTTGACGCATGACAACCCATCCTTCGTGGCCCTTAATTCGTCATCAGATGTGTCTTCAAATCCATCCTAGCCCGATCTAATTCTGTTTGAAGACCGTTGATGGTATGAAAAGCATCTTCACGACCGGCTCTCTCTCGGTCCAAGGTCGATTTCAACATATTTATCTCTTGTCTCATGAAATCTTCCTCGGCCTCTCCATTTATGTGTCTCCGGGACGCGATCGTCTCAAGAAAAGACGATTAACTGCGTATATTTTCAAAATATTCAAGTCAAATGTCCAAATATTCAAAGGAAAACAGAGATATAGAGGAAGAAGAGATTGTTATTTACCTTAGCCAAATAGCTCATCCCCTCATCGAGAAGATTTCCGTCTGTATGATCACTGAACCGATGGTCGTCAGTGTTCCGAACGAAAGCTCCGAAGAGGTCGAAGGGGAAGTTGGCGTTGAACTCAGGCCATTGGTCGGAGATCCCACGACCTCGGCATGGTAACTCGACTGAGGGACCGGGTCGTTCGAGAGGGTCTCGGCCTTTCGGAGAGAGAGAGTGGAAACATTCGGGAGGGGTAGGGTCTGCATGTATGGTTTCAGTTGTGGGAGATTTATTTGGGGTGGGTCCTTTGGGTGTTGAAGCAGAAGCGGAACTCGGATGGCTATCAGGAGTGCGTTTCCTCTTCCTGGATAGCGTCGGAATCCCTTCGTCCTGGTCACCGTCCTTATCAATCTGTATTTCTCTGAGGGGCACGAAGGGTGGGATGACCAAGACCGAGGAACCCCGAGCTCTTCGACGAGCTTAGAGGGGTTATTTTGTTTTAATTTTTAGTCCGGTATATTTCTTCGATCAGGGCGATCAAGTAAACCGCCTGGTCGAGGAATGGTTCTGGGGGTTGGTTCTATTTCTGGTGTGGATTCGGGAGGGGTGACAAGAGGGCCGACACGGGTTTTCTTCGTAGCTCTCTCTTCTTGCCGAGGATGAAGGGTCTCTTCCGGTATGAGAACCTCTTGACCTCTTTCTTACATTTGAAAATTCATCCGTATGAATTTACGGGGTTGGTTCGACCTCGGGAGTAGCTTTTTCATTAGTATAGTCTTAGTCGCTCAAGACTTCCGAACAAAAAAATCTTGAACTCCTTTATTTCTAAGGAGCTCTCGATTACGATCAAAGATCTTGCATAAATCAAACAATTCTATGTTAAAATCATGTATCATACTGATATTTTCAAAAATATATATATATGTGAAATGAGTCACATTACTTACACTTATGGTCATACAACCATGCACCTTGAGAGGAGTCCAGTATTTCCACTCTTCCTTAGGGAAGTTGTCGAATAGTTCCATCATTTCCACTTCCCGTTCTTGAAATGTCTCCGGTCGTGAGATATCTTTTCGTCAGTTGCCCAGTTCAATAAGGAAGAAATCTCAGGGCCTTTGACGAAGAACCATTTCTTGTGCCATCCCCTATTGCTCGAAGGGGTGTTCACCAGTGAACGTCTATCGAATTTTTCTCCAGACTTGGAGAATGCTTGCTAAGGGCCTTGAACCCCTTCTCCCTGGATTGTACTATTTTATAGACAGTGAAGAAGAAGTCCAGGGAAGGCTCGACGCCCAATTCATGGCGTATGCCACGAAGGCGAGAATGTGAATGTAGGAGTTTGGCACCACCGTGAAAACCCCACACCCGTAAACCCCAAAGTAGGGTCACTATAAAGATGTGTAGGGAAAACGAACCCCTTCTCCAAAGAGGTCACCGGACGGCCATCAACCTTCGTGCCGTTGATACATTTTTTTTCACCGGCATCGGGTACCACGATCGCGTGGTATCCGGAATGTGGAACCGAGATCGAACCCTCTTTAGTTCACCTCGGTTATGATAGAAGGAGTGTTGGCGTGCATGAAGCGATCCGTACTCTGTAGTATTCAAAGGGGTTTTGAAGTTTTGTCTTGGGATTCAAGGCAGTTCCTTCATTAGGGTTGGGGTTTGGTGGAACCACTGTGATTGGTGTTACGAGTATGGGGGAACTTTGTTCAGAATTGTGGGAAGCCATTTGTGACGATTTGCAGAGAAAGATCAAAAAGTTTAGAAGGCGCTCGAATTTCAAATGAACAGGTAAAACTGTCAAATTTGGTAGAGTTATCCTTTATATCGATTAATGATTTACGGTGTTCAAGGTGGGTACATTAAATGTTAGTAATAATTTGGAATTTGAATGGGAAGCGTCCGGTCTCGGGTCCAGTTGTTTAATGGATAGGGCCTTTCTTATTTGGGCCTTTGATCTCCTTTCATCTCATTTCGTGAGCAATAACCGGGTACATTTAAATTACTTCTTATTATTAATTTTCAGTAAAATATCATGGACTATTTTTAGTTTTCTATTAAACATTCTGTTCAACAAAAAACTAGAGGGCAATGTTGGGTCATGATATTTTCTCCCATTGGGCCGGATATATTGGGCTTACTCTTTTAATTAATCTATTGGGCTTTTATTATTGAACCATGAAAGTCTTTAAGCCCAGTTATCTTATTATTTTCATTCTGACTTATAAGACCAAGATTAGGTCCGAAGGGTCGATCCTTTGGACATTTTAATATCTATTATTTTGACTTGCAATGATGAAAAAGCATGACGGTTGACTAGAGAACCTGCCATGCATTAATGTGGATGGGATTATAACCGGCCGGCGGTGGGAACAGTGACCAGAAAGCAGTAGATAAACTATATGCAGTCGGTGGATCCCATCAGATCAGGGGGGTGTGTCAGGTAATAGTGGGTGGCACTGTAATCCAGGAGGATAAGATATAGCTTGGCAAGGAAGTCATCACGGAGAGGTATGTTCTCACACACTTATTGATTCATAATTAAGATATACGAAAAAAGGAGAATTATTATTATCTCTCTCTCAATACACTAGGCGATATAGCCTCCATTTTGATAAACCTTGTGAACACAATTACTGACTCTCACGCCTGAGCTATCCCCCGATGGAACCGCCGTCAAGCTTGTGGTGTTTATCGTGTTTACTGTGCAGGATCAGGGCGTCTTAAGTGATTGGGACGTGGCAGAAGATCTTGGCGTTAACACTTAGATTTCACCTTCTCGAATCGAAGCTGAGCTTCTTCTAATTGTGATTCTCCTCCATAAACTGGGTCCAAATTTGAATAGATAGGAACTGGAAGGTCTTCGTGTCTCGCCATTGTTTTGTTGTGAAAAATCTTTCTATAAAACAGAACCAAAAATGATTAGAGAATTCTAGTGATAACATACAATTGATTGTTTTTGGATTTGGGGGAAATAGGATACGGATTAACAAATTTTTGATTTAGGATAGATCCTTTTACGAGTATTTTAAAACATAAAAGTATTTTTATTTTTATTTTTAAAATAAAACATACATATTATAAATATTATAATATTAATTTTTATTAATATTATACATATTATAAATATTTAGTTAAAGAAAAAGAAAGAAAATAAAACATAAAAATATTTTTATTTTTAAAATTTTTATAAGTATTTTAAAACATAAAAGTATTTTATTTTATTTTTAAAATAAAACATACATATTATAAATATTATAATATTAATTTTTATTAATATTATACATATTATAAATATTTAGGTAAAGATAAAGAAAGAAAATAAAACATAAAAATATTTTTATTTTAAAATTTATAAGTATTTTAAAACATAAAAGTATTTTTATTTTTATTTTAAAATAAAACATACATATTATAAATATGATAATATTATTTTTTATTAATATTATACATATTATAAATATTTAGGTAAAGAAAAAGAAAGAAAATAAAACATAAAAATATTTTTAAAACCACAATGAGCCAATTGCATTTTTTAAAAGTGCAGTGACTCAATAGTATTACGAATTTGGCTGACTGGCTTGCCACGTAGAAAATAACTTGTTTTATTATTATTTTTCAAAAGCCACATAGAAAAATTGGTCTAATTTTTTAACGTCTATAAGTCAAATTTGACGGAATGACTTAATTGTACATTTTTAAAAACCACAGTGGGCTAATTGAATATTTTAAAAGCACAATGACTAATTGCTTAAAACACTACAACCACAGTGGGTCTTTTTGCCATAATTGTTTGCTTACTGTTTACATATAAGATTTAAATTTTAGACAATTCTTTGAAAAAGGTATTATACTACAACGAGTGCAGTATGTCGGAGAGATGAATGTCTTCGGGTTCGAGCGACGATAATGAATGTCTTCGGGTTCGGGAATGTTTTGGAGTTTGGCCTCGGAACGGATGACTTCGGGAGTTAAACAGATGTCTTCGGCTTCGGAATGAATAACTTCGGTTCATCTTGATTTGGGGTTTCTTCCTTCAACGAATACAAGTAGGTTTCTTTCATTGTATCATTGGTTGCATCTTTTTTCATTGTCCAACCCACAAATGGCACGGTGCCTAAGGCTGTAAACGAGCCAAACAGTTCGTGCACGACTCGAAAAAATAAGCGAAACTCGGATGCGTTAATAATATAATCCAAATCTGAGCATAAAAAATAGTTCAAATAAAAATATGAGTAGAATTTGAGCGAGATTATACTCGACTCGTTTAATGTTCAAACTACATGAATTATAGATTGTGATTCGATACATACTCGATTGATACAAATTTGATTAGATACTCGATACATTTTCTTATAATATATATAAAATTAAATCAAATTTAGATAATTAATTATTATTATTTATTTTATTTTTAATTTTAATTATGATTTTATACTTGTAAAGTGTAATAGTAAATATATATATTTCATTTCTAAGTAAAATAATAAATTCAATTTATAATTATATTTATTATAAAATTAGTTATTATGTGGATACTCGAATTCGAGCTTGAATTTGAAGCTCACGAGTAATTTGAATATAATTCAATCCGAATCGGATCGAATTTGAGTAATAAATATTCGAGTCGAGTCGAATTTGAGTAGAATTTTTTAAAATACAATTCGAATTCGAGTATGAATTTAATATTTCGAGTCGAATTCGAGCAACTCTCTGTTCACTTTGATTCAATTAGTTTACACCTTAACGGTGCCCAAGATTCAAGATTTAATTGGTGATCACAACAACATTAGAAGAATTTTGCATCAACCATTGTTTTCGGCAAGTTCACGACCCCCGCCACCACCGCCCACCTCTGTTTTATCAAACCTTCGTTAGCTTTTGTGCTTGTTTTTCTCTCACTACATGTGTACATAATAGATACGTATGTGTATGTACATGCTCTGTTTATTATAGTTTAAAGTGTTGTTTTTTTCTTGTGAAGCAACACGGTTTCTTGTGATTTCTCCAAGTAATAAACTTGTGGCGTAGAACAGTTTCAAAGTTACTTGACCTTCCAAAATTACATATTTCTCTCTCTTAAAAAAGGTTGATATATGTGTTGACTGATGAGATGAATTTTAATTTTAATTTGGAAATGGAAAAAACTTTTTGTTTCTTTAATTTAAATTTTGTGAGTAAAGAAGGAATTAGAATGCGGCCAAATTTCACATGCAGATATGTGGATAGCTTTAACTCGAAGCAGAGGCGGAACTAGGGGGCCGGGGTAGGGAGGTAGTTGACCCCAGAGGCCTGACGCCATGAGTGAGAGGTGATCGCCATCAAAGTGATGGAACTAACTAGGAGGGGGAGGGGGAGGGGGAGGGGGAGGGGGCGGAGGCGAGGGGGGCAATAGGCAGCGTGATCACCCCTGCGACTAGCGAGGAGCTCCGGTCTTCACCTTCATCTTTTCCAGCAGCGATTCATGTCATATTATGTTGGGAGAATGCATATTATGATTTGATGTTTTAATGTATATGCTCATGATTATTTGTAAAGTCCTTCAATGAATATATGTACAAGGACTTAGTGATAGATCAAATTTGTTAGGTTGATCTAAGATCTTAATGTGTATCATTCTGTAATGGAATGTATAGATAGAAAGATCAAAGCTGTTAGGTTGATCTTGAGATGTAATAGATAGGCTTTGAAGAAATCGTAGTGTATCATCTGATCAACACTGCAGAAGTCAAGGCAGAAACGTAGAGCTTCGAAGATCGTAGTGTGCCTGCCTTGAAGGGACTCTTTGGAAATCGTAGAGTGATCCCAACGTTTGCCGAGACAACTCCACGATCGTAGTGTGATGAAGGAAACATGGAGTTTACAAGTCAACGATCGTAGTGTGCTCTCGGGATCGTAGAATCAACAACACGAGCAAGCAAAGATCGTAGTGTGCAAAGGTCTAAGGGAAATCGTAGTGCTCTCGACTGATAGCATCGTAGTATGCAAAGAAGTCAAGACGCTACGATCTGAATCGTAGAGTACCACGATCCAAAATCGTAGAGCATCATCTGTCTCATGTCAGAAAACGTCGAGTCCCATGATTTGTGTAAAGGTAGATTTCAACATATGAGGAATGGATTCTAGACGTTGCAGTACTCATCAGTCCCAGAGTATATGAAATATCCTTAGTATGCAACAAAGAAGCGTATTGAAGAAACTAAGGATAGTACCATGGGTAAGAGGGACAAAACACCTTTTTAGGCGGTAGGTGAGAAAGCGATCTGCGGTCAAGGGTGTAATGCGAAATTGTAAGATGT
This sequence comes from Panax quinquefolius, assembly GCA_020205615.1. Classification (NCBI taxonomy): domain Eukaryota; kingdom Viridiplantae; phylum Streptophyta; class Magnoliopsida; order Apiales; family Araliaceae; genus Panax; species Panax quinquefolius. The sequence continues at coordinate 22,963,186 of CM035165.1, forward strand.
GCGTAAATGTCTCTATCACAAAGACAGAAAAGTTCGGGACGCATTCAATGCCTCAACGGATGGATCAAACGGATAGTTTTCAAGATCACATATATACAGATCAGACAAATGAGAGAGAACTAAGCAAGCATTGAACAAACAACGTGAACATCTCTCTCAAGCTCAACTCTACGATCTGAGATATTGCAAAACTTGCTCAGCTACTCAGTTCTTTAGAACAAGTGCTTACACAGCAACTGAGTAGCCACCATCAAGTAGGGGTGATCATTCGGTTATAACTGAACCAAAATGGCTATTCGGTTATAACCAAAAACTGAACTATCAATAAAACTACTATCCGAAACACTAACCGAAATTTAAAACTAACCGAATTACTGAATACACAATTCGATAATTCGGATAATAACAGAACCTGTGCTCAAAATTAAAATTAAACAAATTAAACCAACAACAAGAATAAACAACCAGTGAGTAAGATAGAAGAAGAAAAATTATTGAAGCTTTCTTAATCATCCATTGCAGTACAAACAACCAATGTACTTGATATTAAATTTTTTTAAGCATATATTAATACTTTACTAGAATTTCAAACTATCAAACATATTAGATATGTATACCTGCCGGCTGCCACGAAAAGAAAACATAAGCAAATCCATTGCATTTACCAAAAAAATCAAATTAAAGTGAAAACTAAACAAAACTAGAAATGAATCTCAAAATTACTCATTCTCACATCTTCAGTGTAACCACGTCCTGTCACGATCTACGAACAGAAAAGCACAGATCACTAATAGAATCCCAAAAAACAATTCAATTGACTAGTATAAGAAATTAGTACTACCTCGTAGATGATTCATCGAGGATGTGTTTGATGGAGTGATGATCCAACAGATTTGCTTTTTAGGGTTTTGTTTGTCGAGGAGGTATCTTGTTGTTGGTCGACATGTCCCCTTCTTCTCTTGCATTTTCCAGTTAGAATTGTTAGGGTTTTGTCTCGAAAATGATGAGTGAGAACCTCTCTTCCCTTTGATATAAAGTCGATGAGGTTATTACGATTGGGCGAGTTGAAAGGAGTACTCAAAGAGTAAAGACAATTTGAATCTTGATAGAATAGAAGTTATAGATAATATGATTAATAATTAATTTTTTAAAGTATTAAAGTTCGGTTATTCGGGTATCCGAATAACCTATTTTTTGAAAATCGAAATTGAAACCAAAACCGAATATTGAATAATAATTCGGATATAACCGAAATTCTAAAAAAACTGAAAAATCAAAATAATTCGGTTAAAATAATTCGATTCGGTTCGGTAATTTGGTTTTATCCGTTTTTTGATCACTCCTACCATCAAGAACTCAACATTATCAACCAACTGAAGAAGAGTATCAAGTATGCTGGACTTGAAGAGTTCGTAGTGAACTGTAAGAAAGCCAAGTCTGCTGGACTTGAAGAGTTCAAGAGTGAACTAAGAAGTTCCTAGATTGCTGGTCTAGAAGGAATCTGTGTGATTCGAAGTTATAATGCATATCCTTAGTGGATATCCTACTCGTTGAGTAGAAAAGTGGACTAGGAGCTTTAAGTGCTCTGAACCACTTAAAAACGACTGTGTCTTTTACGTTCATGCCATAACTGCCATATCTATTATATCTGCCATAACTGCCTCACTCTCATAACTCCACTGCTTGGTAAAGAAGATTAAAACAAATATTAATTCAGCTAAGTTTTAATCATTATCAAAGAACTAGTTTAAAACGAAAAGATTTTTAAATATCTATTCAACCCCCCCCCCCCCTTCTAGTTAACTATTGTGCCAATTAGGAACTAACAATTGGTATCAAAGTAGGTTCTATTTTACAGCTTACAAGCTTTAGTAGATCCAATGGCACTTTCATACTAACCTAATCCGAGGATCGGGGAGGCAAAGAAGCCACCAATGTGCAACAAGGATAAATTTGCTAACTGGAAAGTCAGGATGCAAGCTTACATGGACTCAATAGATGAAGATCTATTTGAGACCGTTCTTAATGGGCCCTATATACCAACAAAGCTTGCACCAACCACCCATTTATCCAAATGTAATACAAATCAAAGTTAAAGAAGAATGGATGGAATTACGCAGAAGAGAGTCATCTAACTTGACAAAAAGGCTAAGAACATCCTATTCCAATCCTTAGAGGACGATCTGTTTGAAAATGTTGTAAACAGCAAAACAGCTAAGGAAGTTTGGGAAGCACTGCTGATCATGCACGAAGGAACTGAAGAAGTAAGAGAGAACAAACAGTCTCTCCTGACACAGCAGTACGAAATGTTCGCTCATGTGCAAGGAGAAAATGTGACTGCCACCTATGAAAGATTCAACGCTACGCTTTCGACTCTCTACGAGCGTATGGGAAGATCTATCCTAACAAAGATCTGACCATAAAGTTCATGAGAGCTCTACCGAGCAGGTGGGATGCCAAGACCACAACAATAAGAGAATCAAAGAATCTTAATGAGATGACAGTTCAACAGCTATATGGCAATCTCCTGACCTACGAACTGGAGCTGACCCAACGTGCTGAAACCTTATCAGAAGGAAGAAGGAAAGACAAGGGTGTTGCTCTCAAGGCTAATGAAGGTGCATCAAAAGTCAACACTGAGATTGACTCTGATTATGATGAAGACGATGATGAAGACTTCGTTATGCTGGTAAAGAGACTAAGAAGGTTCATGCGACAAGGCAGAATCAGCAAGCCAAAGAAGGTCAACAATTACAGCAGCCAGGAGCAAATAAATGACCTATGCTACAACTGCAAAAAGCCTGGCCACTTCATCGCCAACTGCAACAAACCTATCAAAGAAGAACTAAAGAAGAAAACACATGCAAAGAAGGAATACAAAGGAAACAAGAGGCCTCGGAAAAGCGACAAAGGCCTGGTAGCTGGAGGAACGTGGAGTGATTCAGATAATGACTCAAATGCTGACTCCAGAGATGAAGAAGAACCACAAATGGCCAATCTGTGTCTAATGGCCAAACATGCAAAGAACAACCAAAATCTCAACATACATGATGTAAGTCTCGATGAGGTATTTGATTTCAACTCTCCTGATGTAGATATAAGTGATTTAAGAACTGCTTTGCATGGCATAACCACTGATATACATCAATACATGAAGTGGTTCAGAGTCTTGTCTAATGATCATTCACTTCTTCAAGAGGAGAAGAAGAAAGTTCAAGAAGAGCTTGAAACAGCCCTTCTAAGTACTAATCTTCTTTCCAAGCTTGAGGCTGAGAATAAAACTTTAAAATAGATAAACACACTCAATGCACGAAGAGAGTCTAAGCTAACCTCTAAAATTGAGGATCTAGAGAAGGCTATCTCTGCATGGAACAAATCCTCATCATCCATGGACTGCCTGCTCTCTAGTCAGAGAAGCACGTTCAACAGAACAGGTTTAGGCTTTGGGGAATCCATCTCAGAGTCATGTGTGGAAAAGACGATGGAAACTAGCACTAGTAACGCCTCAAGTTTTGGTAGAGGCATTGCCTTTGTGAAATACTCATAGTTGGAAGAGCCAGTTCAACCTTGTTCTACTGTTTCTAGTTATACTCAGAGAAGTAAAGGATCTCACGCTGGCCTGGGCTTCATAAAGGAGAAGAGTAACCCAACCCCTACTCACCAACCTCGAAGAATCGTAGAGTCAAGCAAGACCAACTCTACGAATCAACTGGGAAGGTACAGTAGAGGTAAGGCACACTCATCACTATTTATGAAACCTAAGGACACGTGGAAGAAAGAGAATAAGTTTAACAGAATGTTAACTAAGGAACCACACGAGTCCAAGTGGAAGATGAATCATCATACACACACAGGCATGCATCATAATAGATGTTTCATATGCAATAAATATGGTCATAGGGCTACAAAATGTTATTATAACTCCATGCATGTGAGACCCAAGATTAGACAGATTTGGGTCCCCAAAGGCACTAACAATGAAGGACCCATGCAAATATGGGTACCAAAATGAAGGTTCAAATGTTTTGACAGGAAAAGAGCTCCACGACCTCAACATGGTATCTGGACAGTGGATGCTTGAGGCATATGACAGGAAACAAAGCTCTATTATCTAACTACATAGAAAAGGAGGGTCTCTTAGTCATCTTTGGAGATAACGGCTTGGGCAAGACAAGAGGATATGGCTCTGCTGGCAATGGTGCAGTATCTTTCAGCAATGTAGCCTATGTGGAAGGTCTTCAACACAACCTTCTAAGTATCAACCAACTCTGTGACAAGGGTCATCAAGTGACATTCCTCAACAACCAATGTCAAGTCAGAGATTTGAAGACATTTGCTATAAGCTAACCGGGACAAGAGAAGGAAATGTCTACACAGTGGATCTTGGTCAACTAAGCTCAGATAAGACAATATATTTTCTGGCAAAAGCATATGAAGAAATGAAATTCAAGGCATGGCATGAGACGGTTGTCTCACTTAAACTTCAAAAGCATGTCCAAACTGGCATCAAAAGACCTAGTAGGTGACCTACCCAAGTTCAACTTCGTGAAGGAAAGGCCATGCAATGCCCAATCGACTTGAAAGCAAACCGAAGCTCATTCAAGAGCAAGACTGCCAACTCTATTGACAAGCCACTGCAGTTGCTTCACATGGATCTCTTTGGGCCAATCCCAACAACCAGTCTTGGAGGAAAAAGATACTCTCTAGTCATAGTCGACAACTACACCAGATTCACATGTGTATTCTTCCTAACTTCAAAGGATGAAACGAGCTCCGAATTAATCAAGATGTTCAGACTGATGATGAATGAGAAAGGAGAGAAAATCAAGGCCATAAGGAGTGATCATGGCAGAGAATTCGATTTCTCAGAAATGGATCAGTTCTGCATAGACAATGGGATCAGTCACAACTTCTCAGCTCCACGAACTCCTCAACAAAATGGAGTAGCTGAAAGAAAGAACAGAACCTTGATAGAGGTTGGAAGAACTCTACTAGTCGCAAATTTCATCCGCTCAATACTTACGAAGCGGCTATCAACATTGCATGCTACACGCAAAACAGATCACTCATACACTCTACGATCAAGAAGACGCCCTACGAACTGTGGAAAGGAAGAAAGCCAAGTGTCAGCTACTTCCATGTCTTTAGCTGTGCATGCTACATTCTCAACAATGGAAAGCAGTATCTGACAAAATTCCAGCCCAAGTCAGACGAAGGGATCTTTCTTGGATATGACACAGACAGCAAGGCTTACAGAGTGTTCAACAAGAAGACACTGAATGTTGAAGTCTCGATACACATCATCTTTGATGAAACTAACTTAGACAAAATAAAGGCCTCAAGACACTACGATCGATAGTCGCGATACACTACTGAATGAAGTCGTCGAGCTCAACACTGATCGTAATACCGATAAAGAAATCGTAGAGCATGAGAATGTGATCGTAGAAAGGTCAATGCAAGACAGCGAGCCTCCACTCCAAGAAGAAGAGATAAACCTTGAAGATTTGAGACAGGAAGGCATTAGGACAGATGTCCCAACCGGCAACAGATGGGCAAGAGATCACACTCAGGATCTAATCATTGGAGATCCGAGTGCCAGAGTCAAAACAAGAGCTGCTACTCAGAAAAAATGCTTTTATCTAAGCTTCATGTCACAAATAGAGCCAAAGAAGATAGAGGATGCTATGGAAGACTCCAGCTGGATAGAAGCAATGCAGGAAGAACTCAACCAATTTGAACGAAGTAAAGTATGGAGATTGGTACCAAGACCAAAGAGTCATCCTATGATAGGAACTAAGTGGGTCTTCAGAAATAAAATGGATGAAGATGGGGTCATAACCAGAAACAAGGCAAGATTAGTGGCAAAGGGTTATTCTCAAGAAGAAGGTATCGACTACGATGAGACATTTGCACCTGTTGCCAGACTAGAAGCCATCCAAATCTTTCTTGCCTTTCTTTGCCCACATGAAGTTCAAAGTCTTTTAGATGGATGTCAAGAGTGCATTTCTAAATGGAGAACTCCAAGAAGAAGTCTATGTAGAACAACCTCCAGGTTTCATCAATCCATCACTTTCCAATTATGTCTATAGATTAGATAAAGCTTTATATGGTCTTAAACAAGCACCTAGAGCATGGTATGAAACACTGACTAACTTCTTAATCGAAAATGGGTTCACTAGAGGTAGAGTAGATACCACACTGTTTCTTAGAAAGCATAAAGACAAAGTCTTACTAGTTCAAATCTATGTTGATGACATTATCTTTGGTTCTACTGACGAAAAGTTATGCAAGAGATTCTCTAAGCTAATGCAGAGCAAGTTTGAAATGAGCATGATGGGTGAGCTAAACTTCTTCCTTGGACTGCAAGTAAAGCAGACTAAAGAAGGAATTTTCATAAACCAAACCAAGTACATCAAAGACTTACTGAAGAAGTATGGCATGGAATCAGCCTCTCCCATGAAAACACCAATTGCTCCTGTAACCAAGCTTAACAAGGATGAGAAAGGTAAAAGTATTGATATCACTCAATACAGAGGTATGATAGGCTCTCTTTATACCTAATCGCCATGAGACCGGACATAATGTTTGCAACATGCATATGTGCTAGATTTCGTGCTAACCCTAAAGAGTCACATTTGTCTCTTTGTAAAGAGGATCTTCGTGTATCTCAAGGGTACACCTTACTTGGGGCTTTGGTACCCCAAGGAATCCTCATTTGAACTAACAGATTCACAGATCTTTTGATTTTGCAGGGATGCAAAATCGATAGAAAAAAAATACCAATGGCACCGTCAATTGCTAGGAAATAGACTTGTGTCCTGGTTTAACAAAAAGCAAAACTCAGTGTTTACTTCAACTATAGAAGTTTAATATATTCTTTCTTTGGTAGTACATCTTTCGAGATCCTATGGATGAGAAATCGCCTAATTGACTATGGGTTCGATTTTAAATCTATTCCCATACACCGTGATAACACAAGTGCCATAGCAATAACTCATAATCCTCGCTCATGCATTCTAGGACTAAGCATATAGAAATAAGGTATCACTTCATTAGGGATCATGTGCAAAATGGAACTATATCTTTACAATATATCCCTCTACCGAAAATTAACTTGGCGATGTTTTACAAAACCACTAGATGAATCCAGTTTAATAAGTTAATAAGTGAGCTAGGAATGCTAAATCTCTGAACCACGAAATATATGCTCTAGATTGTGCTAACCATGATGTATACAAAATCGAACTCAAAATCGTAGACATGATCAAGGAAAGCTCACGATCATAGAGCTGAAAAGAAAACTACCTCAACGATCGTAGCAAAGACTTAACTATCGTAGTGCAGACTCAACGATGACACAAGTCCCATCCACAAAGCAAAAATGAATCCTGTGATGACAAGCTTCATAACAAAGCAATCTCTCTAAGAGGTGCCTCAGGAACAAACCTAACCCTTGAATCTCTCTAAGAGGTTGGCCCTTCCTGAGTTACCTTAAAAGAATGCTTAGTCAAAAACTCATCACAAGGATCCGATCAGACTCGACGATCGTAGGACAGACTCAACGAATGATTGATCAGACTCGACGATCGTAGGACAGACTCGACGATCACAAGACAGACTCGACGATCACAGGACAGACTCAACGAACATAAGACTACCTCAACAATTGTAGCCTTCCTAAGGACACCTCAGCTCTGAAGAAGCCAAGGGCAAATCAGTACATTCCTGCACAGTCAAAATCGTAGAGCCAAGCAAAAATCGTCACCTGTCCCACTAAGCGAAAAAGAAGAGAGGGAAATTACAAGTACAAGTTGAAATCACAATTTTGAAATCTGAAGTCCAAAAGATTATTTCTCTCTCACACTCTCTCTCTCAAAGCAAAAGCCCTAAATCGTGAAAGCTCGACGCGTATCTCACTTCCAACTACGTAATCAATGGTCGCTTCAAATGTGGTATCTGGTTACGCACTCTGTTTGACGAGTTCAAAAAAAGCTCCACTAAAATTTCACAAGACCTAATAGCTACTTTGAAGAGGCGGGTCTCGAAGAGGCTCTGAGCACAGATACCCTTATCTATCCCAGGCTAGTGAAAGAGTTCTACAAAAATGGTGTGTTTGAAAACGACACCATCACTACAAGAGTAAGGGAAGTAGAAATTAAACTAAAGGCAGAAGACTTCAATCTGGCCCTAGGCTTTAAGAATGAAGGGCACCCATTCTTAGACAACATAGACTTCCAAGAGGGACTAAGAAAAATGCATCACAAGAAAAACCCCTCTGGGAAAGGGTACAAAAAGAAGGAGTTCCCATAAAGGTACGAATTTTTGGCTGACATTATTGGAAAATGTGATAAGTGGATTTTTTATACACTTATCCGGTATTTTTTACTTGAATTAGTTGCTTATATTCGTGTATCTTAGTTACTTTTCATGCATTTTGTGTTCATTTTGTAGGTTATACAATTGGGAGCGGTGTGAGCGATTATTGGTAAGGAAAAGCAAAGAAAATGCAAAGAAAAGGCAATCGGGCATCATTTGGGCTTTCATGTTACTTCATGTTCTTGGCTTGGAACTTGGACTACATTGTAGAGCGTCATCGTAGCTTTCCGGAACATCTTGAATCGCTCTAATCAAAGTTCGGATGCAAGAGTTATGATCGTTGTACCAACGGACGTCAAACTTCGCTGTTTTGGTTAGCCATTTTCATAGTAGTCCCTTCCAGCTCAATTTCAGCCTTCATTAGTGCATTATTTCTCAGTTCCCAAAGAATGAAAGTTGTAGAGCTTGTCGATATCTTCGATTTGATAGGTGGCAGGCCCCGTAACTCTTCCCGGATCAAAAGTTAAGGTCATTTTACCAGCAGCACACCGCAGTGAAAAAATCACCAGCGCGAATCTGCGCTTGCGCATGGCACATGACTTACAATGAGCAAAAGCGAGATTTTTAGCTTTTGCGCGGCCGCGCCCAACTTAGGCCAATTCCTGCGTGGCCACGCGACTTCGGGTGTTGACCAAAGATGACTTTTCACTAAACAGAGCAGTTGAAGCGTAATTGAGAGAGGGGATTCAATTAGGGCTTATATATTAGATATATTCTCATGATGAAAAAGATTCCACCCCTTGGGGGCTAGAGCTACTATTGTTTTCTTTTCTTCTCTTTCTTTTTAGATTAGATTAGAACCCTAGATTAGATGAGAGTTCAAGATTGAAGTAATCGAAGAGCATTGGTAATTCAGAATTGGAGCAAAAGGAGAATCTCATATTTGCATTCCCGAATCCCTAACTTCTCTTTACTTCTATCTTTATTTCTCAATGTATAATCAATTGTGGATTGTGGGTTTTGATTCTATGATGAGCTAAACTCTATTTTGAGATTACAATTGATTCTATTAATTAGTTTAATCTGATATATTTTATTGTTAACCTTATTGATTGCTATGAGATTGTCTATTAAGATTCATGCTTATTTGCTTAGTTGATTGGCCATCAATTACTGGGATAACCCATATGAACTTGAAAGACGGACTATGGGTTTAGATTTGATCTTGATAGCTTGTGTTTGTATGTTCTACATGGTGATGGAATATATGATTCGTGCTTAAGATAGACATATACCGAAGCACTGCTCGTAGTCAATTGAGAACTTGGGCTTAAACCTTAATTATTTGTAAATCACATAAACATATAGTGGTTTAGGTAATGTGGGTGTTCACGTGTATTCTATCAATTGTGGATTGTATGTGATATGGGTATGGTACATTGAAAGATGGTTATATTTTACTTTAGTGTTCTCGACTAACAAACCGGTACAATTAGTTTGGTTTAACATGAAGTGTATGGATTTGAATGAGTTAATAGATGAAATTGTAATCTCAGGTCTTTATTATCTAGTCTCACTCTAGGAATAGTTAGGTTTATTTAATTTCGTAGTTTAAATACAAAATATAACATCATTCGTTTAAATAAGACTAAGATGGTTATGGGTTAATGCTTGGTGAATTTTGTTAGTTAATTCTCCGTGGGAACGATACTTTACTTACTCTTTATTACTTATTGACCACGTATACTTGCGTGTTGTGTGTAACTAGAAATTACCCAACAAGTTTTTGGCGCCGTTGCCGGGGAATTATTTTAATAATTTTTGCCAACATTAATTTCATTCAAATTAGTCTTAATTTAAACATTTTATTTTATTTTATTTTATTTTATTTTAATTATCTTCTTATATTTCTCTCTTTCAGGAACCATGGGTGATTTTTCTTATCAATGGCCTTATGCAAATAGGACTCAACCAAGGGACATACGCACTAAGGGACTCAATGTATTTTCTACATTGTCAGCACAAATTGCAACACTTTCGGAGAGGTTGGATATTCTTGCAGCCCAACGCACTCGAGAGATAGTAGTTACATGTGAATACTGTGTTGGCGAGCATCCGAGTTATCAGTGCAACATCAAGGTTGGACAAGTGCAGTTTGGGGGTGATTACTTCAACAACGATGTTTATCCTGATTATCAACAAGGTTGGGGGTATTACCCAGATTATGAATGGGGTTATAACTATCATGACCAACACTACGTTCCAAGTCCAACACATCCATCAGATTTCTCATATCCACCTCCAATGCAACAAGAAGAAAATTCAAGATTGGAGGATTTGTGGTTCAAATTTGTAGCATCAACTAAGGAGAAGAAGATTGAGCAAGGGAGATCAATTCAGAATCTGCAGAATCAAATGAATCAAATACTCGAAACCTTGAGCAATCGCCCTCAAAACAATTGGTACTATGACATGGATTATGAAACTGATGGAAAGCCGGAAGTGTGCATGCCACTGGATGAACTGAAAGGAGTGGACGTTGAGGATACGACTGGGGGTTTGGAAAATGAAGAATATCATATCACCTATATTAAACCCCAAGTGCCTTCTCGACCAGAGTTGAAAATTCCAGTGAATTTTGCACACCCATGTCCTTTAGGTAGTCACATTCAAGGAAATGAGCAGTATGATAAAGATGCCTTGTATAAACCATGGTGGGCTGAAGAAGAGAAAATAAGAAAGGAAGAGTCCGTTGTACTTTCCATACCTCAACGCAATAATTTATTCCCAATTACAACGAACGAGACACCTAGCTATGCAATGGAACTAGGGGCATCATGTATAGGAAATATGCTAGGTGGCTTCAATTCACAGACTCTCATGATGGGGAACCTACCTACACACATAGCGGTTCTAATGGATGGAGGGTTCTTATCTTATCGTAGAGGAATCGGATAGCGGTGTCAAGAAAAGAGTCCAGTTAATGGACTATAAACCGAGCACTCGATGGGAGGCACCCCATCCAATCTTTCTCCCTCCTTGTTTAATTCTTATTTACATTGCCATATTTAGTAGATGTTAGATAGTGGTAAATCTTAATAATAGCTTTATTGTTTCTCCTCTCAGGTTAAATCCAATTGCTAAAAGTATTCAGATCAAATGTAAAGTCAAACCAAATCAAGCGAACGAGTTCACAGGTCAGCACAGAAGAGGGCTTGAGGATCGCCATACCAAGACACACCACCTACCGACAGACTTTTCACATTGTATGCGAAGTCTTGCATGCACGAGGATTGCATAGGGGAGCGCTTGTGCATGCGATGCCCCGATTGATGTTGAGCTGTTTATTTTAATTTCAAATCTCAAGCTTCGGACAGTTAGAAGCCCACACTCAGTCTCCAACTATAGAATATCTCAAACTTAGCCATCGCCTGATATACCATCGGATCATGAGGAGGCGAACGGAGATGACAGTGCCACTTAAGGGAGTATTCTTTCACTTTTAATTACAATTAGGGCATTGTTTATTTTAAGTTTGGGGGTATTGGGTCGTAGTGAGTAGTTGTTGCATATAGTTAGTTGCATATAGTTTGATTGCATGTTTAAGTTGCATAGTAGGGGTATTGTAGTATGATTTTTTTTTCTTTTGTCTTGTTTGTGTGTAGTTGCATAACATTGCATAATCCCAGGCTTTTAGTTAGTTGAATTCTAATTTGGCCAATGATGACATAGAAATTTGATAGATTTTTGAATTCAGTGGATATCTTGAGCTTAGTTATAATTTTATACAGGATATAATTCATGCTTGCTGTTTAGATACTACCAGGTATCACGACAATGTTCCTATTTGCTTGTTGGTTAAGATTAGCATGTTTGTATGCTGAGAGGAAAATGTTGTTTTTAATGATAGAATTGTGTAGGAAGTGAGTAATGACTATGAAGATACTTAAACTCAAGTTTTGGGGAACGCATGGGTATGCTTGCTTTATTAAAAAAAATAGAAAAAAAAAGATTGAATAATTACCGTGGCTAGTCTTGTTTTGGGGCCTTTGTTACTTGAGTAAGTACGCCCGAGGGGATATTCTTTACACCTAGCGCCCTAAGGTCTTAATGGTCTGGGAGTCGTTGGTTGAAAGCTCGCTAAGGGGTAGCACTGTTAGCCTAATAGAATGAGACATTGCACAGACATGGGAAATATATATATAAATAAAATAAAATAAAATAAAAATCAATAAACACAATGTGAAAAGTCTGAAAATCGCCTGTGAGTAAAAAATAAAGCAAAATAAACCCTTTGTTGAACCTTAGCTTGTACTGATGTGTTGGAGTAGTTGTTGTTTCATTTGTATGCATAGTTCTTGGATTGAACCTCAGTTTTCTTTCTTAAGCAGTATAACATGTGAAATCCTCACCTTTTTCAAGCTTATATGTGAACACATCACACACACACACAACATCTTTATAGCAGGTTAGGATTATATGATTGTATGTCATTATGCCTTTAGCTTAGTTTGATGCTTTGTTCTCGAATCTTGATATCTCTATGAGGCATATCTTATTGGAATTCTTAACATGGCTGGAAATCTGGGGATTCATTGTCATAGTAGCGTAGCTTGCATAGCATGTAGATTGCATTATATTGTGTTGCTTGTAGACAAGTAACGGTTTAAGTTTGGGGGTATTTGATAAGTGGATTTTTTATACACTTATCCGGTATCTTTTACTTGAATTAGTTGCTTATATTCATGTGTCTTAGTTACTTTTCATGCATTTTGTGTTCATTTTGTAGGTTATACAATTGGGAGCGGTGTGAGCGATTATTGGTAAGGAAAAGCAAAGAAAAGGCAATCCGGACATCATTTCGGCTTTCATGTTACTTCATGTTCTTGGCTTGGAACTTGGACTACATTGTAGAGCATCTTCGTAGCTTTCTGGAACATCTTGAATCGCTCTAATCGGAGTTCGGATGCAAGAGTTATGATCGTTGTACCAACGAACGTCAAACTTCGATGTTTTGGTTAGCCATTTTCATAGCAGTTCCTTCCAGCTCAATTTCAGCCTTCATCCTTGCATTATTTCTCAGTGCCCAAAGAATGAAAGTTGTAGAGCTCGTCGATATCTTCTATTTGATAGGTGGCAGGCCCCGTAACTCTTCCCGGATCAAAAGTTATGGCCATTTTACCAGAGCACACTGCAGCAGAAAATCACCCGCGCGCGAACTGGCGCGCGGCCGCGCAACTTACAGTAGCAAAAAGCGCGATTTTTAGCTTTTGCGCTGCCGCGCTCAACTTAGGCCAATTCCTGCGCGGCCGCGCGACTTCGGGTGTTGACCAAAGATGACTTTTCACTAAACAGAGCAGTTGAAGCGTAATTGAGAGCAATGATGAGCTAGAGCTACTATTGTTTTCTTTTCTTCTCTTTCTTTTTAGATTAGATTAGAACCCTAGATTAGATGAGAGTTCAAGATTGAAGCAATCGAAGAGCATTGGAAATTCAGAATTGGAGCAAGAGGAGAATCTCATATTTGCATTCCCAAATCCCTAACTTCTCTTTACTTCTATCTTTATTTCTCAATGTATAATCAATTGTGGATTGTGGGTTTTGATTCTATGATGAGCTAAACTCTATTTTGAGATTACAATTGATTCTATTGATTAGTTTAATCTGATATATTTTATTGTTAACCTTATTGATTGCTATGAGATTGTCTATTAAGATTCATGCTTATTTGTTTAGTTGATTGGCCATCAATTACTGGGATAACCCATATGAACTTGAAAGACGGACTATGGGTTTAGATTTGATCTTGATAGCTTGTGTTTGTATGTTCTACATGGTGATGGAATGTATGATTCGTGCTTAGGATAGACATATACCGAAGCACCGCTCGTAGTCAATTGAGAACTTGGGCTTAAATCCTAATTATTTGTAAATCACATTGACATATAGTGGTTTAGGTAATGTGGGTGTTCACGTGTATTCTATCAATTGTGGATTATATGTGATATGGGTATGGTACATTGAAAGATGGCTATATTTTACTTTAGCGTTCTCTACTAACAAACCGGTACAATTAGTTTGGTTTAACATGAAGTGTATGGATTTGAATGAGTTAATAGATGAAATTGTAATCTCAGGTCTTTATTATCTAGTCTCACTCTAGGAATAGTTAGGTTTATTTAATTTTGTAGTTTAAATACAAAATATAACATCATTCGTTTATATAAGACTATGATGGTTATGGGTTAATACTTGGTGAACTTTGTTAGTTAATTCTCCGTGGGAACGATACTTTATTTACTCTTTATTACTTGTTGACCACGTATACTTGCGTGTTGTGCGTAACTAGAAATTACCCAACAAAAGCATCTCGTCAGAAGAGCTCGTGTCACGACTTCGGTGAATGAAGCTCAACTTAAGCTCATGACGGCCATGTTTTATGGTAGTGACAACTCAACTATGGAGTCAGAGTGCTCGAGTGGATCTAAAGTGGATTGTCAACTCAAGAAATCAAAAAGCCCTCGTAAGATGCTATATATATGCGTTTCTTAAGTATCATTCTCGCAATCACACCGGGTAACAAAATTGGGGATGAAGAGGAGAAGCCATAAACCCAAATCGAAGAATGACCCAAAGAGTTGTTTGAAAATCGGAAGAGAAACTCACTTGAGTATATATACGAATGATGACCGAGTCCAAAGGAAGAAGAACTGGTGAATCAAGGACGCAGCTTTCTAGGAAACATGTCTCGCATTGTCGTGGAAGTCAAGAAGAAGGAGAAGCCAACAAGGGAGAACCCTCTGTCCTTACCAGAAAAAGCAAGGGCAAAAGGAAGCTAAGGGCTAGACAGATAGAAGAGGCTCAAGGATCTACAATCGATATTCCCAGTAGTCCTCCTCTGATATAGAAACTCTGAGGATGCTAAGAAGGAAGCAGCAGCAAGATGAAGCTGATGAGGATCAAGCCACCATATCACAGATCCTAAAGAAGAATAAAGCTGGCCATAAGTCCAAAAGGTCATCAATCTCCTTTATCGTAGAGTCTCTACTGTTCACAAAGGCCAGACCAAGTATGGCAGGCATGGAAGGAGATGTCTCAAGTATAGTGGCTATTGAACAGGACAAAGCTGAGATTCAAGAGAGTCTTGAAGTTGTGGCTAAACCCAGAAAATCAAAAAGAAAGATGGTCAAGAAGTACATTCTTGAAAATGAAAAGGTGCTGAAAAAAGAAGCAAAGAGTATGGATGCAAAAGAAGAACTGTCACGAGCAAATCAAGAGGACAGTGCTCCAGCTGAGGGGGAGTTTCTGAACTCTCAAGAAGATAATCATGCTGAGGGGGAGCCTCATGATATCCACATGGCAGAAGAAGAGGTCCCTGCACAAAATAAAGATGAACCAGTGCAAGACCATCCAGAGACCATTGAGATAATGGAATCCTCATAAGAGAACAAAGAAGAAGAACAAGATGATGATGATGATGAGCTCGAAATCACTAGTATGGGTAAAAATGGATATATAAGCTATCTGTACAATCAAATGTTTTCTTACCTACCCATGATGGCATACCATCAAGCTCAAATCCTGAACTCATGGGATCACATGTTCGAGCTTCAAAGAGTATCCACCATCTCGCCTTCGCTCATGGATTCCTGTGGAAAGTCAACTTTGCCAAGAAGTCGCTTCATCGACCATTCTTCATCCAAGGATAAACTTGAGGTAATCGACTATCCCCAGATCTCTTCAAAGTTAATCACTTGCCATCATCTTCATTCACTCAATTCTATGAATATCCTCGATGGTTGGAAGTGATTCTTCACCCACTCAATCAATTTCCAGTTGCAGAATCCCAAAATTTCAGAATCAAGAAGAACAAATGAAGTCAACCTTACTTTGCTCCCACAAACTACCAACTCTACGATTCCAGACTCTAGACCCATCGTAGAGTCCCAAATAGAGATCGTAGAGACACTTGTCCCAAACATCCAAACGCAAGCCCCTCCATTCGATATACCATCCTCCTCATCAAATGACTACTTTAGTCTTGATCTTGCTCTCTACAACCTAAAAGATCAATCCCAGCAAACAACCCCTCCAATCAACAATCCTCAAGCCAATGATACTCTTCCAAACCTGCCTACAAAGGATGACTTGAAAGAAACCTCTGAGAAAATGGTCAAGTCTATAGAAGTGTCCGGAATCTCACCAATCTCATTAATATCCCATCAATCAAATGATCACAGCTGCAAATAATTTCCCTGGCACTATGAATACTGAGCTTACAAAGAAGCTGAGAGAAATTATTTAAGAAATTCTTAAGAGCATGAAGGACAGAGATGAGATTCACTTCCAGATAGCTGCCAAGCAAAGAGAGGTTGTTCTTGAAATACAGAAACATCAAGACAGTCAACATACCCTGATGCTGGAAAATATTATCAACTTGAAAGCTTCTGTCCACGACTTCCAGAAATCTTATGTCAATCAAGAACGACAGAATGATATTGTTCCCACTGCCCTCTGAAATAAAGAAGCTAGATCTGAAAAACATATCAAGGAAAGTCGAGAGGACATTGCTCAGACACAAAGCCAACTGAACGAGCTTGTCCAAGGTGTTAATCGACTGTCTGCAGATATTCGAACCCTTGATGCTGGCATAAAGGGGGAGAATAAAGGGAAAGGAGTTCAGGGAGGACATGGATGTCAAGGTAAAGGCAGAGGAGGTCATGGAACTCAAGAAAGGGGAAGAGGACAAGTTCATGCTCAAGCATCACGAAGCCCTCCTGCAAGACAAATCCATCATCAGACTCAACGATCTGATCAGCAGAGAATTTTAACGGCTATACCTTTAAGACGTCAGGAGTCAACTCCCAGCTCACAAGATGTGTCTACTGTACGCATAAGAATGCCAACTGGAGATCCTGCATTCATGTACAGGCATGAAGAAAATCCAAGACTAAGTCTAAGCAAGCTGGAAGAGTTAGCCAGAAACGAGGAAGCCTGCAGAAAAAGAAGGGCCGGGGAGTATGTCAACCCACCTCCACGAAAGAGGTCAAAGAAATAGAGATAAGTTGAAACTTTAATTTCCTATTGATGTAATGCCAAACTGTAATATCTCCTGATCATCAATAAATTCATGCTTATTCTCTAGAAATTTCAGCTGCTCACTGAAATACTAAGTCATGTTTAAATTTCCTGCAAATGTATCCAGTCACTAATAATCATGACAACAAATCTCCTTGGTTATGTCAACATCAAATAGGGGGAGATTGTTAGGAGAATGCATATTATGATTTGATGTTTTAATGTATATGTTCATGATTATTTGTAAAGTCCTTCAATGAATATATGTACAAGGACTTAGTGATAGATCAAATTTGTTAGGTTGATCTAAGATCTTAACGTGTATCATTCTCAGAATGGAATGTATAGATAGAAAGATCAAAGTCATAGGTTGATCTTGAGATGTAATAGATAGGCTTTGAAGAAATCGTAGTGTATCATCCGATCAACATCGCAGGTCAAGGCGTAAACGTAGAGCTTTGAAGATCGTAGTGTGTCCGCGCCAAGGGACTCTTTGAAATCGTAGAGTGATCCCAACGCTTGTCACGAGCCAACTCCACGATCGTAGTGTGATGAAGGAAACATGGAGTTTACAAGTCAACGATCGTAGTGTGCTCTCGGGATCGTAGAATCAACAACACGAGCAAGCGAAGATCGTAGAAGGTGCAAAGGTCTAAGGGAAATCGTAGTGCTCTCGATCGATAAAGATCGTAGTATGCAAAGAAGTCAAGACGCTACGATCCGAATCGTCAGAGTACCACGATCCAAAATCGTGAGAGCATCATCTCGCCCCATGTCGAAAAAACGCCGAGTCCCATGATTTGTGTAAAGGTAGATTTCAACATACGAGGAATGGATTCTAGACGCCGCAAAGACTCATCGGTCCCCAGTATATGAAATATCTTTAGTATGCAACAAAGAAGCGTATTGAAGAAGCTAAGGATAGTACCATGGGTAAGAGAGACAAAACACCTTTTCAGGTGGTAGGTGAGAAAGCAGTCTGCGGTGTCGGTGGGCGTAATGCGAAATTCGTAAGATGTGCAGAAATGCCTCTATCACAGTACAGAAAGTTTAGACGCATTCAATGCCTCAACGTATGGATCAAATAGATAGTTTTCAAGATCACATATATACGAGATCGCATGGATGAGAAAGAACTAAGCAAGCATCAACAAACAACGTGAACATCTCTCTCAAGCTCAACTCTACGATCCGAGATAATGCAAAACTTGCCCACTACTCTCGCTTCTTTAGAAACAAGTGCTTACACAAAGAATCGAGTAACAACCATCAAGAATTCAACATTATCAACCAACCAAAGATGAGTACCAAGTGTGCTTTGGACTTGAAGAGTTCAGTAGTGAATCAGTAAGAAAGCCAAGTCTCATTGGACTTGAAGAGTTCAAGAGTGAACTAAGAAATTCCTGGGCTCACCGGGTCTGAAGGAATCAGTGTGATTCGAAGTTGTAATGAGACATCCTTAGTGGATATCCTACTCGTTGAGTAGAAGAGTGGACTAGGAGCTTTAAGTGCTCTGAACCACTTAAAAACGACTATGTCTTTTACGTTCATGTCATAATTGTCATATCTGTTATATCTGCCATAACTGCCTCACTCTCATAACTCCACTGCTTGGTAAAGAAGATTAAAACAAATATTAATTCCGCTAAGTTTTAATCATTATCAAAGAACTAGTTTAAAACGAAAATATTTTTAAATATCTATTCAACCTCACCTTCTAGATAACTATTGTGCCAACTAGGAACTAACATATTACACGGTAGCCTCTATTCACAATCAACAGATATGCCGCTACTGGCTTAGGTTTATTTGCATTTACAGAGGTTTGGATCGAGTTTTACTTATATACTATTCTTAGTTTCCCCTTTTCTTCAAACTTGGTCTGAAATTTTTATAATTGAGGGCTTCACTAAATCATTGCAGGTAGAAACACTACTTCAAGTATTGATGCAGACAAAGACTATAGTCGCACTTGTTCAATTTATCAGCAAGAAACTCCTGTTTGCAGAGGTCAGTCAATAGTTTGTTTCTTGGTATAACTATAATTTTCTCCTTCCTAAAGTGCTCCGGGATTCGGTGTTGTGTACCTTCAAAGGATAAGTTCAATTCCTTTTCCCTACTTGCCGTGTAGCATTTTGGTAGATTTCTAAACTCCATAGAATGCTCATTTTTATGTAAATCACCGGCATATTTGTTGATTGTGAATAGAGGCTACCGTGAAGTATAATTCCAATGGATGGCTTTTGTATAATCAATTTCATTATGTGCTTGTTATCTTTGGAGGTAATTTTTGTTATCAGTGAGTGCGCATTCATATTTCGAAACTGTGGTTTGTAGATATGGTATTTTGGTTCTACCACAAACTTTTGTTTCATAACTTAAAAAGACTTTTTGCTGATAAAAAAATAATAATAATTAATTACCATGTTCTGAAGCAAGTGGTGGTATTAATAATTTCGGTTCGCTTGGTTTAAAATTTTTGACCCCCCTACAAAAAGGTTCTGGTTCCGCCACTGACTCGAAGCACAAAGACAATTTATTTTGGGGCTTGATACAGAGTATTTCTGCAGCATCAGAATTTCTGTAATTGCGGTTATGTGTAGTTGTAGAGAGAGAGATCCATTATTGAAGGATTTGAATGAGAAGAATCAAATTTGAGTTGAATCAATTATTTGACATTTGCAGTTTAATACTGCGGAGCCTAGAAAACTAAAAAATAATTGAATTTGGCCAATACGTCGTTTTTCAATTGGTCAGTCATACTTAGCGTCCGCGGTTTAATACTGTGGACGACATGAAGGCTTTAAAATGATGTCATTTCTCAATTGGTCAGTCATATTTAGTGTCCGTAGTATTAAACTGCAGAATACTAAAAACTAAATTGTAGACGTGGGCTCTATTAACCTCACGATCTACGGATGGTTACGATGTGTTGTAAGGATAACCTTAAGTTGACAAAGTTGGCTATGTATCGGTCCCCTATATATATATATATAGTATAATTTCTCACTTTTTATTTTTGATTTTTCAAAAGCTTAAATTTTTAATTTGTTTTTGTATATATAATGTTTTTTTGTTTTTTATATCATGTTTATATAATAATGTAATTTTAAAATTGGGTCTTTATCTCTGCAAATATTACGTATTTGCAACTAGGGTATATACCCAGAGACTAGAGAGTATATTTTTCCTTTGGCCCAAAGGAAAACTATCTGCGACGAGACGTATAGACTATCTAATTAACAAAACACAACTCATTTTGAATTTCTCGCTCACCCTAATAAACTATCAGAATCGTCCAAAGTTTGGATAAATCTCACCGTCCATTATATCCTCTTTAACTTCAAAGGAAAAAGAATTGCTCTCTCTCACTCTCAGATCCTCCTCCATTCTTCCTCCTCCTCAGCTCGCCATCTGCCTCCTCCATTCTCTAGCGCCGGTAATCTCTCCTTCCTTTCGTACGTAGTGTCGGAGGCACGGGGAGTACGGCTAGTATATTAATACAAAGCGTAGACAAGTTGCTTCATAATGTTAGGCTTTAAGAGAGCAGCAGTAATGGGATTGATGAGTTTTATAAAATTTTCAAACTTTGAGGGAGAATCTTATAAAAATTTCAAACCTTGGGAGGGCCGTGGCCCCCTCCAACATATATGTGGCTCCGTCCCTACCAAAAGAATATTTAAAGGAATTGATAAAATTACCACCATCAGTCCACGTTGTTCAAAGCAATAATCAGACTAATTGTGAAGAATTAGATGCTGCAAGCAGATCAACTCATCAACTATTGGAACAAGAAGTTGCAAGTGGATCAGTAGTTCATCAGCCATTGGCTTTAGAAGAAGTTGTAAGTGAACATGGTGATCCAATGCTGTTGAAGGAGGATGGATCGAGTATAATGGCTTTGGGAATCCGAGTGAATTTCAAAGATCAACGATGATTGAGCATAACAGATTTGGGAATCCGGGTTAGTTTCAGCAACAATGGACTACAGACAGTTGGCAGTTTAGGCGTTAATAATCTCCAACATCGATCTGCAGGGTGAAGCTTATTGGGATGCATGATAGCTTTGATTTTGGTTATGTGGATGCGATTAGCATAGATAAACTTTCAGAACCTTTGTCATGGGAGAACCAATGGTTGGGAATTAAAGAGTTAGGAAAAAGTTGTGTGGAAATCATATTTAGTATACTTCATATGATTGTTTTGGGTTATAGGAATTTTTGGAAGAGGAAGAATAGCTGTATGAAACCTTCTTATGCTTGGATTTGAGCTATCCTGCTTTGTATTTCTTGGAAGAAATTGCTTTATATACGTCTCTGTGTTTAACTGTTAGACTTGTTTGGTGTGTGCATACAAGTTTTTTGTTTCATATTAAGGCTCACACTTTAAGCTTGCCAGACTAATCCTCCGGTTGAAGTCAAAACGGTAACCTTGATGCATCCATAAGGGATCGAAACCGAAACCTCTTGCTTAAGCGAGGAGAGCCTCTTCCACTTAGGTAGGTAAACGAATGGAAAATATGGAAATTTGGGGTGGGGTATTATGTAAATAATTTGACAATAATTACTGCACGACAAATAATGCTTTTCTTTATGTTGGTAAATGAAGAAAATTTATAGACTATAATATGGAAAAAAATCTGGCCTAGTTATATATAATTAAGCACATATAACCTCTAAGTAGCTTGTATAATGACTTCTTGCCTATTTTATAGGAACTCTAAACTTTGCCCAAAAGTACCCATATCCTCCGTTCGGACAAGAATATGGGTACACTTCCTTTTAGTGTAAAGTACTGGCAAAATTTAGTACCTGTTTCATTCAAAATATATCAATAGTATTGTACTTAGGGCAAATACATTCAACATGAAACAGCTCAATATCGTTTAATCTTTTTATTATTTTCAACATGAAACCACAAGGGGAAATCAACAGAGCTTAGGGCAAATACATTCAACATGAAACAGCTCCCAAGTAAAAATTTTGCAGTCAAGTAAAAATCGGCTAACATGGCTAACATGTTTGTCCAATATTTTCAATATCATAATTCTACTATCAAAATTTTTGCATACCACAAACAGGTAGTTTACTTGCAAAGAGCATCTAAATAAGGGAATAACAAAAAAAACCCACCAGACAAGCCACAGGGGAGAACTATAAATAGAAAGTAGGAGAGGGGTAGCTGTTACAAACAAAATAACAGAGAGAGAAGTAGCAATAATCGTACATCAGACTTTTGCACCAGGAGTTGCCTAGTTCAAGTTATGTTTCCAATTCCAGTGCCTTTCTTTTCACTGTTGCAGCAATCCTGTCACCAATTATTTCTGCACACCGCCAGTGGATTCTGTTTGATGTTTGACAATACACAATTGCCCACCTTCCTTGTTAGCAGCAGTGGCTGCTTTTACTTCATTGCAGTGGTTTATGAACTTGCTCAGTTCCTGATCACAAAGAAAGAAATAGAAAAGTTATTACTTAATAGTATGTAAACCGTACAAAACCAAAAGTTTTGATGAACCTATTTAACAATAGCATAATAAAACCAATGGCCGCAACCAACTGCAACGACTCCACATAAAGCTACTCTGCTTGTGTAGCTCAGTTCACCAAAAGATATGTTGCTATCAGAAATGACTATCAACTCTCAAGTGCATAACTGCTTATCATTCTTCTTTTAACTTCTTATTCTTATTCTTCCATTAATTTCTGCACAGTTCTATCTCTTCCTTAAATCTGAAACATTCCTCTGCATTCCTACTCAACCTCATTTACACAACCAAATCATTCCCCAGCCTAAAAACTCACAAACAGCAAGATCTGTATACCCAGATCCCCAAATACCTCTGAAAATTAATCTTATTGACCTAAATCAAACCCAAAGTTTTACCCCTTAGTTATACTTTTTGAAATTCCTAAACTTGAATGTCTTCCAACTGTATTAAAATACTTTCAACAAACACTCTGCTGCTTGATGGAGAAGAAGAAATGAATTCATCAATTTAAAAAAAATCAAAACAAGAAATTCAGTTTGATAGTAGGGTCTCCATCTATTAAGCCTATATTTTCCTTGCTTGTTCGTTTGCAAGAAAAAGCACTGTTATACAAAAAATAATAATAATAAGACACAGGGCATTTGATTGTATGCAAGAAACAAGAAATAATAGGAGCTAGAGAAATACGCTAGATTGGACCAGAAATACCCATGCTCAAAAAAATTGCATCATTTATTGAAGTCACCAAATATAAAATTATACAATCATAAAAGACACATAGATCATAGTTCTAAGTAGATCCAAACAATCCATTCTCAAATCATCACTACATGGTCATGGTTTAGCAGAAAGCGTAATTTATGAAAGTGTCACCACATAAGAAGAACTCATCTTATTTATTGCTATTTTATCAAGATTGCCATTCTTCTGTCTTAATTTCTGAGGCACCCTGTTGAATTTGCAAACATGGGTTGTCTAAAGAAAATCCCCTTAATTTTTAATTTCCATCTATGTTTTCACCTATTTTAGTACAGATGTCATTACTTTCTTATCAAAATTTAATCAATTGAAAAGTGCTTATAAGAAAAAAGTAACAAAACCAGAATATCAAAAAGATTGAGTCCAGCTAACATGCAAGGACTTGGGTTTTTATATGATGATTCTAGTTTTAAATTTATTAAGCCTCAACGTGACTTAATAAGTTCATGCTTTACATATATACAATGTACATAGCTCATTTACACAATATGACTATCCTTAAACCAAATGCCATGTTCTCACAGGTGACAGAAGGAGCAATGACACTTAACCATTCAGTGGCCTCCTAGCTTATAAGATTTGAAAAGATTCATATTTGGTTTACTCATTTTCTAAAAGAAAAATGAAATGGGTAAGCTACTTTGAGAGTAAAAACCACGGTCATACATTGATTTCCTCAACCGAGTGAAACTTAAGAAGAACATTGCATGTCCACGACAATATATCAATGCACATACATTATTATATTCCGCCACAACCTTGGTGTATGGAATGAAGCCCTAGAAAGGAGCAGACATATGGGCCCAACTACTTTTTCCAAAAGTTCCAAAAGGAGTTTTCTATATTTTGAAAGATTCACACAGAAACCTTCACATTTCATGAAACTTCAACGCAACTCATTATATGAATATGATATCCATTAATGCTTTTTCCAGTCTTGGTACTTCACTATTATCTTTGTAATCATTATCAATATAAGCATTGGTACTTTTTACAAACAAAAAAAAATATTGCACAATAGTTAATTCTATCCCTATTCCGAAAAAGACTCCAATTTTTTTAACTTATTAAAGTCAATTGGTTAAATCCTAAACTTTAAAATTGATATGAAATAATTTAATTTTTGAAAACAATGTTAATAATTAGTAATACTTTCTAAATAATTTACAATATTCATGGTTGTATTGACAAAATAAAATGATTTAAAAATTCTGAATTTGAAAATGTAAAAATTAACTTCAAAAAATCCAATAGGACTCTCTTTTTCTCCTTCTGTTTTTTTTGAAACTGAGTCGATATCATTTCTTTCTCAAATAAAATCTATCATAATAAAGATTATGGTTTTCAATTATTCCTCTAATATTTTTGTTTTTGAACCTCCGGATAATAGGTCCTGGTGGTAGATTAGTTTATTGCTGAATTACAATAAGAACTACTCCACTACTAAGAACCTAAATATCTCATATACATACATATATATATATATATATATATATATAATAATACAGGATTAAAAAAAATTGAAACTTACGCGATTAGCATCCATCTCCTTTGTGACTTTGGAAGGCTTTATGACTCTTTTTCCTGAAAAAAATCCATTAATTTGGTAAATAATCACACATATATGTATATATGTGCATATTTATATGGTGAGAAAGAGAATTTGAGAATTAACCTTTGCGAGTGGTAGGGATTTTGCCATGGCGGCTAGGAGGAATTGATTTCTTCTTCTGTTGACCCTTGAACATTTTTGATTTCTGCGTCATTTTCTTTTCTAGAAATTCCTTTCTCGGTTTCTAGGGTTTTAGCTTTTGCTAGGGTTTCTGATGAGAGGTCTCGAGCTTGGTTTTGTTTTGCAATAGGAATATGAGAGGAAGAGACCGGTTTGACCCGAACCCCGCCTATTAATTTTTTAGGGCTATGTAAGCTGTGTTTAAAGTTGTCCAAGTTCGGTTTATTTTAAAATTATCGGTTTAAAATTCGGATCTCGTCGATTCGGATTGTAATAAATTTGTTCAAATTTGATCCAAATAAGATCATGAACTTTAATTTTTTTTATCAAGGCGGTATTAAAATATAATATTATTAACCAAAAAAATATAATATAAAATAACTAATTTAAAACGTTTGACACATATCATTTTTTATATTAATTGAATTAAAGTTTAAATTAACATAAATGAGATAATTTATAAATACACTAGTATTTATTATTATTTTCAACATTTAATCTCGATCTTTTTTCATATAATTACTAGAATATATTATGAAAATAATAGAGTTAACCATTTAAAAGAAAATATGGTACTCAATTTTACTATATATAAATCGAGAAAATAAATATGTAATAATTAACATACAGTTTATATACTTATAATTAGGTTTAGGACTGAGCAAATAACCAATTTGGAACCTAAATTGCACTAAAAATCGCATTTAATATATACCAATTAAAACCGCACTAACATTCTTTAGTATGTGGCGGTTTTAGGTGGGTTGAATAATAACAAAATTTACTATTCCCGGTTTGGTTCTTAAATCAAAACCGCACGATAAAACCGAAACCGCACTACATGTGTGTGTATGTATGTATTATCTCTAGCAAATTTAAAGTTACTTTTCACTTGAACACTTCGAGAAAACCTTAGTCTTGTATTGTCATTTTTTCACCAATCGAAAGAAGATGTTAGAGGTTATAGAGTCAAAAATTAAGCAATTGGGTTTTGAAATTTCAATTTGTTTGATGCATTATTGGAGGGGCATATATAATGAGGGGCTCGAGACTTGATGCATTGGTTGGCAAAAGTTTACACTTTGTTGCAGTGTAAATCGACTTATATGCATTAGTAATTGAGCTTTAAAAATATCTGATTGGACCATCATGTCTTTCTAAAGCTGAAAATTCAAGTTATTTTCGTTCCAATTTCATGGACGGAAGTCAAATAATTACACACGTGGCATTGAAAAAAAAAATCAAAATATTATTATTTTCTTATGTGGTAATACAAAAAAAATCAAAAATAAAATCATTGATTATGTGGCAAAAAATGATTAAAATAAAATAAATTTTAAATAAATAAAAATTAATTCATTTTAAAATAAAATAATTAATTTAAAAAATAAAAAATAAAATAATTAATTTTAAAATAATCATAAAAAATTATATTTTTATTTTTAAAAATATATATATTTTTAAAATGCAATTTTGTAAAAAGTAAAAAATTTTAAAATAGAATTTTTAAAAATGTAATTTTATTTTACAAGTTAAAAAAATTACATTTTTTTTTTAAAAGCGAATTTTTTTTATGTGGCAAAAATAATTTTTTACAAGTTAATGATTTTTTAACCTAATGATTAATAATTAATTTTTAAATAAAATGAAATAATCATTTTACAAGTTAATGATTAATTATTAATCATTAATTCCATTTTATTATTTTAATTATTTTATTTTAAAATTAATTATTTTATTCTTAAAATTAATTATTTTAAAATGAATTAATTATTATTTATTTTAATTTTATTATTATTTTAATCATTTTTTGCCATATAATCAATGATTTTTTTTGATTTTTTTTTGTATTGCCACATACGAAAATAATAATATTTTGAATTTTTTTTCAATGCCACGTGTATAATTAATTGACTTCCGTCCAAGAAATTGGACTAATGGCTCGAATTTTCGCTTTAAAAAGCACATGGTCCAATCATATTTTTAAAGTTCAAATGGCAATTGCTTATAAGCTCGAATAATTAACGACAAAGTGTAAATGTGTTTTTTACATGCATTGGTTAATGTCAATGCTATAATAGTAATAGTCTAATAGATTATTTTTCAAATCAGGTATATTTAAGATTATATTCTATAAGTCCTCCATGCAATATTCTATCTCCAGTATATATTTTTAATTTTTGGGGAACTAAATAAACATTTTTGCTTGTTATCGAATATATGGTTTCCGTTGTTTTATATAACGTATGTTTTAGTTTTAAAGCATGCTTGATATAATTCTAATTGCCGACTTTGTCACTAAGTTAATTGCTCGATGTAAGTTTTATGCAAAATTTTATTGAAGGCTTAGACTTTTTTGTTGTTTCAATTGGTTTTGGAACCGAAACCGCACCAATTAAAACCGCACCGCACACTTTAAAACCAGCAAAAAGCACCTTTACCCGCCTGTGGTTGTTGTGACGCCCCCAAAATTAGGTATACATCACCCATCTTGGGTAGTCAGATACATGGTACAAAATTTAAATACAACTTACTAATATAACTGCTGGTATGCAATACGACATAAACTGTGAGTTTGAATACAAATATTGTCTACTAGATATTATACAAACTCAAAAGGAGTCCTCATTACAATTATTATCACACTATTTCACGTAATAGTGAGGACTACTAATGCTATCCTCTGGACCATTACTCCGCTTCCCCGACTCGTCCCCCTATATATTCTCATTTCCTCAAGAGAATAAAGGTGAAAGAAAGGGTGAGCTCAACTAGCTCAAGAAGAAATATTATGACTAAGATAATGCGAATAAATTATCATTAGCCTTCTGTGATGTGTTAAACCGATAAAATATAATGAACATCAAGTTTAACTACAAATGGAATCCAAAGAATCCATTAAAAGAGTCAAGTAGAAAATAAAATCTACTATCTTTTATGATTTAAAAGGTTTTTCATCATCAAGTATAGTTTGAGACTCGACTTTTAATAAATAATCCACATCATCGAATCACCCCACACTACTACTGGCTAAGGATATTCTTTAGTATCACGACCACAATTATTCATGCACTACGGGCCAAGAATAGTTGTGTATTCATTAATGGTCATGATCATGCCAACAATTGTCCATCAATGCACTACGGGCCACTGAGAATTTTTACCACATCATTTGTAACATTACGGTCATGATTACACCGAATAGGCTCTGGTCATAATCATACCAAGTCCATCTATGCACTACAGGCCACAGATGACTTTCAACATAATATAAACATGAGGATGATGACAATGATATAAGAATTCAATAAAACAAGTTCAAGAATTAATTTATCTAGCAACCAATAACATCTAAATCTGTCGACACGATCTTCGCTTTGTAGAGTAAAATTCAAGAATATTTGAGAAGAATATTTCCATGAAAGGATATTTGGATGAAGCGCAAATATCAAGGATATTCCACTAATTTCATGGAGTATAGAAGTCAAAGTTTTAACCAATTTGGGTATAATAAAGAATGGAATAACAAAAGAAATCACCATGCATGCGATAGGCCATGCACAGCGTGTTATTCCAATGTAATAATAAATAACGGAACCAGTCCTGCGTAAAACACACAGACGTGATATTCCAATGAATAATAAAGAATGGAACCAGTCCCATGTAAAAACGCATGCATGTGATGTTCCAACGAAATAATAATAATGACGGAACCAAGTCCGGTGTAAAACACATGCATGGATGTTCCAATGAATAATAATAAAGAAGGCGGAACCGGTCCTGTAAAACACATAGTATGTGATGTTCCAATGTAATAATAGAAGAATGTCACCAAGTATAGGTAAACCACAGATCTGAGTTATTCCAATGAGAATAATAAGCAATGGAATAACAACAGTTCTCTTCATGAATAAGAAAGAATAACACCCTTTACGAGTACAACAAATAATATTCCCTACCTTAGAAGAACTGAATATTGGCAAAGTGAAGTAGCAGAATACTTTTTTTCTTTCTCTCTATAGTTTCTCTCTCTAGAGTTTCAGTGAATTCGTAAGAAATAATGAAGGAATGAACTTTCTATTTATAGAAAAACTGAGGGTGGCTCTTGGTCTTAACGAAGGGTCAAAATGACTCTTGGTAATATTGAAGAGACAACTACTATTTGCGAAGGGGTAATTAACCCTTGGAACACCGAAGAGGCAGTTAACTCTTGGTAATATTGAAGGGACAACTACTATTGACAAAGGTAATTACTATTCACAAAGGTAATTACTATTGACAAAGGTAAATACTATTGAAGAAGGTAATTACTATTGACGAAGGTAAATACTATTGACAAAGGTAAATACTATTGACGAAGAGACTCTTAGATGATGACATATGGGCCCCTATAAAATAATCAAACTTACCACAAACGTCTCATAATGAGACTCTTTATATACATCAAGGATCAATAAATATTACCACAAATCATTTTATTTTAATCAACACATACTTAATCTTTCAACAATTATTAATCATTTATAACTTTTGTCATCTCAATTAATAATATAACATATTATACGTATTGATCTTGTGACAATAATTGAATCAATAATATAAGAGATATGATCAAAGAATTACTATAGCAATAATTGAGTATAGCTAAGTGACTTCTCACGTAAGCATCAATAATCAATACTGCGTGTGCTACTATGCAACCACGCATATTATCGTACTTTTTACCACCGGGTAGTTCAACGCTTTTAACGGTAACACACCTCCGCCGTTATTTTTATAGAAAGATAATTTTGTCGCTTTCTAACTACGATAATACTTTCGTTGTGGGGTCCACTAATAATTGAGTCATTGCGTAATATTCCTCGACAAAAAGAATATTCCCACCACCAAACGAATATTTTATAACAACTTGCTTACTTTGCAAAATTTATAAATATTACCCACAACTATAACATTATATCAAATTTATTCCATAATATTCAAAAATAATATTTATAGAAAATTCATCTTTATTTATAAAAGTTTGGGTCTTACAACTTCCCTTCTTATGAAATTTAAGCCCTCGAAATTAGGTACGTGACTGGTATGTCTAAGAGGTAAGGATACCTTGATTTCATTTCGATTCTAACTCCCAAGTCATTTCCTCAACATCGTGGTTCCTCCACAAAACTTTGACTTGAGGTATAACCTTGGAGCGTAGAATATGTTCCTTCTTATCCAAAATTTGAACAGAACCTCTTCATACGTCAAATCTTCCGCTATTTAAATGCGGTTCTAACTCAATAATATGGTTCGGGTCTTTCACATATTTACGTAACATGGATATGTGAAAACGTTATGAACACGAGGACATATTTGACGGAAAAAGCGAGTCTATAGGCCATAGTTCCTACTCGATCGAGGATTAAAAATGGACCGATGAATCGAGGATTAAGTTTTCCTCTCTTTCCAAATCTTGTAACTCCTTTCCATGGAGCAACTCTTAACAACACATGATCTCCTATATCGAATTTCACGTCCTTGGGTGAAGATCAAAGATAACTCTTTTATCGATTTTGTGAGGTTTTTATACGTTGTCGGATCGTTTGAATCTTTTCCATAGTCATACGTACCAACTCCAGTCCCAACAACGTTGCTTCACCCACCTCATCCCAGCATACTGGAGAACGACACTTTCTTCCATACAACGCTTGAATGGAGCCATGCCATATACTTGCTTGATAAGCTGTTGTTGTAGGAAAACTCCACCAATGATAAGAACTTGTCCCAACTCCCTTGAAATCAAGGACACAGAGTCTTAATAGATCTTCAAGAGTTTGAATAGTCCTCTCCATCGTCCGTCCGTCAAAATGCGAGGATGATATCTTAGAGCTAAATCGTAAGTCTGTGCCCATAGCTTTTTTGCAAACTAACCCAAAATCGTGAAGTGAATCTTGGGTCTCGATCGAAACTATGGATACTTAAACGTACCATGCGATCTTACAATCTCGTTTATCTACATACGAGCAAGACGTTCAAGTGTATAAGTTTCTCGATCGGTAAGAAATGAGCGCGGACTTGGTCAATCTATCAACAATGACCCAAATCGCATCAATGCCTTGAGAAACCTTAGGAAGACCGAGAATCGAAATCCATGGTAATGTGCTCCCATTTCCATTCGGAATTTCAAGTGGTTGCAATGGACCTTTTGGTACTTGATGCTCGCTTTAACTTTCGTTGACAAGTTAGACACCTTGAGATAAACAAATATCTCTCTCTTTCATATTGCTCCCACCAAAATGTATGGCCAGAATATCATGATACATTTTGGTACTCCCAAGATGGATTGCAAATGGTGTGTTGTGCGCCTCCATCATGATTTTATACTTTAAATCGAGTCGTTAGGAACACAAAAGTCTGGAGTTGACTCAAGTATTCCTTCTTCATCGATTCTTGCTTCCTAAGATAGCACCCTTTTGCACTTTCTTCCTCATACGCATGACGACTCCGTGTCCGTAGCTTGAGCGACTTTAACTTTATCGATTAAAGTCGGTTCTACTCAGATATTTGCTATCATCACATGCGTCCCAGAGTCTTTAACTCTATCTCCATCCTTTGCAAGTCACACAAAATGGGCCTTTGTGTTGACAATAACGCACTCGTACTTGCATATGATCTTCTACCCAATGCGTCAGCTACCACGTTCACTTTTCTAGGATGGTATTAGATGGTATGATCATAATCTTTCAACAGTTCAAGCCAACGTCGTTGTCGCATGTTGAGTTCCTTTTGAGTGAAGAAATATTTGAGGCTTTTATGATCCGTAAAGATCTCCACTTTCTCCCCATACAAGTAATGCCTCCAAATTTTAAGTGCAAAGACAATAAATTGCCAACTCTAGATTATGAGTAGGATAATTCCTCTCATATTCTTTGAGTTGTCGCGAGGCATAAAGGCTATAACTTTTCCATGTTGCATGAGAACACATCCCAACCTTTGCTCAAAACATCACTTTGTAGATGACAAATCCTCCGAGCGGATGGTATTGTCGAGCAGGTCTTTGAAATAAGTCTCCTCTTGAGTTCTTGAAAACTCTTATCACATTCTTCGCTCAACCGAAACTTTGTATCTTTTCGAGTCACCGAGTCGATGGAGTAGCCATTCGAGAAAATCCTTCCACGAATCTCGATAATAACCAAATTAAACCGAAAAGCTACGTTTTGGTCCACGATTTAGGTTGTTCCGGCTTTGAATAGCTTCAATCTTTCTTTGGGTCAACAGATATTCCATGACTTGATACCGCGTGCCTAAGGAATGCTACTTCTTCAAGCCGAACTTCGCATTTCTTCAACTTGGCATAAAGCTTATATTCACGAAGCTTTTGGAGTGTCACCCTCAAGTGTTGCTCATGTTCTTCTTCACGGCTTTTGGAATAAATAAGGATGTCATCAATAAAGACGACCACAAAGTGATCTAAATATTCCTTGAATACTCGGTTCATCATATCCATGAAGGCGGCGGGGCATTAGTCAATCCAAAGGACATGACTAGGAATTCATAATGCCCGCATCTGGGGTTCCTCGAAAGCCGTCTTTGGAATGTCGTGGTTCTAATCTTCAATTGGTGATATCCGAACGAAGATCAATCTTTGAAAAGAATTTGGCTCCTTGCAATCGGGTCAAATAGGTCATCAATACGTGGCAATGGATACCTATTTTGATGGTGACATGATTCAACTCCCGATAATCAATACAAAGTCGCATACTCCCATCTTTCTTCTTCACGAATAGAAACAGGGAGCACCCCAAGGAGAAGTACTAGGACGAATAAAGCCAATGTCTAACAATTCCTCGTAGTTGGGTCTTTAACTCCGAAGTTCAATATGAGCCATTCGATATGGGGCTTTGGAAATAGGTTTTGTACTGTGTTCAAGGTCGATACAAAATTCAATTTCACGCTCACGGGGTAGGCGGTGAAGTTCTTCTAGGGAATACGTCGGAAATTTATTAACAATAGAAATATCGTTCAAAACCGGCGTATTTTTGTTTAAATTTGTGACATGAGCTAAGAAAGCTTGACATCCATTTTTAATAAACGAATAGCTTTATGGCTTGAGATGACCGTGATTGATTTTAATGATTTGGTCGTTTGAATTAAGTATAATAGGTTGATTAGGAATATGAAAGCTAACAACCTTACGAAAATAATCAATTTTGCATGATAAGTAGTTAACCAATCAATCCTAGAATCACGTCAAATGCAAGTATTTTTAATGAAATAAGATCGACGGAGTAATGTGAGGGTGCCGATTTGAACCAAACAAGACTTATAAATAGTGGATGTAATGAAGGTTTCTCCCAACGGAGTTTCCATAGATAAGTCAAAGTCTAATTTCTTCGGAGTCAAATTTAATCGATGAGCGCAAGTAGGAGAAATAAAAGAATGGGTAGAACCCAGTTATCAAATAAAGTATAGACTTCATTAGAGTTTATGATAAGCTTACCCGTGATGACCTCATTCGGGTTCCTTGCTCTCTGGGAGGTCACAACAAACGCTCTCCCTTAGACTTCTAGGTTTTGACTTTTTACGGGACTACTTTTGGTGCCTCCATCCTAGTTGAATTTGTCTTCGGTAAACGACAAAATCGAGCTAAGTGACCTTCTCTTCCACAATTATAACATGCTTTGGACGGCATGGCGCAGTTTGGACTGATGTGTCCCTCTCCTCCACATTTGAAGCACATGATAGGTGGTCATTCTCCTTCCTTAACAACGGGTGCTGGTGCTGACGTCTTTCCATCATTGTTGAATCTCCGTTTCTTGAAATGTCTATTCTTATTGTTTTGGCCTTGATTACCACCGAAGTGGTTACCATATCTGGCCTGTTGATTCCCTCCACGCTTGTTGTCACCGCTTGATGACTACTCTCATTTGGTATTATAATTTTTGCTTACGCTCTCTTTTAGTTAAGGTTGACTCGTTATCGCTCTCCACTAATCGAGCCCTATTTACAATATCTCGAATACAAACACGGTTTATGAGAAATAAGATGTTGACGTATCTCTGCGACTTCAAACCTCTTAAAAACATTCGCGCCATTCTCTCTCTTCATTATCCACCAAGTGGGACGCAAAACCGTGATAACTCATAAATTTTGCCTCATATTGCGACACGGTCATATTGTTTTGTTCCAACTTGATAAACTCCACCTCCTTCATGTGGTGAATACTTTCGGGAAAGTATTTGTCGTTGAAACGACTCTGAAACTTCTCCCAAGATATCTTGATCTGACGAGGTTGAGTACGTTTCTGATTCCCACCAAGAATCTACCTCTCCGCAACATAAAAGCGGCAAGGGAACCTTTGCTCCTCGGAGCATCCCAAGACATCAAATATCTTGGTAATGCTTTATCCATGCTTCCGCCGAAGTGGTTTTGCTCTCCCTTAAACTCCGGTGGTCCCAGCTCCTTGAATTGTTTAGCGGTGGCCTTGAGAGTTTTCCGTGTTTCCACCTACGTTTTGGGCGAGTCGCCTCTACTTTCTTTGTTGCATAAATTGCATAAAGCCTCTGAACATTTGATCATTCATCATTTGGTCGGTGTTGTTGTTTGCATGAGGATTGTCCCTTCCGATGCACATTATCCTCGATTATTGATATGTGGTGAATCAACGATCGCTCATGCTCCATTGCTATTCTCAACATTCTCGGATGTCATTTTTAGATCTCGCCACAAAACAAAAGGTTAATTGACATGTAACAAATTATCCCTATATTCGACCGACCAATAAAATAGCACATAAACTTAGGTAGGTCATACTAGCGAAGGTATTCCCGTCTCTCCCTCCTAGTACTATTCTCACATCTTAGCCAAGGATCATATCCTAAGCTCGATGATACCAAGCTGACGCCCCAAAATTAGGTATACATCACCCATCTTGGGTAGTCGATACATCTGCAAATGAAATTTAAATACAACTTACTAATATAAGCGTGTGTATGCAATACGACATAAAGCGTGAGTTTGAATACAAATATTGTCTACTAGATATTATACAAACTCAAAAGGAGTCCTCATTACAATTATTATCACCTTATTTCACGAATAGTGAGGGACTACTAATGCTATCCTCTGGACCATTACTCTGGTTCCCAGACTAAATCCCGGCTATATTCTCATTTCACGAAGAGAACGGTGAAAGAAAGGGTGAGCTCAACTAGCTTTCGATAAGAAATATTATGACTAAGATAATGCGAGAATAAATTATCATTAGCCTACTGACAGATGTTAAAACCGATAAAATATAATGAACATCAAGTTTAACTACGATTGGAACCAATGATTCATTAAAAGAGTCAGTGAAAATAAAATCTACTATCTTTTATGATTTAAAAGGTTTTCATCATTTGTTATAAATGAGACTCGACTTTAATAAATAATCCACATCATCGAATCACCCTACACTACTACGCCAAGGATATTCTTTAGTATCACGACCACAATTATTCATGCACTACGGGCCAAGAATAGTTGTATATTCATTAATGGTCATGATCATGCCAACAATCGTCCATCAATGCACTACGAACGGCGAGGATTTTACCACATCATTTGTAACATTACTGGTCGTGATTACACCGAATAGTCTCTCAATCATAATCAATCATACCAAGTCCATCTATGCACTTCTGAGGCCACGTATTGACTTTCAACATAATATAAACATGAGGATGATGACAATGATATAAGAATTCAATAAAACAAGTTCAAGAATTAATTTATCTAGGAACCAATAACATCTAAAAGCTGTCGACATGATCTTCGCTTTGTAGAGTAAAATTCAAGAATCTTTGAGAAGAATATTTCCATGAAAGGATCTTTGGATGAAGCGCAAATATCAAGGATATTCCACTAATTTCATGGAGTATAGAAGTCAAAGTTTTAACCAACTGGGTATAATAAAGAATGGAATAACAAAAGAAATCACCATGCAAATGCGATAGATCGCATACAGGCGAGTTATTCCAACAGAATAATAAATAACGGAACCGTCCTGCGTAAAAGCGCATGAGCATGGGATGTTCCAACGAATAATAATAATAATGCGGAACCCGGTCCGGTGTAAAAACACACGAAAAAGTTGTTCCAATGAATAATAATAAAAAGACGGAACCGGTCCTATGTAAAACACCACAGAGCAGGATGTTCCAATGAATAATAGAAGAATGTCACAAAGTATAGGGTAAACCACATTATCTGAGGTTATTCTAACGAGAATAATAAGCGATGGAATAACAACAGTTCTCTTCATGAATAAGAAAGAATAACACCCCTTACGAAGTACAACAAATAATATTCCCTACCTTAGAAGAACCGAAAATTGGCAAAGTGAAGTAGCGAGAATACTTTTCTTCTTTCTCTCTATAGTTTCTCTGTCTAGAGTTTCATTGAATTCGTAAGAAATAATGAAGGAATGAGCTTTCTATTTATAGAAAAAAGCGAGGGTGGCTCTTGGTCTTAATGTGAGACCCCAGTTTTATCAATAAAGATTTAAATTTTGTCGAAATAATTTTAATATTATGGTGTGAATTTGAGATAATATTATAGTTGTGGGTAGTATTTATAAATTTTTGCAAAGTATGCAAGTGGTTATATTATATTCGATTGGTTCAGAAATATTCGGTTTAGCGAGGGAATATTCGTATAACTACTCAATCATTGGTGGACCCCACAAGCATAATTATTGTCGGATTGAAAAAACGACAAAATAAATTTTATTGAAATAACGGCGGAAGTTTTACCGGTTGATCTTTGTTGAACTACTTTCGGTAGTAAAAGTACGATGTCGTGTGGTTGCATAAGAGCACACACGGTATTGATTATTGATGCTTATGTGAAAAGTCACTCATTTTGATTCCATTTTTGTCGATTAATAATATGAATTATTATAATGATAATGACGTTTTGTTTTATTCAGTATTATTAACGTAATAAAAAGCGAAACATCTTTTATATAAAAATGAATACTTTATTAAAGTTATTCTATAAATAGAATATATTATATTTTATTATGCATAGTATTGCATAGTGTTTTTGTATAGTGTTTTTTGCATAGTGTTGCATAGTGTTTGCATAGTAAAATGTTTTTATATAAATAGAATATATTATATTTTATTTAAAAGATTTTGCTTTAAATATGGACCGTCGATTAAAGTAAATCAATCTGGACCGTTCATGGATTAATTACTATGCATTCTATTTTCCTATAAATAAAGCTCATTCCTTCATTATTTTCTTACAATTCACCTTGAAACTCTGAGAGAGAAATTATAGAGAGAAGCTATAGAGAGAAAATCTAGAAAGAGAAGAAGAAGAGTATTACGGTACTTCACTACTTTGATATCCGGTGTCTTTTTACGGTGAGGGATATTATTTGTTGTGCCGTAAGGGGTGTTATTCTTTCTTATTCATGAAGAGAACTTACATTATTCCATTCATTATTATTACATTGGAATAACTTTTGTAAAAAGTGGCATACCCTATACATAACTTTGATATCTGCGGCGTACCCTATACTTGGTGAAATCTTTATATTATTCCATTCTTATTTATTCATTTGGAATAACTTTGTATCACGCTAATCCCCTACACTTGGTGATCTTCTTACATTATTCCATTCTTTATTATTTTGTTGGAATATCACATACATGTGTTTTACAGGTCCCCGGTTCCATTGTTTATTATTCCGCATTTATTATTACATTGGAATATCTTGTGCATGTATTTTACACCGGACACGTTCCATTGTTTATTATTCACATTTATTATTACATTGGATCATCCTGCAGATTGTGAATTTTACCTTTGGTTCCGTTATTATTATTACATTGGAATAACTTTTATCATCGCAATCTGCATGCGTGGTGATTTCTTTTGTTATTCCATTCTTTATTATATCCAAATTGGTTAAAACTTGACTTTTATACTCCATGAAATTAGTAGAATATCTTTGATATTTGCGTTTCATCCAAAGATATCTTTTCATGGAAATATTCTTCCGATCATTCTTGAATTTTACTCTACAAAACAAAGATGTCGTGTTGACAATTTGGGCGTTAATAATTCTGGATAAATTAATTCTTGAACTTGTTTTATTGAATTCTTATGTCATTGTCATCATCCTCATGTTTATATTATGTTGAAAGTTATCTTTGGCTTACGTGCATAGATGAACTTAGTATGATTATGACCGTGGTCATTCGGTATAATCATGGCTTGATATAAATGATGTGACAAAAGTCCTCGAAAGTGGCTCGTAATGCGATGATGGATAGTTTTTGGTATGATTATGACCGAGGGGTGATTCGGTATAGTCGCTGACCATTGATAATTTGATGAAAATCCTTGACCATGGTATGCGGGATGATTAGATATTGTGGTTTATTCATTAAACTGAGTCTTAGTGATAAAATTGATAAAACTTTTTAAAACCTAAAAGATAGTAGACTTTATTTTCTACTTGACTCTTTTAATAGATTGCATATTCCGTACTTGATTAAACCGTGGTTGTCTATTGTATTTTATCGGTTTAACATTGTTGAAGACTATTGATAATTTATTACGCATTATCATAGTTATAATATTTCTTCTTTGGGCTAGTTGAGCTCACCCTTTCTTTCACCGTTTCTCTTGTGAAATGAGAATATAGTTTGAGACGAGTCGGGGAACGGAGTAATGGTCCAGAGGATAGCATTAGTAGTACTCACTATTCTGTGAAATAGTGTGATAATAATTGTAATGAGGACTCCTTGAGTATGGATATTGTCTAGATGACAATATTCCTATTAGAACTCTCAGTGTATGTACTGTCGTATGTTACACGACATTTGTATAATTAAGTATGTATTTGTATTTTATACTATGTATTTGGCGACTCAAACTGGGTGATGAATACCTAATTTTGGGGGGCGTCACAGGTGGTATCAGAGCTTAGGGATATGATCCCTGGCTGAGATGTGAGATAAGAATTAGGGGGGGAGAGACGGGGAATTCCTTCGCTAGTATGACCTACCTAAGTTTATTTGGTATTTAATTGGTCGGTCAGAGTATAGGGATGATATGTGATATGTTAATTAACCCTTGTTTGGTGACAGTGTTTGAGAATGGCATCTGAAAATGCTGAGATAAGCAATGAAGCACATGAGAGTGTTGATTCAGCTCAAGCAAAAGGTAACGACCAACAACACGATAATAATCATACTGGTGGCAACGCCCATCGGAACAATGATAACTATCGTGGGGGAAATTATCTTGCCAAGAGTGGTAACCACTTCGGTGGTAATCATGGCCAAGATAATAGAAGTGGAAATTTCAAGAAGAGAAGGTCATTAGCCCAATTTTGTCATGCACCAAAGTCAAGTCCAGCTGGGACGGTGACACCACAAGCGGATACGGACAAAACAAAGTCGTTGGTTTTAGAAATAGCGTTTTTCATGACTTCTCAAAAAGCGAGTAAACCGAACGAAGTTAGCACGGGTTAGTTAATTATAAATTCTTGCGATGCCTATACCTTATTAGATATCGGTTACACCCATTCTTTTATCTCTCTTGCTTGCGTTCAACGTTTAAATTTGACTCCGGAGAAGTTAGACTTTGACTTATTGGTTGAAACTTCGTTAGTAGGAGCCTTCGTTACCGCTACTATTTTTAAATCTTGTTTGATTCAAATAAACACTTTCACGTTACCTGTTAATCTTAT
The DNA here is from genome assembly GCA_020205615.1 of Panax quinquefolius. Lineage (NCBI taxonomy): Eukaryota > Viridiplantae > Streptophyta > Magnoliopsida > Apiales > Araliaceae > Panax > Panax quinquefolius. The sequence continues at coordinate 23,003,299 of CM035165.1, forward strand.
CTTTTTAAAAATACTTGCCTTTGATGTGATTTTAGGAATCAATTGGTTAACTACTCATTATGCTTTTAGTAAGGTTGTTAGCTTTTATATTCATAACCAACCTGTTGTGCGAATTCAAGTAACCAAACTACTAAAGTCAATTATTGGCATATCAAGCCATAAGTAAAGAGCCCCGAACCTTTCGTTGTTGACTTCCTTGTGTGGAATGCACCGAAGCCAGACTTTCTGTAGGCGACATCGTGAATGAAGATGGCATGTTTATAGGTATCATTGTGAGATGCTTATCTAGGTTAAGGATAGAAGTCACAGTTGGTATCAATTTGACGTCTTATCCAAGTCTTGGATGAGAGTCACGCTTTTGAATGATATTTCTATTATTAATAAATTTCTGGCGTATTCTTGAAGACTTCTTAGCCTACTTAGAGCGTGAAATCGAATTTCGTATTGACCCCAATCTGAAACCCATTTCTTAAACCCTCAAATATTTCTTCAACTAAAATGAATAAGTTTTACGTGGTTTATAATGAAAGTCATAATAAAAGCATTGGACTAATGAAAATCATGGGTATACGTGGTATTAGTAAGTGTTATGATGAGTTATGTTGGTTAGTATGTGAAAACATGAAAATTTCTTAAAAATCACAAGGAGTTAAAAACCAGATTTTGGTGAAAAACGTAACATGAAATTCAATTGACCAAATCTCCTATTATATTTTGAATTTTTGAGTGTGGTTAAGTCCTAGAGTTAGATCTATGAGTTACCTAACTAATCCAAGTGGAATCACTGAAAAAGGTGTTGTAGATTTTCGTGTGGACTGATTTTAGCAAAGGAGTCAAAACTTCAAAATTTCCAAAACTGCTGCCACATTTTTGTAAGGGCTGTTTTGGCCACTTAATTAGTGAGAAAAAATTCAGGCATTTTGGGACATAAAAGTATATGATATAAAGAACATCGTGTCCAAAAATGAGCTCATTCCGACTTAAAATGAGCAAGTTATGACCATTTCAATATTTAGGATTTTCTGACGAAAAATGCTATAACCGGAGTTCTACAACTCCGATGACCATGAAATTTAAACTGGAGGCTCACATTAACATATGTAAGGTCCTGACAAGATTTGGGAATTTTTGGAGTTAAACTTGAGGTAGCTAATTTCTTAAGGAATTAATTAGAAATTGATTTTTGAAAAATAGTAAATGAATTTTAAAAATTCCGAGAAAAATATATTTTCATTATGGGACTATATTATGCTAAATCCCAGAAAAAAATATTTTGGGGACTGATTGGGTATTTTTCATGAAAATAGTTTAATTCTGAACATATGAGTTAAATATGTTATGTGAAATAACAAAGTTGAAAATATGATTTTATGGCTAGAGAATCCTATATAGAGTATATGCATATTTTTTGAGGGATTTGATAATTGATGATGATATCTTATGAGTATGGTATTTTGAATGATTAAATGCATTATATGGTAAAGTGTAAAACAATTGAGATAAATTGTTTATAAATTTAAGTAGTGATTAAAATATTGTTATAATATTAATGATATTAGATTATGAGATTATTAAGTGATTGATAACATGGGAATATTCTTGAATCTGGATAAATTATATTATAAGTGTTTAATATTTATCCTTTATCTCATTTGATTGATTCTTTATATCATTATCCTCATACGCTTATATTATGTTGAAAGTCATTAGTGGCTTTGTAGTGCATAGATGGACTTGGTATGATTATGACCGAGGGATTGTTCGGTATAATCATAACAGTAATTGAAAACACGATTATCTTTGGTAGTAGTGCATGGATAATTTATGGTCGTGATACTAATGAATACACGATTATCTTTGTACGTAGTAATGGGATAATTGTGGTGGTCGTGATACTAATGAATACACGATTATCTTTGTACGTAGTGCATGGATAATTTGTGGTCGTGATACTAATGAATACACGATTATCTTTGGCACGTAGTGCATGGATAATTGTGGTCGTGATACTAATGAATACACGATTATCTTTGTACGTAGTGCATGGATAATTGTGGTCGTGATACTAAAGAATATCCTCGGCACGTAGTGCGGGGATGATTCGATGATGTGGATTAATTATTGAAATGAGTCTCAAAGAATGAAATATTAATTCATAGATGTGGTAAAAGTCATCTTTGGTAGTAGTGCATTGATGGACTTGGTATGATTATGACCGAGGATTATTCGGTATAATCATGGCCAGTATTGAAAACACGAATATCCTTAGCCATAGTGCATGGATAATTCGTGGTTGTGATACTATTGTCGAGTCTCGATATTATTGGTTTTACTGAGTTATATATCTTTGGCTGTAGTGCAAAGATGAATTGTTAATAAATATCTTTGGCCCATAGTGCAAAGATGAATTGTTAATGAATATCTTTGGTAGGATTGCAAAGATGAATTTAATGTTTTCAACGATAAAGGTATTCAAGGTATCCTCACCTCTTTATCATACCACGTCGTATTACCTAATTTCGAGGGCGAAATTCCATAAGGAGGGAGATTGTGAGACCCCAGATTTTATCAATAAAGATTTAAATTTTGTCGAAATAATTTTTAATATTATGGTGTGAATTTGAGATAATATTATAGTTGTGGGTAGTATTTATAAATTTTGCAAAGTATGCAAGTGGTTATATTATATTTGATTGGTCTGGAATATTCGGTTTAGCGGGGAATATTAAATATAACTACTCAATCATTGGTGGACCCTACAAAAATTATTATCGGATTGAGAAAAACGATAAAAATATTTTATTGAAATAACGGCGGAAGTTTTACCGTTGATCTTGTTGAACTACTTTCGGTAGTAAAAGTACGACGATGTCGTGTGGTTGCATAGTAGCACACGGTATTGATTATTGATGCTTATGTGAAAAGTCACTCGGTTTGATTCCATTTTGTCGATTAATAATATGAATTATTATAATGATAATGACGTTTTGTTTTATTCGTATTATTAACGTAATAAAATGTAAACATCTTTTATATAAAACAAAATACTTTATTAAAGTTATTCTATAAATAGAATATATTATATTTTATTATGCATAGTGTTGCATAGTATTTTGCATAGTGTTGCATAATGTTTGCATAGTAGTAAATATTTTTATATAAATAGAATATATTATATTTTATTTAAAAGATTTTGCTTTAAATATGGACCGTCGATTAAAGTAAATCAATCTGACCGCTTCATGGATTAATTACTATGCATTCTATTTTCCTATAAATAAAGCTCATTCCTTCATTATTTTCTTACGAATTCACTGAAACTCTAGAGAGAGAAATTATAGAGAGAAAGCTATAGAGAAAAATCTAGAGAGAGAAAGAAGAAGAGTATTACGGTACTTCACTACTTTGATATCCAAAGTCTTTTACTAGTGAGGATATTATTTGTTATCTGTAAGGGGTGTTATTCTTTCTTATTCATGAAGAGAACTTCCGTTATTCCATTCATTATTATTACATTGGAATAACTCTGTAAAAGTGGCATACCCTATACATAACTTTGTATCACGCCAGACCCCTATACTTGGTGAAATCCTTATATTATTCCATTCTTATTTATTACATTGGAATAACTCAGTATCACGCTAATCCCCTATACTTGGTGATCTTCTTCTCATTATTCCATTCTTTATTATTTTGTTGGAATATCCTCATACATGTGTTTTACACCGGACTGGTTCTATTGTTTATTATTCCGCATTTATTATTACATTGGAATATCACATGCGTGTGTTTTACACGGACCGGTTCCATTGTTTATTATTCAAGATTTATTATTCATTGGATCATCCTGCTTGCAGTGAATTTCACCGACTGGTTCCGTTATTATTATTCTGTTAGAATAACTTGTCATCTGATACCGCATGCATGGTGATTTCTTTTGTTATTCCATTCTTTATTATATCCAGGTGGTTAAAACTTGACTTTTATACTCCATGAAATTAGTAGAATATCTTTGATATTTGCGTTTCATCCAGTATCTTTTCATGGAAATATTCTTCTCGATCATTCTTGAATTTTACTCTCACAAAACAATGTCATGTTGACAATTTTGGCGTTAATAATTCTGGATAAATTAATTCTTGAACTTGTTTTATTGAATTCTTATGTCATTGTCATCATCCTCATGTTTATATTATGTTGAAAGTTATCTTTGGCTTACGTGCATAGATGAACTTAGTATGATTATGACCAAGGTTCATTCGGATAATCATGGCTTGATATAAATGATGTGACAAAAGTCCTCGGTGGCACTGTAATGCGTTGATGGATAGTTTTTGGTATGATTATGACCGGGGGTGATTCTTGATAGTCATGACCATTGATAATTTGATGAAAATCCTTGACCAGTGGTACGTGGATGATTAGATATTGTGGTTTATTCATTAAACCGAGTCTTAGTGATAAAAATTGATGAAAACTTTTTAAACCTAAAAGATAGTAGACTTTATTTTCTACTTGACTCTTTTAATGGATTGCGTATTCCATTGCTAGCTTAAACCGGTTGTCTATTGTATTTTATCGGTTTAACATTGTTGAAGACTATTGATAATTTATTCTCGCATTATCATAGTTATAATATTTCTTCTTGGGCTAGTTGAGCTCACCCTTTCTTTCACCGTTCTCTTCGTGAAATGAGAATATAGTTGGACGCGAGTCGGGAACGAAGTAATGGTCCGAGAGGATAGCATTAGTAGTACTCACTATTCGTGAAATAGTGTGATAATAATTGTAATGAGGACTCCTTTTGAGTTTGTATAATATCTAGTAGACAATATTTGTATTCAAACTCACGCTTTATGTCGTATTGCATACCTACAGCTTATATTAGTAAGTTGTATTTAAATTCTGTACCATGTAAGTGGCGACCCAAGATGGGTGACGTATACCTAATTTTCGGGTCGTCACACTTAACGAAGGGTCAAAATGACTCTTGGTAATATTGAAGAGACAACTACTATTTTTACTGAAGGGGTAATTAACCTTGAAACAGAAGAGCGATTAACTCTTGGTAATATTGAAGGACAACTACTATTGACGAAGGTAATTACTATTCACAAAGGTAATTACTATTGACAAAGGTAAATACTATCAAGAAGGTAAATACTATCGACGAAGGTAAATACTATTACGTGAAGAGACTCTTAGATGATGACATATACGCCCCCCATAAAATAATCAAACTTACCACAAACGTCTCATAATGGACTCTTTATATACATCAAGGATTGAATAAATATTACCACAAATCATTTTATTTTTAATCAACACATACTTAATCTTTCAACAATTATTAATCATTTATAACTTGTCGTCTCAATTAATAATATAACATATTATACTGAGATGATCTTGTGACAATAATTGAATCAATAATATAAGAGATATGATGCACGTTGATTATCAGTAGCAATAATTGAGTATAGCTAAGTGACTTCTCACGTAAGCATCGATAATCAATCTGCGTGTCTTTCTTATCAACCACGCGTATTACTATACTTTTACCACCGGGTAGTTCAATGAGGTTTTAACGGTAACACCTCCGTAGTTATTTTTATAGAAAGATAATTTTGTCGCTTTTCTAACTACGACAATACTTCCGCTAATGGGGTCCACCAATGATTGAGTAGTCAAATAAATATTCCCACCACCAAACGAATATTTTATAACAACTTGCTTACTTTGCAAAATTTATAAATATTACCCACAACTATAACATTATATCAAATATATTCCATAATATTCAAAAATAATATTTATAGAAAATTCATCTTTATTTATAAAAGTCGGGGTCTTACAGTTGTCGACTTGTAAGCAATTGGCCACTGAACTTTAAAAATATGCAATTTGAACACTGTGCTTTCTAAAACTGAAAATTCAGGCCATTCCGTCCAATTTCTTGGACGGAAGTCAAATAATTACACACGTGGCATTGAAAAAAAAATAAAAATATTATTATTTTCTTATGTGGTAATACAAAAAAAATCAAAAATAAAATCATTGATTACGTGGAAAAAAATGATTAAAATAATAATAAATTTTAAATAAATAAAAATTAATTCATTTTAAAATAAAATAATTAATTTAAAAATAAAAAATAAAATAATTAATTTTAAAATAATCATAAAAAAATTCTATTTTTTAAAAATATATATATTTTTTTAAATGTAATTTTGTAAACACGTAATTTTTTTAAAATGTAATTTTATTTTACAAGTTAAAAAAATTACATTTTTTGTTTTAAAAACAAAATTTTGAAAAATAAAATTTTATTTTGCAAGTTAAAAAAAATCATTTTTTGTTTTTAAAAATGTAATTTTTTAAAACAAAAATGTAATTTTTTTATGTGGCAAAAATGATTTTTTTGAAGTTAATGATTTTTTAATCGGAATGATTAATAATTAATTTTAAAATAAAAATGAAATAATCATTTTACAAGTTAATGATTAATTATTAATCATTAATTCCATTTTATTATTTTAATTATTTTATTTTAAAATTAATTATTTTATTTTTAAAATTAATTATTTTAAAATGAATTAATTATTATTTATTTTAATTTTATTATTATTTTAATCATTTTTTGCCACATAATCAATGATATTTTTTTATTGCTACATACGAAAATAATAATATTTTGATTGTTTTTTCAATGCCACGTATATAATTATTTGACTTCCGTCCAAGAAATTGGACGGAATGGCCTGAATTTTCAGTTTTAGAAAGCACAGTGGTCCAATTGCATATTTTGAAGGGACAATTACATTTTCTATTACATTTTAAAAAATAATTAAATAAAAAGTCTACAAACAAAATAATTACAAAAAAAGTGCATATGCAATATTTAATTACAAAAAAGAGTGCAATCTTATCCCTTTTGTTTAGTTGAGTGATTTAATGAGTTATTGATAATAGCCATGTTTGTAGGGATTTAAATTTTATCTCTCTCTCATCAACCTCCATTTTATCTCCACACCTCTCTCTTCCCTTTCTCTCGCCTCCATTCTCCTCCCCCCCCCACCACCCCACCACCTCCATCCGCCCCCACCGCCATTCCTCCTCCCCCTTTTTGCCACCCCACCCCCCCCCCGCCCCCCCCGCGCCTCCTTCTCCTCCCCCCCCGCCCCCACCACCTCCATCCGCCTCCACCGCCATCCCTCCTCCCGCCCCCACCCCCTGCCTCCTCGCCTCCCGCCTCCCGCTCCTGCTCCCGCTCCACACCTTCCCTTCCCTTCCTCCGCCTCCTTTCTCCTCCCCGCCCACGCCCCACCACCTCCATCCGCCTCCCACCACCATCCCCTCCTCCCGCCCCTTTCTCCACCCCACCCCACCCTCCCTCCCTCCCTCCCTCCCTCCCTCCCTCCTCCCGCCCCTTTCTCCTCCTCCCCCAGATCGATCCAAGATGGCCGTCGGTGGAGACCCCGTCACTAGCTGTGATGGAAGCCCCTCCACCACCCTTTGCTTCCCCTCCACCACCGATCCGTTCTCCAACTCTACCGGTAATCAAACCTTAATATGTTGGTAACCAAATAGGCATACTAAGGTAACCAAACCTTAGCTCCTTCCGATAAGGTAACCAAATTTTATGCAGTTGGTTACTAAACCTTCCGATAAGGTAACCAATTTAGTTTATTAGGTTACTAATTTATTTTGGATGTGATGCAGTTGGTAACCAAATTTCATATAGTTAGTTACCAAACCATTTGATAAGGTAACCAATTCAGTTTTATTTGATTACCAATTTTATTTTAAATGTGATGCAGTTACTAGTCAAAATTCGTATAAAGGTAACCATTTCAATTTTTGTGGGTAACCAAATCGTCAAAAGAAATTCAGAATAACAACTCCGGCGGCGGTGGCGGTGAGAGAGGAGGATGATGAACATTAGCTCCTTCATAATTTTTTATTTTTAATTTTCTCATTTTGATTTGAATTTTGAAACATGGATTTGAAATTGTTGTTAGAGACAAGATTTGAATTTGAATTTGAATTATTAGTTATCCTTGATTTTAGGTTTCCTTATTAATGTGAATTGTACTATTTTTGTAATAATTACATTCTTTTTATAATTATTTAGTTGATGCACTTTTCTTTTAATTACTTTCTATTTATTGTATACTTATGTAAAGGACCCTATTTTTAAAGTTCAGTGGCCAATTGCTTACAAGTCGACGACCACATGCGGGTAAATGTGTTTTTTGCCCTTTAAAATCAAGACTTACAAATCACAGAAGTGATTTCAAAAGTTTTTTGAATTTTCAAACCGCACCTAAACGGTTTCGGGTGCGGTTTGAACTTCAAACCGCATCATGCTCACCCCTAATTAGGTTGAACAACCTATTAATCAAGCTCGACTTGAATTTTACTTGAGACTTGAATTTTTGTTTAAACACGACTCGATTCACTCCTAAATAACACACCTATTTGATTGAGGTTTTAGAAGATTGAGATTCGGGCTTGAACGACCAAATTGTCAGTTCTATTAATTTTCTATTCTTTTGTTTTTGTCTAAGGGCCCATTCGCTAATAATTTATTTTAAAATAATTTATAAGTTAAATGTTAAAATAATCTATGAATTAATTTAACTTCGACTTATATGTAAAAAGTGCCACCAATTGAACTTATAAGTTAAAAATTAAATTTAAAAACTTGTGGAAGTGCTTGGTTAATAATGACTTATAAATTAAAATAAATTATAATAATTACTAAAAAAGAAATTAATTATAAAAAATAAAGCATTGATGAATTATTCATTATTACAATATTAACAAAAATTATTAAAATGAATCATTAAAATACTAGACAGATTCTCTAAACGTATCATCTATAATAAAAATAAAATTAAAAGTAATAATTTGACGAAGAGAAATATAAGTTCTGATGGGTTAATTGAGGGGAGAGAAAATAGATTGGTTTTGTTTTTGCAGCGAAAGGTTCATAAAGGACCGAAGATGGAGAAGGAGATGGACAAAGAAAAGAAACGGAAGGGAGAAAAAAGAGAGGGGAATAACGGAGGAAAGGGAGGAGAGAGAAAGAAAAAAGGAGAAGACAAGATAAAATAGTTATGGCAAAAAGTATTTGGCCACTGAATTTTATAAATATTTTATTGGCCCATTGTGATTTTTAAAAAAAATTAATTAGGTCATTCTATTTAAGAAATTGGACGGACATTAAATTGAATTGTATATTTACATAAGTGTCAGCCAGGAAAAACAAAATATTTAGTGACTGAGCAATCACGTAACATTTCCTATGATTTTATATTTTTATCTTTCTTTCTCTCTCTTGTTCATCTGTTCATTAATCTATCTGTTTTCTTCATCTTTATAACCTTGGCATCACCGGTGGACGTCGCGACTATGAGCTTGGAATCGAGAAATTTCAATGTCATCGCAGATCGAGGAAAACTCGTTCTCAATCTTGGATCCGTAGTTATAGATCGTGATCAGGTGTGCCTCGTAGCCGCTTCTTCTTCATTCAACTTAGGGTTTCGGCAACAGCACCAGAAGAAGAAGATGATGCACAGATTGAGGAAATATTCTCATTCATCTTATCTCTCTTATGAGCATCTTTGTATTGTTTGGTTCTGTTCATGTCCATATATTTGCTCTATATTTTCGAATTTAGAAGTTAAAAACCCAACTGCAAGAATTGTTAGACATCGGTTTCATTCGTCTTAGTACGTCTCCTTAGGGTGCTCCTGTTCTATTCGTAAAGAAGAAAGATGGAAGTGTGCGACTTTGTATTGACTATCGGGAGTTGAATCAAGTCACCGTAAAAAATAGGTACCTGTTACCTCAAATTGATGACCTGTTTGACCAGTTGCAAGGTGCTAAATTCTTTTCAAAGATCGATCTTTGTTCCGTATATCATCAGTTAAAAGTTAAAACTGATGACATTTCAAAGACTGCTTTCAGAACTCGGTACGGGCATTAAGAATTCCTAGTCATGTCTTTTGGATTGACTAATGCTCCTGCGGCCTTCATGGATATGATGAACCGAGTATTCAAGGAATATTTGGATCATTTTGTTGTTGTCTTTATTGATGACATCCTCATATACTTCAAAAGCTGTGAAGATCATGAGCAACACTTGAGGCTAATACTCCAAAAGCTTCGTGAAAACAAACTATATGCCAAGTTGAAGAAATGCGAGTTCTGGCTTGAGGAAGTAGCATTCCTTGGGCACGTGATATCAAATAATGGAATATCTGTTGACCCGGCAAAGATTGAAGCAATTCAAAGCTGGGAGCAACCTAAGTCAGTTATCAAAGTACGTAGCTTTCTGGGCTTAGCTGGTTATTATCGAAGATTCGTGGAAGGATTTTCTCGAATCGCTACTCCATTAACTCAGCTAACTCGAAAAGATACAAAATTTGGTTGGAACGAGGAATGTGAGAAGAGTTTTCAAGAACTCAAGAGGAGACTCATTTCAGCACATGTTCTGATAATACCATATGGTACGGAGGGATATGTTGTGATGCCCCCAAAATAGGTATACATCACCTATTCTGAGTCGCTAAATACATGGTACAGAATACAAATACAACCTTAAATATACAACATGAGCTGTGAGTTTTAATACAAATATTGTCTTCTGACGATTCAAACTCAAAATAAGTCCTCAATACATTTATTATCACACTATTTCATAGAATAGTGAGGACTACTAATGCTATCATCCGGACCATCACTTGCGTTCCCAACTAGTCCCTCATTACGTTCTCATTTCACAAGAGAACAATGAAAGCAAAAGGGTGAGCTCAACTAGCCCAAAGAAGAAATATTATGACTAAGATAATGCGTAATAAATTATCATTAGCCTTCAACAATGTTAAACGATAAAATATAACAAACATCAAGTTTAAGCTGCGGTGAACAAGCAATCCATTAGAAGAGTCAAGTAGAGAATAAAATCTATTATCTTCTATGATTTAAAAGGTTTTTCATTACTTTTATCGCTGAGTCTCAGCTTAATAAATAATCCACATCATCCCTGCACTACGGCCAATGATATTCATTAGTATCACGACCACAAATTATCCATGCACTATGGGCCAAGGATATTCGTGTATTCATCAATGGTCATGATCATGCCAACAACTGTCCATCAATGCACTACGGCCAATGAGGATTTTTACCACATCACTTGTAACATTACGGTCATGATTATACTGAATAATCCCTGGTCATAATCATACCAAGTCCATCTATGCATTACAGGCCACAGTTGACTTTCAACATATTATAAACATAAGGATGATGACAATTCAATAAAACAAGTTCAAGAATAAATTTTAAAGATTTATAAGTTAATTTATCCTGAACTCAATAACGTCCAAATTGTCAACATGATACTGCTTTCTGGAGTAAAATTCAAGAATGCTCAGAAGAATATTTCCATGGAAAGATACTGGATGAAGCACAAATATCAAGGATATTCCACTAATTTCATGGAGTATAGAAGCCAAAACTTTAACCAACTGAGTATAATAGAATATATGAAACCGCAAATGGATTTTTTTTGCCGTCATGCGGTAATCCACGTGAGACAAATTATTCCAACGAATAATAAAGAATGGAAGCAGTCAAATGCGTAATCCGTATGCATGACGGGATGTTCCAATGTAATAATAAAGAATGGAACCGGTCATGCGTGTCATCCGCATGCATGTGTTGTTCCAACGTAATAATAAAGAATGGAACCAGTGTCATGCGTAATCACTGCACGCATGTGATGTTCCAATGTAATAATAAAGAATGGAATAACAACAGAATTCACCAGGCATGCGATAGACCGCACAGACAAGTTATTCCAACAGAATAATAAAGAATGGAATAACAACCCTTACGAGTATTGAAAGAAAATAAATCTTTTCATGAATACGAAAGAATAATACCCCTTACCTTAGTAGGAGATTGGATACTACAATAGTGTAGTAACATAATACTCTTCTTCTTTCTCTCTTATTCTCTCTATACTTTCTCTATCTATAGCTTAAGTGAATTGGTGAAAAATAATGAAGAAATGAGCTTCTATTTATAGGCTTGGCAAAGTAAGGGTAAAATAGTCTTTTCACCATAATTTATGACATCACCGCTGACGTCATCGATCATAATACATCATTGCATACCTCATCGTCCGATAACATCATCGCTTACCTCATCGTTTGATGACATCATTGCTTACATCACAGGAATTCAAATTCAATTTGTTCTCTTCCACCTCCTTTTACTTTTATACCATGAATTTACTATAATAATGCTACCATTCAAATTATAAAAAAACGTACTATTATATAATTACATCATACTACTATAATGTAATATTATAATAATATATTTGAATGAATTATTTTATCGGAAAAGATAACATACTAACTTTCAACAAATGTCACATGCTAAAAATTCCTCAGTTTAAATCCACTTCGAATAAATATTTTCTTATCTATCATTCGTGTCCACATAAAATAAATATTTTCTTATCATATAAATAAATAATTAATTATTCACAAATAATATTACAGAATCACAATAATGACAACCAGGTCGTTCCCAGGAAAGAGGGGGCTTTCCAATAAGGATTTCTCCTTCTTGGCCGCAATTGATTAGGTGACCAAACCTCTCCTCGATGTAACTTTCTAAACATTGCCAATAATGCTATCTAATAATATTATTCAAATAATATGAATTATTGATCTGATAATGGAAAATATTGTGCGGTTGACAATTATTGAAACAACAATAATATAAAATATCAACGCATCAATTATTGAACCAATAAAATAAAATATTAAACAAGAATTACTCGTAACAATTATTGAGTAGTAGTGCCTTCACGTAAGAATCAATAATTCAAAATATCGTAATACCGTAAAGTCATCTTGTGCAACAACGCCAGACATCAGATTTTAACCACCGTATTCCAACAAAGTGTTAACAGTAAAACTTTCGCCGTTATTTTATAAAAAGATATTTTTGTCGTTTTCTCAATCGATAATAATTACATTGTAGGGGTCCACCAATGATTGTCTTTGTTGTACGAATATTCCCGTTAAAAAAGCGAATATTCCCCTACCAATCGAATATTATATAACAACTTGCGTACTTTGCAAAATTTATAAATATGACTCACAACTATAACATTATATCAAATTCATTCCATAATATTCAAAAATGATATTTATAGAAAATTCATCTTTATTCATAAAAGTTGGAGTCTTACATATGTCATCTACAACGATGCTTCAGGCAGAGGTTTATGATGTGTTCTCATACAACATGGGAAAGTTATATCCTATGCCTCGCGACAACTCAAAGAATATGAGAGGAAATATCCTACTCATGATCTAGAGTTGGCAGCTGTCATTTTCGCACTTAAAATCTGGAGGCATTACCTGTATGGGGAGAAAGTGGAGATCTATACAGATCATAAAAGTCTCAAATATTTTTTCACCCAAAAGGAACTCAACATGCGGCAACGACGTTGGCTTGAACTGTTGAAAGATTATGATCATACTATTCAATACCATCCTGGAAAAGCGAACGTGGTAGCTGACACATTAAGTAGAAGATCATATGCGGGTTCGAGTGCGATATTGTCAACGCAAAGGCCCATTTTGTATGACTTGCAAAGGATGGAGATAGAGATAAAGACTCTAGGTACCCACGTGATGATGGCAAATATACGAGTAGAACCAATTTTAATCGATAAAGTTAAAGTTGCTCAAGCTACGGACCTAGAGCTGGTGTGTATGAAGAAGAAAGTGCAAGAAGGTGTTATTCCAGAAGGAGGAATTGATGAAGAAGGAATACTTCGAGTCAACTCCAGACTTTGTGTTCCCAACGACCCTGATTTAAATTATAAAATCATGATGGAGGCGCACAACACACCGTTTGCAATCCATCCCGGGAGTACCAAAATGTATCATGATATTTAACATACATTTTGGAGGAGCAATATGAAGAGAGAGATAACAGAGTTTATCTCAAGGTGTTTAACGTGTCAATGTGTCAAGGTGGAGCATCTAGTGCCAAAAGGTCCATTGCAACCACTTGAAATTCCAGAATGGAAATGGGAGCACATTACCATGGATTTCGTTACTGGTCTTCCCAAGGTTTCTCAAGGCATAGATGCGATTTGGGTCATTGCTGATAGATTGACCAAGTCTGCTCATATCTTACCTATACGAGAAACTTATTCACTTGAACGTCTTGCTCGTATGTACATAAATGAGATTGTAAGACTGCATGGTATGCCAGTATCCATAGTTTTTGATCGAGACCCAAGATTCACTTCACGGTTTTGGGTCGGGTTTTACGTAAAGCTATGGGTGCAATTTGCGATTCGATTCGGCGATCATCCTCGAGACGGACGGTCGATCAATGGAGGACTATTCAAACTCTGGAAGATCTATTAAGACTCTGTGTCCTTAACTTCAAAGGAAGTTGGGACAAGTTCTTGCCATTGGTGGAATTCTCCTACAACAACAGTACTATCAAGCAAGTATTGATATGGCTCCATTTAAGGCGTTGTATGGACGCAAGTGTCGTTCTCCAGTATGTTGGGACGAGGTGGGTGAAGCAACGTTGTTGGGACCAAAATTGGTACGCATGACAACATAAAAGATTCAAATGATCCGACAACGTATAAAAACCTCACAAGATAGACAAAAGAGTTATACTGATCTTCATCGAAAAGACGTAGAGTTCAATGTTGGAGATCATGTGTTGTTACGGGTTGCTCCATAGAAAAGAGTTACGAGATTTGGAAAGAGAGGAAAGCTCAATCCTTGATTCATTGGCCCATTCGAAATCCTCGATCGAGTAGGAATTGTGGCTTATAGACTCACCTTACCGCTAAGTATCTCTCGTGTTCATAACGTTTTTCACATATTCATGTTACGTAAATATGTGGAAGACCCGAACCACATTATTAAGTTAGAACCGGACGAAATAGCGGAAGATTTAACGTATGAAGAGGTACCTGTTAAAATCTTGGATAAGAAGGAACATATTATACGCTCCAAAGCTATACCTCAAGTCAAAGTTTTGTGGAGAAACCATGATGTCGAGGAAATGACCTGGGAGTTAGAATCTGAAATGAAATCAAGGTATCCTCAACTCTTCGACATACCAGGTACGTACCCCAATCTCGAGGATGAAATTTCATAAGAAGGGGAGGTTGTAAGACCCCAACTTTCATAAATAAAGATTATTTTTCTCTAAATATCATTTTGAATATTATGATGTGGATTTAATATAATGTTATAGTTGTGGGTAATATTTATAAATTTTGCAAAGTAAGAAAGTTGTTATAAAATATTCGTTTGGTTGGGGAATATTCTTTTTATCGGGGAATATTCGTACGATGGCATAATCAATGGTGGACCCCATAACAGAATTATTGTCAGAGTTAGAAAACGATAGAATTATCTTTTTTATAAAAAAAATAACGGCTCTCCAATAAACTCCGGTGGTCTCAGCTCCTTGAATTGTTTAGCGGTGACCGTCCGAGAGTTGCTAGTGTTTCCACCTGCATTTTGGACATGAGTCTCTCTTGCCTGATGTTGTACGAATTGCAGAAAGCTCCTAAACATTTCGTCGTTCGCCATTTGGTCGATGTTGTTGTTCACCTGAGGATAATTGCCTTCCTGATGCACATTATCCTGGGTGTTGATCTGTGGTTACTCAACGGTCTCTTGTGCTCCATTTCTATTCTCAACATTCTCGGATGTCATTTTCAAATACTGCCACAAAACAAGGGTTAATTGACATGTCACATATTATCCCTATACTCTGACCGACCAATTAAATACCAAATAAACATAGTAGGTCATACTAGCGAAGGAATTCCCTCTCTCCTCCTCTAGTTCTTGTCTCACATCTCAGCTAGGGATCATATCCCTAAGCTTTGATACCAACTGTGGCGCCCCCAAAATAGGTATACATCACTCATCTTGAGTCACCAAATACATGGTACAAAATTCAAATGCAACTTTAATTATACAACAGTCGTGTAAAATACGACAAAACATAATCTAAGAGTTTTCAAAAGAATATTGTCATCTAGACAATATCCACACTCAATGGAGTCCTCATTACATTTATTGTCACACTATTTTATAGAATAGTGAGGACTACTAAAACAACCATCCGGACCAATCAATCCGCTCCCGACTCGTCCCAAATTATATTCTCATTTCACGAGAACGCAGTGAAAGAAAGGGTGAGCTCAACTAGCCCAGTAAGAAATATTATGCCTAAGATAATGCAGAATAATTTATCGTTAGCCTTCAACAGTGTTAAACTGATAAAATATAACAAACATCAAGTTTAAATGCAGCGGAATAAGCAATCCATTAGAAGGGTCAAGTAGAGAATAAAATATATTATCTTCTATGATTTAAAAGGTTTTCATCACTTTTATCGCGAGACTCGGCATAATAAATAAACCACATCATCCCCGCGCACTACTTCGACAAGGATATTCATTAAGATCACGACCACAAATTATCCATGCACTACTGGGCGAGGATATTCGTGTATTCATCAATGGTCATGATCATGCCAACAACTCATTCCATCAATGCACTACTACCAATGAGGACTTTTACCACATCATTTGTAACATTACGGTCATAATTATACCGAATAATCCTTGGTCATAATCACACCAAGTCCATCTATGCATTACAGGCCACATATGACTTTCAACATATTATAAACATGAGGATGATGACAATGATATAAGAATTCCATAAAACAAGTTCAAGGATAAATTTTTAAAGATTTATAATTTAATTTATTCAGAACTCAATAACGTCCAAATTGTCAACATGATACTGTTTTGTGGAGTAAAATTCAAGAATGCTCAGAAGAATATTTCCATGAAAAGATACTGGATGAAGCACAAATATTCAGGATATTCTACTAATTTCATGGAGTATAGAAGCCAAAACTTTAACCAACTGAGTATAATAGAATATATGAAACTGCAAATGGATTTTTGCCCACCATGCGATAATCCACGTAGACAGATCATTTCCATAATTTAATAAGGAATGAATACGAAGGATCATTCACCATGCATGTGGTAATCCACATAGACAGGTTATTCCAATAGAATAATAAAGAATGGAATAATAGAAGAATTCACTAGCGCGTAAGGTAATCCGCATGAGACAAGT
The DNA here is from genome assembly GCA_020205615.1 of Panax quinquefolius. Taxonomy (NCBI): domain Eukaryota; kingdom Viridiplantae; phylum Streptophyta; class Magnoliopsida; order Apiales; family Araliaceae; genus Panax; species Panax quinquefolius. Next base: position 23,020,545 of record CM035165.1, read on the forward strand.
TATTCAACAGAATGATAAAGAATGGAACCAGTGTCATGCGTAACCTTATGCATGCACGGGATATTCCAATGTAATAATAAAGAATTGAACCAGGTCATGCATAATCCGCACAGACAGGATATTCTAACAGAATAATAAAGAATGGAATAACAACAAAATTCACCAGGCATGCTATAGACCGCACGGACAGGTTATTCTAACAGAATAACAAAGAATGGAATAACAAAAGAATTTTACCATGTATGCGGTACTTCGCATAGACAGGTTATTCCAATATAATAATAAAGAATGGAATAACAACCCTTACGAGTATTGAAAGAAAATAACCCTATTCATGAATACGAAAGAATAATACCCCTTACCTTAGAATAAAATTGGATACTAGAATAGAGAGGTAGCAGACTTCTCTTCTTATTTTTCTCTATAATTTCTCTCTATAATAATTGCTTTATAGCTTTAGTGAATTGGTGAGAAATGAAAGAAGAATGAGCTTCTATTTATAGGAAAATATAGTTTCGATAATTGCACATTGTGTGGCTCGAAATATTACAGTATAATACCTTCCTTTTTTTCTTCATTTTTAATTTAGTCCTGCAAGTATTATCAAACTTACACCACCTCCCCTAATAGTAAATAATGTGAATCAATATTTCATTCATGTGACTTAATAGTATAATCATGTGAAAAAACTAATTACAGTATAGTACCTTCATCTATACCTCCATTTTTAATTTAGTCATGCAAGTATTATCAATCTTGCACCACCTCCCCTAATAGTACATGAATGTGAATCAATAGAACATACATGTGAACAAATAGTTATAAGCATGTGAAATAATAGCAATTAATTGCTCATTTATCCGATTAATTACCCGGTTGGTCAATATAACCTCCACACATCAATTATTATCGAAATAAATGTCAATTTCCACTAACACTAATAATCCCAACACAATGAAACTATCAATTTCATATTTAATCAACACGAACTTATTCATCATTAATATTATAACTCACAATATTTAACAATTAGAATGCGTTCCGGAAAGAGGGGCTTTCAGATAAGGATTTTCATTATTGGCGGCGCGATTAGGTGACGAAACCTCTTCTTGTGAACTTACTAGACATTGTCGATATTGCAAATAATAATATGAATAACTTTGTCGTCTCAATTATTGATTTAATAATAATAAATATTATACGAGATGATCTTGTGACAATAATTGAATCGATAATATGAGAGATATGATCGTGATTCTTTGTAGCAATAATTGAGTATAAGCGAGTAACTTCTCACGTAAACATCAATAATCATTCTTTGTGTGATCTTATGCTGACCACAGTATTAATGTACTTTTACTACCGGGTAGTTCAATAGTTTAACGGTAATACTTTCGCCATTATTTTTATAAAAAGATAATTCTGTCGTTTTCTAACTACGATAATACTTCCGTTGTGGGGTCCACCAATGATTGTGCCGTAGTACGAATATTCCCCGACTAATCGAATATTATATAACCACTTGCATACTTTGCAAAATTTGTAAATATTACCCACAACTATAACATTATATCAAATCCACACCATAATATTTAAAAATATTTTTCGAGAAAATTATTCTTTATTCATAAAAGTTGGGGTCTTACATAAGAAGTCTGTTGTAAGACCCCAACTTTTATGAATAAAGATAATTTTTTTTATAAATATCATTTTTGACTATTATGGTGTTGATTTGTTATTATATTAAAGTTGTGGGTAATATTTATCAATTTTGCAAAGTAAGTAAGTTGTTATAAAATATTGAATTGGTCGGAGAATATTCGTTTTAACAGGGAATATTCGTACGACGGTACAATCATTGGTGAACCCCACAACGTAATTATCATTTAATGAGAAAACGGCGTAAATATCTTTTTATGAAAATAATGGCGAAAGTATTACCGTTAATCGCTGAAATAACCTATGTTAAAAAACAAATGCTGTGGGTCAGATAAGAGAGTAATACGATATTGATTATCGATGCTTACGTGAGAAGTCACTCGCTTATACTCAATTATTGCTACAATAATTGTCAGATCATATCTCTTCTATTATCGATTCACTTATTATCACAAAGATCACCGTGATAATATTTTATATTATTAAATCAATAATTGAGACGACAAAGTTATTAATATTATTATTTGCAATATCGACGATGTCTGTAAGTTCACAAAGAGAGGTTCGTCACCTAATCACAAGGCTAATAGAGAGAAATACTTATTGAAAGCCCTCTTTCCGAAACGACCGATTGTTAAATATTACAAATTATAATAATGATGGTAAATGTTATTAAAAATATTGAGGTGATATTTATAGTATTTGTTGTAAGTATTGGCGTATTATTTGGACCCCTATTTACCCATTTTTCAAAATAATCGGTAGAAATTTATTCTTTATAATAAATGTGGGGGCCACATGTGGGGGCCACGTATGGAAGAAATGGATGAAATAAAAATGGGGTGGGGGGGAGGAAATGTATTTAGGAGGGAATTAGTATTATATATATATATATATATATGTGTGTGTGTGTGTGTGTGTGTATAACATGTGTTTATATATATATATATATATATATATATATATATATATATATTATATATTTTAGTTTTTTGTTTTTACTTGAATTTGCTTTGAAATTCAATTGCCTGCAATGTTGGGTAAGACATCCGTGACTTGCAATTATTTCATTCATGAAAATAAAATCTTAACAGTGCCCCTTCCATTCTCCTATAAATAGGATGCTTAGTTATAATTGAAAATCACACCAGAATCAGAGAATTCTTTTTCTATAATATTGAGCGTATTTCTTTAGAGTTTAAGGAAGCTTTGAGCGTAGAAAACAGTATAAGTTTTCTTCAAGAATATCTCCGCTATACCAGTTGGAATACTCTTTTTTCAAGGTAAGGGATATTATTTTTGTTTAGTATTCGTATAAAATAATATTTTCTTCTATACTCTGTAGTATGTAAGTAATATTATTTCGTTTAAGATTTTGAATTCTATACTCATTTTGTTAAGTTTTGGCTTTTATACTCCATGAAATTAGAAAAATATCCTTGATATTTGCGCTTCATCCAGTATGTTTTTATGGAAATATTATTCTGAGCATTCTTGATAAGTTTTAACTTTTTTATGTCGGGGTACTATCCACGGGGTTATTATTTTCGAAGTTACTATTCATGGGGTACTATTCACTCAGTTACTATTCACCCGGGGTACTATTCATGATAAAAATTAATTTTTTTCCTGTCCAAATCATTTTTGATACAATATTATTCTTGAATTTTACTCCACAAAGTAGTATCATGTTGACAATTTGGACATTATTGAATTCTGGATAAATTAAATTATAAATCTTTAAAAATTTATCATTTGCTCTCATTTAATAGAATTCATATATCATTGTCATCATCCTCATGCTTATATTGTTATGAAAGTCATCTGTGGCCGTAGTGCATAGATGGACTTGGTATAATTATGACCAGTAATTATTTGGTATAATCATGACCGTAATGTTATAAATGATGTGGTAAAAGTCTTCATTGGCCCGTAGTGCATTGATGGACAGTTGTTGGCATGTTCATGACCATCAGTGAAAACATGAATATCATTGGCACGTAATGCATGGATAATTTGTGGTCGTGATACTAATGAATATCCTTAGCCGTAGTGCAGGGGGTGATTCGATGATGTGGATTATTTATTAAGCTGAGTCTCAGCGATAAAACTGTTGATAAACTTTTTAAATCATAGAAGATAGTAGATTTCATGTTCTACTTGACTCTTCTAATGGATTGCTTGTTCCGCTGCAGTTAAACTTGATGTCTATTGTATTTTATCAGTTTAACACTGTTGAAGTCTAACGATAATTTATTTTGCATTATCTTAGTTATAATATTTCTTACTGGGCTAGTTGAGCTCACCCTTTGCTTTCATTGTTCTATTCAGGAAATGAGAATATAGCTGGGACTAGTCGGGGAACGGAGTGACGGTCCAGATGTTTGCATTAGTAGTCCTCACTATTCTGTGAAATAATGTGATAATAAATGTATTGAGGACTTATTTTGAGTTTGAATACTGTCTAGAAGACAATATTTGTATTAAAACTCATAGCTCATGTTGTATATTTAAGTTTGTATTTGTATTATGTACCATGTATTTGGCGACTCAAAATGGGTGATGTATACCTATTTTGGGAGCGTCACAGCTAGTATCAAAGGTTAGGGATATAATCCCTGGCTAAGATGTGAGACTAGAACTAGGGGGAGAGACAGGGAAATCCTTCGCTAGTATGACCTACCTAAGTTTATTTGTTATTTAATTGGTCGGTCAGATTATAGGGATAATATGTGGCATATCAATTAACCCTTATTTTGTTGCAGTATTTGAAAATTACATCCGAGAATGTTGAGAATATCAATGGAGCACATGAGACCGTTGAATCACCAACGATCAATAACCAGGAAAATGTGCATCAGGAAGGCAACAATCCTCATGCAAACAATAACACCGACCAAGTGATGAACGATGGAATGTTTAGGGGCTTTCTGCAATTCATGCAACATCAGGCGAGAGAGACTCATGCCCAAAATGCAGGTGGAAACACTGGCAACTCTCAGACAGTCACCGCTAAGCAGTTCAAGGAGCTGGGACCACCGGAGTTTATTGGAGAGCCAAAGCACTTAAGGCGGAGACGTGGATAAAGCAGATCACCAAGATATATGATGTCTTGGGATGCTCCGAGGAGCAAAAGGTTCCCTTTGCCACCTTCATGTTGCTAGGAAAGGCAGATTATTGGTGGGAATCTGTAAAGCGTACCCAGCCTGCCGCACTCAAAATGTCTTCGAAGATGTTCCAAGAACTTTTCAACGACAAGTACTTTTCCGAAAGTATTCGTCACATGAAAGAGGTAGAGTTCATCAAGCTGGAACAAAACAATATGACTGTGTCGCAGTACGAAGCCAAGTTTGCCGAGTTGTCCCGGTTTGTATCCCATTTAGTTGATAACGAGGAGAGAATGACACGGATGTTTCTAAGAGGTTTGAAACCCAAGATACGTCAATATCTTATCTCTCACAAACTGTGTTTGTATTCAGAAGTTGTAAATAGGGCTCAGTTATTGGAGCGCAATAATGAGACATCCCAACCAAGGGAGAGCAAACGGCAAAATGATAATACCAGTGGTAGCAGTTATCGAAGCGGCGACAAAAAATGTGGAGGGAATCAACATGCCAGAAATGGTAACCACTTCGGTGGTAATCATGGCCAAGATAATAAAAGTGGACATTTCAAGAAGAGGAGATTTAACAATGATGGAAAGACATCAACACCAACACCCGTTGTTAAGGAAGGAGAACGACCACCTATCATATGCTTCAAATGCGGAGGGGAGAGACACATCAGTCCAAACTGTGCACAGCAGTCCAAAACGTGTTGTTAGTTCCCAGAGGGCACAATAGATCTAGAAGGGGGGTTGAATAGATCCTTTTTATTTCAAATACTTTTCTGGTTTATATTATATTATTCATAATTAATATATGACAAACATAAGAATCTTTTCAAGCACAGCGGAATAAGTAAAAGATCCCTTTCATTGATATATTCATAATCATATATACATTGTTCGTATTGTAAGTTTAGTTGTAAGCAGTTAAAACATACATAGTAGTTATAGCAGTTATAGTACATAATGTAAATGACATAATGTAAAAGACACAAGGGGTTTTAAGTGGTTTAGAGACTCAAGCTCCTAATTCACTCTTCTGCTTTCAACTATCGAGAATTCCACTAAGAAAGGGCAGCACCCTGAATCACTAAGATTAATTCAAGGCTGAGCACCCTGAATCACTAAGATTAATTCAAGGCCAGCAGCCTTGGAACTTCTCTAGTTCCCTAGGAACTCTTCAAGCGCAGCAGGCTTGGAATTTCGTTTAGACCCTTCGGACAAGGACCCTTCTGGCCCTGCTTCATTTAGTCCCTACGGACAAGGACCCCTCAGGCCCTGGCTGTTGAGTTGTTTGTTTGTTGTTGTTGGAGACGGTGCTGAGCTGCTAAGATGTCTTCATGCTCTGAACATCTTCAATACTTAGCAGCTTGACTTGATCATCCTTGAAGTGCAGCTGAGTGTTGCATGATGCTCAGCTTCTTCAGTTGCTCAACCACTTCAGATGACCCCTTGATGAACTGCCTTGAAGATCATTCTCCTTGATACTTGATGGCTGCATATGATTGGCTTATAAGATGACTTTAAGCTCTTTTGTTAGGTACTTAGAAGCTTTCTCATGCTTGACACCAAGATGGCATTTGTGATCTTCCTTTTTGCTACTTGATGCCTTCTCATGATGGACTTGCTAAGATGACTGTGAGCTCTTCTCTATTGTACGTAGAGTCTTCCCATGATGGACATTAAGATGAAATGATGCTCTTCTTTCTCTCGGCAGTTCAGAACACTCTTCGTGTAGTACAACTCTCACTTCTACATAGCAGAACTCACACTTCTACTTCTCTCTTTTTTAGTCTTCTTAGTGTTCTTGGTGGATCGTAGAGTGAGCCTTCGGACTCACTATCTCACATGGTTTAGATCAGTCCACCTTATCTCCAAACTCGGCAACTCCAGCAACCTTTGATCTTTGAAGTTCTTCCTTATTTATACTTCTTCCCAATCCTTCCATTGGAAAGTAGCCGTTGAAGGCTATTAAAATTTCTTCACAGATCTCGAGTTGCTTGAGGTAGACTGCTTGATGTGACATGTCATACGTTTTCTGACGCTGCAGTCTACTGTTTCACCTACCCTGTCAGATGTATCACTTTAATGTCTTGGGCAGGTCGAAGACCTTATTTCCTCTTGATTTCTCGATTAGAGGTTGTCCTATTGCATCGATGCTCTCAATAAGCACTTATCTGAATATTACCCTTCAGATTGAACCTTTGCCAATGCTTCAGTCATTAGCTATTCGAACTCTACGATTCTGATGCACGTCTTCAAGGACCTGATCGTAGTGTCTTGTTGAGTGTTGCTCATTAACTGGTAGAGTTAACACTACGATCTTGAAGAGTGTTGATTGGATCTTCAATGTAGAACACCTTTTCCTTTTATTTTGTATAGCTTCAATACTTCTGTTTGCTTCGACTGTTCTCAGAGACTGATGGCCTAATTCCTTGCTCTGGTCACCTTCTGAATATCAAGACACTTCAGATTTGTGGCGCGTCCAGCTTGCTTTCTCCTTGTGATCTCCCGTTCACTTATCATTAATGAACTGACCCTGCACTTAATCACTTTAGCCTTGCTCTTTAGAGGCTGACCAGTATTTCGGTTCACCTTCCATCAGTTCCTTTAGCTGACTTTCCTTAGTCAGCTTTTGAAGTCTTCTTTGGATCTCCTTGTGGAAGACTTCATCACGAATGGCCTTACAACTCAATCTTGATGCTAATTGGGTTGGTGCTTAGATCTTCTGTTAGCCTGCATGCCATTCGTTAAGTGCTCTCTGATTTCCTTGGATGTAGCTTGTAGCTTGAACCAGAGGCTTCGTTCCTTTGGATATTCTAAGAGTGCTCATTTGTTGAGAATCGTACTTACTCTATAATTCTGCCTATGTATTTTGAGCACTTCTTTTGAGGTCATAGTTTTGCACTCTACGATTTCTGCTTCGGCTGTGCAGACACTACGATCCCGAGATCAGATCTTGACACTCTACGATTTCTGCCTTGTGCTTGTTGTCTTCATCTGATCTTGCTCGACTGCGATCTCTTCATGTAGTCATTGGACTCTATGAACTTAGAGTGTGGTCTACTATCCTGACTTGGCTTCGACAGATGACCGGTCAGCTTGTAGGTAGGCTGTCTCTATGATTCTGAACATGACTACCTCAGCACACTACGATCCTGAGGAAGCTCTACTCGACACACTACGATCCTTCTTCGTTTTCCCTGGAAGTCTACGAACTCCAAGATCTACTATCTTGCATACTCCTATTCTGCCTCGATAGCTCTCGAGTTAGCCTTGACTCTCTGGCGATACACTTACTTCGCAATGTTTGGCGATCGAGACAAGCCTATCTATTACATCATAAGATCAACCTAACAAGCTTGATCTTCCTATATTTATAGTCCTTGTACATCATTTCTTTTTAAGGACTTTACAAAGCTGTTTTGCTTATGTAGGATAATCCTAACATATTTGATCAATTCATTCTAAGTCCTTGTACATATATTTCAATTATATATCAAAGGACTGTACAACTTTTCTTAATGCAAGCATACTTGCATATTCATTCATATATATATATATATATATATATCATAATCAAATCATATATTAAATAGAAATATCATTCACATGTTTATTCCTGACAATCTCCCCCTATTTGATTATGACAAAAATAATAAGTGCATATGCATGTTATGAATGAATCTTATATACAGTGAGCAGCTATATTTCTAAAGCAGATAATCATGAATGTCATTTATATTGATATGGCAATTTGTATATTAAGACATTCTACATCCTGGATCCAGAACATACCTAACTAGTTAGAGATGTACCTCTTCTGCTCCTTGTATGTTTCCAGGATGTTTGCTGATCAGCTACTCATCTGATTATTCTTCTTTCTCTTGCTCCCCTTCAGCATCTTTCTGATCATGCTCCCCCTCAGATTCTGCGATCATGTGATCATCATCTTTGGCTCCCCCTCAGATGATGATTCTTTTTCTGCTGCATCTGTTGTCTTCTTCTTTGATTTCTTTTCTTCTATCCCTCTGCTCTTCTTTGAGTGCCTCTTGCTTTTCCTCTTTTTATGCCTCTTTTTCTCCCCATTTTTGTCATCAATCATTTGAGAGAGCTGTTCCATGTTGGACATAAACTGCTCCATTAGGTAGGAGGAGTTGGCAACTTCAAACTTGAGTTCCTGTTGGCCTGGCTCAAGTTGTACAGAGAAAGACTGCTTCAGGTCGTCAATCTTGTCAGACAGGGCTTGGATCTGCTCTTCATTGGTCTTCTGAATTCGTAGAGCATCTGCCTTCTGATCTTGTATGGCCTTCTGATAGATGTTATCTCTCTCTTGGAGTTTGAGAGATACTTCAGCCATAGTAGCTTGAAGCTTGTGCTGGAAGGAATTATCTCCTGCTACTATCAGCTTCTAGGATTCTTCAGTGAGCAGAGATATTTTCTTGCTTAGATCATCAGAACTTTTCTGTAGTTCCTGCTCCAAAGTAGTTTGATCCTTTTGTTGGGCAGCAGCTGGTTGAGCATCAGTTTGGACTCCACGATTTTCATCCTTAGACAGATTTTCGAAAGTCTGAAGAATCTGAATAATCTTTGAGTTCCAATCACTATGTGAGGATGAAGGAATGTCTAATAGTAGTGCTTGAGCAGATGGAGGCTTCTGGTTTTGGGCTTGAGCATCATCGACAGTAGAGTGAACAGTCTCTATGATCAGCTCCTTGGTCATAACTCTTCGTCCTTCAGAGTCCACTCTACGATCGTAGGGGATATAGTGATTTCCAGACTGTCGATAAACTTTGAAGTGGGGCTGGTCTTTGATTGTTTTGGTTGCAAACTTCCTCACCCTTGGGAAGTTTTGAGCCACCAGCTCCATGCTTGGGAAGTGAGAGAAGCACCAGCTGAGATAGCTTCCATCTCCTCCAGTGTGGGCCTTTAGCCATGACATCCACTGGAAGAACCATCTCATCAGCAAGTCGTCAGGATTGTAGAGAATGGTTGAGCAGTCTAGCTCCATATTGTTCCAGTTTCTGGCTATGTCAAAGGTAGTCATTCTTACTACCTTGAGTTGCTCATTTCTATAGTTCACCCATCTCTCTGCTGGAGCATCTGGTAAGTCATTTGAAACTTCCACTACGATCCTTCTGCTAAATCTTGTAGGAGATAGAACTGGATAATCTTCTTGTTCGTCTACTTCCTAAGGTGCAGAACCAGAATCTTCTTTAATCTCTTCTTTCTCGGAGCCTGAACTTTCTTGATCATTTTCAGCAGAGAATTCCTCTTGCTGCATTTCATTCTCAGAACTTTCTTCAACAAGATCTTCTTCAGATTAATCTTCTTCATTGCTAGTTTCTTCTTCAGCATTTTTTCCCTGGGATACAGACTCATCATCACTCAATTCAATGATGGCATTTGATTGACCAATGCTCCTTTTGGAGGCAAACTTGGCTTGCAATCTGTAGCTTTTCCTTCTTCTTGGAGGTTCAGGTTTGGGAGAGTCAGACTCTTCTTCTTCTTCAGACTCTGACTTCTCTGGTTCAGCATACAGACTTCTTTAAGGTTCAGCACTGGCAGGGGCAGACTCTTCTTCTATCATCTCATCAACTTTTGATTCATCATGGGGGCTTTCTGGATTTGAGGAGGCATTCTCTTCTTCTCTTAGTACAGCATTGTTTGACCCATTATATGGGCTTGTTGGGGCAATTGCATTTGGGGATGCAATTTGGTCATCTTGAATTTCTTTTTCATCATCAGAGTGACTGCTCTGAGGATTAGCCATGGGGCTTGAGCATTCTTCTTTATCAGCCGATGCTGCAATTTCTTCCATCACATCAGCTTCACCTTTATTGCTGGATGTTGTCTATGGGGACCGGGCCTTGACATCTGCTTTTTTCTCTGTGACTCTATGTCCCTCTCTTGATGATGTACTATTTTGGGAAGTTTGAGGTGGTTTGTCTTCCACCTTAGCTTTCTTGTGATCGCTCTTGAAGCAACCTCGCTACTTCTCCTCTTTGTTGTTTCAGCAGTTAGGACTTTTTCTTCATTGTCCTTGTTCTTTGAGGAGACTTTTCTTGATGGGGTCCGAGCTTTCTTCACACCTCTTGATTTCTTCTTAGTGGTGGTGTGATTCTCATTTGGTTCGAGTTATCGGACTCGAGCTCTCTCTCTCTTCTATCTTCCTCTTCTTTGTAGATGCCCTACTGCTACTCCCAGCTGTCAGCCTTTTGTTCTCCTTAGGGTTCTTCTTCCAGTTCACAAATAATTGTGGAGACATCACTTTGTGCACATTCAAAGTTTCTCCCTCATCATCCTTGATTTTCCCTCCTAGCTTATTCTTCAGTACAATACTTAGCAACCTACCATGAAACACCTTGGTCAGGGGTTTTTCAGTGGACTTCTTCTTCTCAGACTTTTCTACCCACTTGGAGATCTGATCGAACAAGATAGCTCCAAAGTCGATTTGTTTCTTCAGAACTATTTCTGACATATTTTCAATTGTTGGTCAATCACGGTGTCATGTGCAGTGTTCTTGCACAGTATGCATTTTCCAACTATTTCAGCAAGGAACTCATACTCTTCAGGAAATTCCTTCTTCTTCATGTCTTTAAAACTAGGGTTTCTTTGGTACCCCATAGCCTCTTTTGCTTGTTCAGTATTGACATTATCAAGGTTCTTCAGCCCTTAGTTAGGAAAGCCTAGGCATTGATTGAGGTCAGAAGATTTTAACTTCAGAGATTGACCTTTAACCTTGGTAGTAAGGGTTTCAGAGTTGATGGAGGCGTTTGAGTAGAATTCTTTAACCAGGTCGATGTAGACTCGAGTATTTGCCTCAAGGCATTCTGAGAATCCAGCTTTCTTCACAAGCTCGAGAATATCCACGAACTTCTTTTCTGGATTTCTCAAACGATTTGGTTCTCGAAATTTGAATGCCAGTGATTACTTGCCAGTTTTCCATTTTGAGTAGTTCGAAGAATGTGGGTATCTGATTTAGATATGTTTATAAGAGATGGCTGAGTGTAATTTGGTAAGGCTCTGGAGGGTTAACTGATTTTGGCTCTGGAGAGGATTCTAAGGTTTGAAAATGGGAGGGAGAAAGGTTCGATAGCTTTTGGTAACTGTTTACAGATTTGAAATTGTCTTTAAGGCAGTTTCTTCTAACTCTACATAATTAGTGATGTGTCAACCATCCATTGGTTGCACGTTGCCCAATAATGAGCTGTAACTTCCCATAACTTTTTAGTTAGATGTTTCCTTTTAGAAGAGTCGTCGTTTTAACGACGTGGCTCTGACCGTTGACCTTTTAATTCGTAGAGTAGCATGATAAAGCAGCTATGGACTCTACGATTCCCTTTGTTGACTCAACGATCAACTTTTGAGAGATGGTGCAGTGGATGGCTTTATCTTTTATCCTTACTTTGATGCAGCATAGCTCAATCACTGATGTATTCGAACTTATCTTCTCAACTTGAATAGTTTAGCAAATGTCTCATTTTCTAAGCTCCTTGTGAACTGGAGTACCCTTTGGTAGGACTATGATCATCGAGTTGTATTCTACAATCGCTGAGGTTGTACTACGATCATTGAGGTAGCACTACGATCGTTGAGGTTGCACTGCGATCGCTTAGTTCTCTTCAAACTCGACTCTAAGATCGTTGACTGACTTGGTCCTTGAGATGAACTAGATCAAACATTCCTTCTGGGTCAAGGTAGCTCAGGAAGGGCCAACCTCTTAGAGTGAGCTAAGGGCCAGGTTTGTCCTTGAGGCGCTCTCCAGATGCAATGCTATGGCAGTGATTTGCAATGACATCTCATTCGACCTTTTCTGATTTGGAGTTCTTCTACCAGCTTTAGACAACTGCATTGCTGAAATCGTGGTGTCCTCCTGCTCTTACACTACGATCATATGTTTGATCGTAGGCACTTCACGATTATAGGTTGGGTGGCTGAAAGGTTATCAGTAGTATGTTTTGAGACGTTCCTACTATCTATGGATCTTCATTTGGTTCATCAGCCACAAATTTTTGGGACTCTGTAGCTGGTATAACTTTTCATAGTATATCTTAGTGTCGTTGTTCCTTAACAGATCACTGCTCCCCCGTTGTTGACGCTGTCTTCCCAGATAGATGTTATTCCCTCTTCTTCAGGTTCATTTGATGGTAGCCTTGCATATCTTCTTCTGACTAGAATCTCCATCATCGCTCGGATCTCCTTGTGTCATAGAGATGAGTATTTTCAGGACTGACCACTCTACGATTATTTGACAGCACTACGAACGTAGTCTTCTTTGATAGTTGTGTTTGTGAAGTTCTGCTCTTGCAATAAGTTCCTTTTGAACGATGCTCGATGATCTTCTGTTGCGAGCTTCCTTGAGGATTCTTCTCATATAGCATTCTTTAACTGGCTTTTGAGCACATAAGACCCTTTCCTTCTTTGGCTGAATGGCTTGCTTGCATATACAGATTAGCAGCCATGTGAGATTCATTCTGATTGGCTCAGAAGGTCTTCAAGGACAGGCTTGTACATATAGGAATTTTGTCAGAATCAATTCTGAATAGTCCTTGGCCTTCTGCTGGTTGAGTCTTCTTGACTGAAGTCTCCTGCTTCATCATCCCTTAGTGTGGTCAGACTGGCCAAGTACCTGCAGGTTTAAACGTATTTCTATTTTTGGTACCCATAATTAAATGGGTCCTGCTAGGTTAGTTTTCTTAACCCTTGTTCCTCTTATTTGGATAATCATCATATTTATCACCAACAGACATATTCATGCATGCACCTATCTTGAGATAATACATTTTGAGATGCATGGTGAATGTGTGTAGGATTTGACATTAAATAACACACTCATTATGGATTCATCATTTACTGGGTTATATTCACAATGTTTAAGTGTTCACAGAGTGAGAATCAACTCTACGTTTTAGGAGTATCTAGTTGATTCATTGAGGTGATCAGTTTCTACGAATCAGCAAGATCTTTTTGCAGAACTGATCATGCTCTATGTGTTGTCAAACACTTAGAACATAGGCTTGTACATATATACTATCCCACCAGTAAAGATTACTTCACATAAAGTTCATTAGGCCAGTGATGCTCTTATGACCCATTTCAGATTTCCTTCAAGATGTCATCTTCAACCTAAAACTTGGATGGAGAGAAAGTTTATAGTCATTTGAGTTTTCATCCTCAGGTTACTTTCTCTCTTCACCTTTTTAGGTAGATTATGACTCCTTGACAGAATACTGTTATAGTTCATAAGAAGACGCAATTATGATGTACATTTATAATGGTGAGGAATCGTACCTTTTTACTGTTAGTTACTAAACAGTCATTTTATCTTAGATATACTGAATTTAGGTATTGATGTGCATAGCTTTACTTTTGCTCCTGACAGCTTATTGCTCTTATCGGCCTTTAATCAATCAGTAGTGGTCTTGAAGATATAGGTCAAGAGAATCTCAGCATTAAGACCTTTGACATCCTTTAGCTGATAGAGTTTGCACCCAGCTGTTGGTTGGCCAGACATAAGTTTGAGAAGATCTTCTTTCTTCTCTCGATAAGCATTTCTTAGCATGTATGGCTTCTTCATCTTTCAGACTGGTGGGTGCTTGACTCTTTGTCATTGATGTCTCTTGAGTTCTCTCGTCTGGTCTTAGGACTACAAGATTGATTGCAGGCTAGGATTGGTCTTGTGGATGTAACAATAGAGACCATGGACCAATCTGAGCAGCTTCAGGTGTATATACACATTTAACCTGTACACAATATTTCCAACATGTGAGCTCATCTGCATATAACAAGTTACTTACTACTAAACTAAGTTTAGAACAATGTTAGTGCCTGGGATCAGACTCAAAGCGATAAACATTTGAATATAGCATGAGAACCTGCTCTGATACCAATTGTTAGTTCCCAGAGAGCACAATAGACTTAGAAGGGGGGGTTGAATAGATCCTTTTTATTTCAAATACTTTTCTGGTTTATATTATATTGTTCATAATTAACATATGACAAACATAAGAATCTTTTCAAGCACATCGGAATAAGTAAAAGATCACCTTCATTGATATATTCATAATCATACATACATTGTTCGTAGAGAAAGTTTAGTTGTAAGCAGTTAAAACATACATAGTAGTTATAGCAGTTATAGTACATAATATAAATGACATAATTTAAAAGACACAAGGGGTTTTAAGTGGTTCAGAAACTCAAGCTCCTAATCCACTCTTCGCTTTCAACTAGCGAGAAATTCCACTAAGGAAGGGCAAAGACTCGAATCACTAAGATTCCTTCAGCCCGGCCGACCTCTGAACTTCTCTAGTTCCCTAGGAACTCTTCAAGCCCAAAGAGCTTGGAACTTCGCTTAGTCCTTTCGACAAGGACCCTTCCGCCCTCGCTTCATTTAGTCCCTACTTTATGACAAGGACCCTCGTGCCCCTGGTCATTGAGTTGTTTGTTTGTTGTTGTTGGAGTTTGTCTTTGAAATTAAAGATGTCTTCATGCTCGAACATCTTCTATACTTAGCGACTTTAACTTGATCATCCTTGAAGTGCGGTGAGTGTTGCATGATGCTCAAACTTTCTTCGGTTTTGCTCAACCACTTTGGATGACCCCTTGATGAAATGTCTTGAAGATCATTCTCCTTGATACTTGATGGCTGCACATGATTGGCTTCTAAGATGACTTTAAGTTCTTCTGTTAGGTACTTAGAAGCTTTCTCATGCTTGACACCAAGATGGCATTTGTGATCTTCCTTCTTGCTACTTGATGCCTTCTCATGATGGACTTGCTAAGATGACTGTGAGCTCTTCTCTATTATACTTAGAGTCTTCCCATGATAGACATCAAGATGACATGATGCTCTTCTTTCTCTCGGCAATACAGAACGCTCTTCGTGTAATAGAACTCTCACTTCTACATAGTAGAACTCACACTTCTACTTCTCTCTTTTTCAGTCTTCTGAGTGTTCTTGGTGGATCGTAGAGTGAGCCTTCGCATTCACTATCTCACATGGTTTAGATCAGTCCACCTATCTCCAAACTCGGCAACTCCAGCAGCCTTTGATCTTTAAAGCTCTTCCTCATTTATACTTCTTCCCAATCCTTCCGTTGGAAAGTAGCCGTTGAAGGCTATTCAAATCTCTTTACAGATCTCGAGTTGCTTGAGGTAGACTGCTTGATGTGACATGTCATACTTTTTCTGACGCTGCAGTCTACTGTTTCACCTACCCTGTCAGATGTATCACTTTAATGTCTTGGGCAGGTCGAAGTCAGGGTGCTCATCGATAAAAAACCGAACCGGTACCAAAAAAACCGAACTGGTACTGAACCGCAATAACCGAAAAAACAAGAACCGGAACCGATACCGAATTACCGGTTCAGTACAAAAGCGGTATCAGTTTTTTCGGTTCGGTTTTCGATTATACCGCATGCATGGTAATATTTATAATTATTAATAAATAATAATAATTAGATAATTTTTTTTTAATATATTAACAAATAAATTTTAAAACTAAGAAATCATCTGCAATTAAATCTGTGTTCGAATAATCTGACCAAGAATTTCCTCCTTTTGATAACAAGCTCTACTGATAATATTCTGCCTCTTACAGGTAATATCAAATCTGTGTTCGAATAATATCAAATCTGTGTTCGAATAAGAAAATTGACACTGTAATGTAACTGATAATGTAACAACTTGTTATACAAATGGACAGAAGTTATACAACAGGTTGTTATTCAAAATTCAACTACCTAAAACTTACATGGGACTAAACTAATTTGTCACACGTTTATCATGAGAAACTGAACGAAGCTAACGATAAGTTTCTAATTACGTTGAGATAAACAACATTTTATACAAGAGTAATAATATGGACGGTAAGGTTAATCAACTAGATTAATTACTTAACTCAATTTTACACACACACACACACACACACACACACACATATATATATATATGGTTTTTACTTCAAAAAGAAGATATGTGAAATTTTAAATTTCAAAATAAATGTAAATTATTTATCTTTTTAAAAAATTATATGTAGTACTACACTACTACATGTTCCACAAAAAGAGTTTTATTTAAAAAAAAATCAATCAATTTGTGAAATTTTAAAATTAAAAGTGACTTGGATTTATTTGATTTTCATAAATGTATAATGATATTGTAAAACACTTAAAAAGTATTGCCAAACTAAAAATTATTATTTAAAAATTAGAATAAATTAATTTATTCTAATTTAAACAAATTTCATAATTTACTAATTTAAACAAATTAAGTAGCATCTCTTTATGTTGAATTGGAGGGAGTAATATTTACTATATCAAATTAATAAGTAATAACAACCTGTTAATTGTTATACACTGTTACACTGTTATAATATGACCAAGACTTTCGGTTTTTTGGTTTTATCGAATTCGAAATTTCTATTACCGCTACCGATATCAAAATGTATAAAAAAACCAAAAAACCGGTACCGAAAAAATCGAAACAGAAAAAAACCGGTACCGCCAGTACCGGTTAGGTAAAAAAACCGAAAAACCAAATTTTTTGAGCATCCCTAGGTCGAAGACCTTATTTCCTCCTGATTTCTCGATTAGAGGTTGTCCTATTGCATCGATGCTCTTAATAAGCACTTGTCCGAATATTACCCTTCAGATTGAACCTTTGCCAATGCTTCAGTCTTCAGCTATTCGAACTCTACAATTCTGATACACGTCTTCAAGGACCTGATCGTAGTGTCTTGTTGAGTGTTGCTCATTAACTGGTAGAGTTAACACTACGATCTTGAAGAGTGTTGATTGGATCTTCAATGTAGAACACCTCTTCCTTTTATTTTGCAGAGCTTCAATACTTCTGTTTGCTTCGACTGTTCTCAGAGACTGATGGCCTAATTCCTTGCTCTAGTCACCTTCTGAATATCAAGACACTTCAGATTTGTGGCGCGTCCAACTTTCTTTCTCCTTGTGATCTCCCGTTCACTTATCATTAATGAACTGACCCTGCACTTAATCACTTTAGCCTTGCTCTTTAGAGGCTGACCAGTATTTTGGTTCACCTTCCATCAGTTCCTTCTTTGTTTGGCAAGCACTACGATCTTGGTTGCTTCCAAGATCGTTGTCTTCTGTTCACTTGATAGCTACTGCTTTAGCTGACTTTCCTTAGTCAGCTTCTGAAGTCTTCTTTGGATCTCCTTGTGGAAGACTTCATCACGAATGACCTTACAACTCAATCTTAATGCTGATTGGGTTGGTGCTTAGATCTTCTGTTAGCCTGCATGCCATTCGTTGAGTGCTCTCTGGTTTCCTTGGATGTAGCTTGTAGCTTGAACCAGAGGCTTCGTTCCTTTGGATATTCTGGGAGTGCTCATTTGTTGAGAATCGTACTTGCTCTATGATTCTGTCTATGCATTTTGAGCACTACTTTTGAAGTCGTAGTTCTGCACTCTACGATTTCTGCTTCGGTTGTGCAGGCACTAAGATCCCGAGATTAGATCTTGACACTCTACGATTTCTACCTTGAGCTTGTTGTCTTCATCTGATCTTGCTCGACTGCGATCTCTGCATGTAGTCATTGGACTCTACGAACTCAGAGTGTGGTCTACTATCCTGACTTGGCTTCGGCAGATGACCGGTCGGCTTGTAGGCAGGTTGTCTCTATGATTCTGAACATGACTTCCTCAGCACACTACGATCCTGAGGAAGCTCTACTCGACACACTACGATCCTTATTCGTTTTCCCTGGAAGTCTACGAACTCCAAGATCTACTATCTTGCATACTCCTATTCTGCCTCGATAGCTCTAGAGTTAGCCTTGACTATCCTGGCAGACTACGACTTCTGGTGCAGTGTTTGATGATCAGACAAGCCTATCTATTACATCATAAGATCAACCTAACAAGCTTGATCTTCCTATATTTATAGTCCTTGTACATCATTTCTTTTTAAGGACTTTACAAAGATGTTTTGCTTATGTTGGATCATCCTAACATATTTGATCAATTCATTCTAAGTCCTTGTACATATATTTCTATTATCTATCAAAGGACTTTAGAGCTTTTCTTAATGCAAGCATACTTGCATATTCATATATATATATATATATATATATATATATCATAATCAAATCATATATTAAATAGGAATATCATTCACATGTTTATTCCTGACACGTGTTACAATTGTGGAAGAGAATGTCACCTAGCTAGATTTTGTCGTACAGAGAAACCAAGTCCAGTTGGAACGGTGACACCAAATGCCGTCCCAGACAAGTCAAAACCAGTAGTTCAAGGGAGAGCGTTTGTTAAGACCTCCCAAAAAGCAAGGAACCCGAACGAGGTCATAACGGGTAAGCTTATCATAATCTCTAGCGAAGTATATACCTTATTTGATACCGGTTCTTCCCATTCTTTTATTTCTCTTACTTGCGCTCAACGTTTAAATTTGACTCCGGAGAAATTAGACTTTGACTTATCTGTTGAAACTCCGTTGGCAGAAACCTTCATTACATCCACTGTTTATAAGTCTTGTTTGGTTCAAATCGGTACCTTCACATTACTTGTCGATGTTATTTCATTGAAAATACTTGCATTTGACATAATTCTAGGGATTGATTGGTTAACTACTCATCATGCAAAAATTGATTGTTTTTGTAAGGTTGTTAACTTTCATATTCCTAACCAACCTATTATGCGAATTCAAGCAACCAAACCATTAAAATTAATCACTATCATCTCAAGCCATAAAGCTATTCGTTTATTGAAAAACGGATGTAAAGCTTTCTTAGCTCATGTCACGGATTTAAATAAAAATACATCAGTTTTGAATGATATTTCTATTGTTAATAAATTTCCTGACGTATTCTCTGAAGAACTTCATGGCCTACCCCCTGAGCGTGAAATTAAATTTTGTATCGACCTTGAACCCGGTACAAAACCCATTTCTAAAGCCCCATATCGAATGGCTTCTATTGAACTTCAGGAGTTAAAGACCTAGCTGCAGAAATTGTTAGACATCGGTTTCATTCGTCCTAGTACGTCTCCTTAGGGTGCTCATGTTCTATTCGTGAAGAAGAAAGATGGGAGTATGCGACTTTGTATTAATTATCGGGAGTTAAACCATGTCACCATCAAAAATAGATACCCGTTGCCTCGCATTGATGACCTGTTTAACCAGTTGCAAGACGCCAAATTCTTTTCAAAGATTGATTTTCGTTCTGAATATCACCAATTGAAGATTAAAACCGATGACATTTCAAAGACGACTTTCAGAACTCGGTATAAGCATTATGAATTCCTAGTCATGTCTTTTGGATTAAATAATGCTCATGTTGCCTTCATGGACATGATGAACCGAGTATTCAAAGAATATTTGGATCATTTTGTGGTTGTCTTTATTGATGACATTCTCATATATTCCAAAAGCCATAAAGATCATGAGCAACACTTGAGGCTGATACTCCAAAAGCTTCGAGAAAACAAGCTTTATGCCAAGTTGGAGAAATGTGAGTTCTGGCTTGAGGAATTAGCATTCCTTGGGCACGTAGTATCAAGTCATGGAATATCTGTTGACCTGGCAAAGATTGAAGCAATTTAAAGCTGGGAGCAACCTAAATCAATGACCGAAGTACGTAGCTTTCTCGGCTTAGCTGGTTATTATCGAAGATTCGTTGAAGGGTTTTCTTGAATTGCTACTCCATTAACTCAGCTGACTCGGAAAGATACAAAATTCGGTTGGAACGAGGAATGTGAGAAGAGTTTTCAAGAACTCAAGAGGAGACTCATTTCAAAGACTGCTCGACAATACCATCCGCTCGAGGGATTTGTCATCTACAGTGATGCTTCGGGCAAAGGGTTATGATGTGTTCTCATGCAACATGGGAAAGTTATAGTCTATGCCTCTCGATAACTCAAAGAATATGAGAGGAATTATCCTACTCATGATCTAGAGTTAGCAGTTGTTGTCTTCGTACTTAAAATTTGGAGGCATTACTTGTATGGGGAGAAAGTGGAGATCTTTACGGATCATAAAAGCCTCAAATATTTCTTCACTCAAAAGGAACTCAACATGCGGAAACGACGTTGGCTCGAACTGTTGAAAGATTATGATTATAATATTCAATACCATCCTAGAAAAGCGAACGTGGTAGCTGACGCATTGAGTAGAAGATCATATGCGGATATGAGTGCGATATTGTCAATGTAAAAACCCATTTTGTGTGACTTGCAAAGGATGGAGGTAGAGTTAAAGACTCTAGGGACCCACGCGATGATGGCAAATATACGAGTAGAACCGACTTTAATCGATAAAGTTAAAGCTGCTCAAGCTACAGACCTAGAGCTGATGTGTATGAAGAAGAAAGTGCAAGAAGGTGTTATTCCGGAAGCAAGAATCGATGAAGAATGAATACTTAGAGTCAACTCCAGACTTTGTGTTCCTAACGTATAAAAACCTCACAAGATCGACAAAAGAATTATGTTGATCTTCATCGAAAGAACATAGAATTCAATGTTGGAGAACATGTGTTGTTACGTGTTGCTCCATGGAAAGGAGTTACGAGATTTGGAAAGAGCAAAAACTTGTTGGTCGATTTCACAATCAATGAATTTGTGCAAGTGTACACAGTCAACAAGTAATAAAGTGATAAGATAGAGTGTCTATCCCACAGAGAATTCTAATCAATAAATTCCAACTACTAGCACTATATCAATTTAATTTTATTTAAACAACCATAAATGTGATTTTTCTAACTATGGGAACAAAATTAAACAATAAAAAGAGATTATTCTAAAATTAAATAAAACAAATAAAAACTAAGATTTGACGAATAAAATCAGGTAAATAAGGATTAAGACTCCAATATCCCCAATTATGAACTATAAACCAATTATCCCAATTATTATGCCTACTGAATTGTTAACGGGAATTCTAAGCATCAAAAGCCCTTTTTCAAGTGATCAATTAACTTCTATTCAATCCAATTAATTATGATATATTCTTATGCAAAACAATTAAATTAAACGCATTAAATTCTAATTCCCAACGTGTTACATATAGTGAACAGATATTTTCATTCCATTCACAACCCTAATTATTCGTCATGTAAATAATTAAGAATACAAGTTATCATGCCCAGTTCTAACCCTAGATCTCCTCTTTTAATTCCTTCTAGAGTAACAAGGTAATTATTGGCCAAATAATTAATCAATAAGCACAAAGCATAATAAAAAATTCACTTTGACATAAATAATTGGAATAAATCGAATAACTAATTTATAGACATAAAAGGTTCAATTAGAATCTTAATTAAAGAATTAGTTCATAGCAGAATTTAAAACCAACAATCTTTCGCAAATCATCCTTAAAGAATTACACCAATTGAAAAATAGGAGAAGAAGAAAACTCTAGATCCAATCCTTCAATCTTCAAGTAATCATTTGCTAAATCTTTAATTGTGTAGATAGATCTCTAATTCAATCAAAATAGCCTTTATATACTCTTCACATTGGACCACAATCCTAGTCCAAATCAACTTCTCAAATAGCCTCCAATTGTGCAGTCAAACCCTTGGTCAACACACGCGTCTCTAGTCAACGTACGTCAGGGCTTGAAGGCCTTGCCGCCATATGCAGATTCAATTCAATTCCCAAAGGCTCTATCACTGGACTTCAAATTAATTACAAAAATGCCATTTAACAGCTAAAACTCCCCAAATCTCCCCTGCAGCTCCTGAATCTGTAAAATAACCACTATACACATTAAAAATGCTTCTAAAAGACTCGAGAATACAATAATTTACGCCCAAGTATATCCACTTCATGGATATATTACCCAATCATCAAATACCCCCAAACTTAAATCATTGCTTGTCCTCAAGCAACAAGACACAAAACAACATGAAAAAATGTAAGTTATCTATATGTTCTTAATTCCAGCAATCGAATAGCACACATATATTCATTAGGCCTCAGAAAAATCACATTAACATGTTAATACACTATATTAAGGCAGATCAATAATATCCCAACAATCAATAAATCTAAATCTGTTATAACTGATATCATGTGTGTGTGTTCAACGACCAAGCTAACCATTGAAAAGCAAAATATGAAAGATAATAAATTTCTTAGAAGACAACATACAATACAATTCAAAAACTCCTCAAATAAACTAGCTTTGACTAAAATCAAACACTTATCAAAGTCCAAGGGTCAAAATGGAATACTTATGCTTCTTTTTTCTTTTTTTTTACTTAACGGGGGCTCTTTGCACTTTTCCCACTTTTTTTTCTTTCTCATGACCATGCACTATCCTATTCCCTTAGGCTTTTCAGTGTTACCTTAACGAGCTTTCGACCAACGACTCCCAAGCCATTAAGACCTTAGGGCGCTAGGTGTAGAGATAATCCCCTCGGGCTTACTTACTCAAGTAACAAAGGCCACAAAACTAGACAAGCATGCCACAGTTTTTATTTTTTTATATATTTTTTTTATATAGCTTATATACTCCAAATATTTTTTCCCCCAAACTTGAGTTTATGTCTAAATTCAGTCATCACTAGCTATTCAAATTGTTCCTTCATTTCACTAGCATTCATCCTTTAGAATTCTATTATCTAACCATTTAAACTTTCTTAGCCAACATGGTCATTTTTTAAAACGTGTTATCCTGATAATATCAGTCTCAAACAGGTAAAGATTTTACTAATGTCAAGAAAATCACCTCACTAGCTTACCAATCCGTACTAGACTTGTTCATGCAATTTTAATTTCATGAGTGACCCCAAACAAACGTAACTATTGAACAACTGGAATTAACTTACAATCCTAAATGCAACACTTAACCAACAATAACCACAATAAAAACATAAATTATCCACAAACTACTGATGCAAAATAAAAATTAACTACCCCCAAACTTATCAAGAGCAATGTTCTCATGCGAAAAATATAACAATATAAAACAGAGGACTTCCCTGACGAGCTTATTCCTCGGGTGGAGCATCATCATCCTAGCTCATCTCTTGATCAGAATGGGGAAACATCGGTAGAACATGAGCAGTAGGGAACTGGCTAAGAGTAACGCCCGGGTACAGTTTGGCGTTCATGGCATTCTAGGTAGAAAATTGGTCGACCAAATATTTGTAGATGACATCTTGACGTTCAGATAGTCAGACATTCTGAGATTCTATATTATAGAACCACCCGTCAATCTCACGCTGGACAGCTTCAGGAACGACACCACTATGAGCTGTAGAGGAAGGACCATATGTGGGTGGAGCCAAAGGTTGTGGGGCATGTGTAGCTTCAACTTGGGGAATTATAAAACCCAATCCCCTAAGGTGGTTCTCCCCACCATTCCATACTCTATACCGACTGATCAACTTGTGGTCCAATACCGGCATGGGGGTCTGAATCATCTCATCCGACTTCCATTTAACCCCAAATTCCACACATAAAACGTAAAAAAGAGATGGATGGGGTAAACCTCATGTGGTTCCTCCTCGTGCGGCACGCAGAATTGACTGCTGAATGACGTGGTCGACATTTATCTTCAAACCTTGAATGATTGAATACAACAGTACCGCCCTCTCTTTGGTGATATGACTCACATGTGTGCATGACATGAGTTTGGCGTAGATAAAGGCATACCACGCCTTTCCATATAGACTTAGGTGAGAAAGAGGGAAGGTCATGCTGCCACGATCATGTAATGTCCACGTGGTGCCCGGTTGACAAATCTCTCGGATTATTTTTTCATAGTCTGGCCCTTGACTCACAAGACTGGCATATTCGTCATTGTGTCCCTCTAACGGTAGTTGGTAGCAGTCGTTAATGTCTTCTTCGCCAAATTCAATAGTCTTGCCTCTCACATACACCCCATAATGGAAGTGTTCAGAAACATTGGCGTAGAACTCTTTGACGACTGTAATCAATGCTGGATCAGGTTGTTCGGTGAGTGTGAACCAATTTCTCTCAGCTATCATAACCGCCATGTTCCCATCCTTAGATTGGTTGGGTCTTAATCCGCATTCGGGGGCCAGAGAGCGGGTGGCCATCCTATTATAGCGTTCTTGGGCTACGGCACTCACGAACCGTCGGCTGTAAAATTTGGGTTGGGCCGAGGCTGTCCCAGAACCTTCTCCACGTTGTCGCTTTGAAGCCATGTAGAAAAGTCTGCAAGAATTAGCATTCACATGTATTAGAATTAAGCATCATGCGAATATGTATAAGTTGACCCAGATCATAACCCCCAAACTTCAACAGAAGTGCACGTTGAGTACATGGTTGGGCGTATAATGAGACATATAATATCAAGAAAGTTAAGTTGGACCAAGTAGTCGCATTTTATGTCTTTATAACATGATTGGAAAAAGAAGTGCATGATCTGCCCATAAGGTGGGACGTAGAAATAGTGAGTCCGGCAACACATCGAACACCTTGTGGGCAGTTCATATTTTGCTTTGAATCACAACTAGCTTCCTAACAATTCAAACTCCTCGTATTCAATCACCACATATGCATAAAATCCCAACTAAAAGTGGTGCACAACTAAACATGATTCACATTCATGCAATATGAGATAATTAAAATCAAAAGGATGAAAATATTCACTGTAGATTTTGGAATAATGTGAATCAAGATCACTACTCACTCTTGAAGCCGTTAATGTGTGTAGCCTTGATTAGGAGAGACATAATATACAGTACGACAGAGAGTTGAAGATATTGCAATACATACCTTGGATTGTTTGACAGAGATAACCGAATTCAAGTAGGAAGGTATTGACGGAATCAAATTTTTGCTATCACCAACAGATGTCCAGACTATATATTGATATAAGGGTTTGTCAGTTATCAAAGAATAAAACTGATAAAGCGTGTTTGGATTGTGGGGGTATTTGAAACAGTTAAGGAGTGTGAACCAACATAGAGAAAAAGAGAGCACGAATTTTATTTGTTTTATTTTTTTTTCAAACCTGGGATCCCAGCGCCGGGGCGCTAGGCTTTACTCGTAAATGAGTGTCGGGGCGCTTCAATGCAGTATCTGAGGAAAGGTCTCGAGTCTTGAGCCGGGTTACAGATGAAATGGAGCACCGGCGGCCACACAGAATCGATTAGTGACCCCTAGCGCCGGGGCTCTATGTTTATAATGAAAAGGAGCGCCGGGGAGCTGGAGATCAGATTATGGCAGAGGTGTCTAGCGCTGGGGAGCTGTAAGCGTGAAGGATCAAAGCGTCGGGGCGCTGTGTGCCAGTCCCTTAAGTAGTTGTCCTACTTTTATTACCTTTATACCACATGTCTTCCTAGTATATATCCTGCAAGTAATTCAGTTCAGTAGTGTAATATTAAAATCTCTTACTACTAATTTAAATGCATTTAAATACTGAAAATAGAAAATAACACAATACAGAATAAGATTAAATTCTTAGGGTTGCCTCCCCATAGCGCTTGGTTTATAGTCGCCAGTCCGACTTTTCTGTGTTGCTCAATTGGTCGTCGGATCGGAGAGGTGCATGGTCGTTGACTGGCGTTTGATGGATCCACTCCAATAATGTTTGAGCCGTTGACCGTTCACCTTGAATGTACAGTTTGAGTTCGATGGATCCACTCCAATAATGTCCTTGACTTCAACATTTTCGTGTGGAGCAACGGAGATAACCACAAATGGTCCAGACCAGCGAGATTTCAACTTTCCAGAGAATAAACGCAAACGTGAGTTGAAAAGCAAGACTTGTTGACCCGGTTCGAATTTCTGATAAAGGATTTTCTTATCATGCCAGGCTTTGACTTTCTCCTTGTAGAGTTTTGCGTTCTCATAAGCATTGAACCGAAATTTGTCCATCTCGTTTAGTTAAAGTAACCTTTTCTCACCTGCTGCTTGTAGATCAAAATTAAGTTTCCGAATGGCCCAGTGTGCACTATGTTCTATTTCGACCGGGAGATGACATGCCTTTCCGTAGACCATTCTGTAGGGTGACATGCTGATCAGATTCTTATACGTTGTTCGATATGCCCATATGGCATCATCTAGACGCATTGCCCAGTCTTTTTCGTGACGGATTGACCACCTTTTCCAGAATTCGCTTGACCTCCCGATTCGAGACCTCTGCTTGACCATTGGTTTGGGGATGATATGCGGCTGCAATTTTATGATGAACCCCATATTTTGTGAGCAACTTTGTGAACTACTTATTACAGAAGTGAGTTCCCTCATCACTTATTATCGCCCTCGGCGTCCCAAATCGTGTGAAGATGTTTTTTTTTAAAAATCGGAGGACAACGTTAGCATCATTCGTGGGTAAAGCTGCGGCTTCTACCCATTTGGAAACGTAATCGACCGCTAACAGAATGTACTGATTATTGAAGGACAATGGGAAAGGTCCCATAAAATCGATTCCCCACACATCGAATAGCTCCACTTCTAAGATTATATTAAGTGGCATTTCATTACGCTTGGAAATATTACCTACTCGTTGACACCGATCACACTTTAACACATAAAGATAAGCATCTTTGAATAGAGAAGGCCAGAAAAATCCCAATTTCAAAACTTTGGCCGTTGTCCGATCACCGGTGTAATGACCTCCGTAATCCGATGAGTGGCAATGACCCAATATGATTTCCATCTCTTCATGTGGCACACATCTTCTAATCATTTGATCCGCGCAAGTCTTAAACAGAAATGGTTCGTCCCAATAATATTGTTGAACATCGTGGAGGAACTTCTTTCGTTGTTGCGAATTCAAATCCGTGGGTAACACCTTACCAACCAAGTAATTCACGTAATCTGCATACCATGGTAAAGTTGTTGTCACTCGAAGAAGCTGTTCATCTGGAAATCGCTCATTAATCATAACTTTGTCTTTTTTCTGAACTTCCGCATTTTCCAACCGAGAAAGATGATCCGCCACCTGGTTCTCGGTACCTTTTCTATCCCGGATCTCCAAATCAAATTCTTGTAGCAACAGTACCCACCGTATTAACCGCGGTTTGGCATCCTTCTTCTCAATCAGATATTTAATGGCAAAATGACCAGTGTAAACAATTACCTTGGCCCCTATAAGATATGCTCTGAACTTGTCGAAGGCGAACACAACCGCAAGTAATTCTTTTTCGGTGGTCGTGTAGTTCAACTGAGCATCCGTCAACGTCTTGCTGGAATAGTAGATAGTGTGAAAATTTTTGTCGCGGCGTTGTTGTTAGGTTTGTAATATTCATGAACGCAATCAAATTGCTCAAAGTAAGCAGAAACGTGTAAAATCAGAGTTTAAAAATTTTACAAACCATATACCCGGATCACCCTTTATGCACAATTATTAATTAAACGAAAAAGATGAATAAGAAACATACCCTTGAAGATCCGAGAGCCTCGGTACAAGTTCACCTCCAATCCTTTTCGCTTCAACTTGAATCCACCGGGTTTGGTTCCTTCCTTTGATCAACGTTAGCCACCCAAGTATTTGGCCTCTGAGGGTGATCCACCAAGAAGAAGAAGGATTTAAGAAGATGGGTGGTTGGCTAAACCTTAGTTTTTCTATCTCCATAGAAAAGGAGCGTACTTTCTAACCATTGGAATTATATCGTATATTGATATCCGATATAAGACTCTCTTATAAAGATATCAAGTAACCTATTAAAATAAGATATTATTTAATTAAACTCTTTTAATTAAATGGGCTCCCTAATCTTATTAGGGATAATTAATTAAACTCCTTTAATTAATTTTTCCTCCTAATCCTATTAGGAATAAATGAGAATACTTAAATTAAATTAATTCCTAAACTCTTTTAGAAATTAAAATAATAATAATAATTGTAATAATATTAATAAGACTCCTCTTATTAATTTATATTTAATATTTCTAAAATATTAAATAATAAATATTAAGCTATTTAATTTATTCTATCACCATAGATTAAATTAAATATACATAACATATTATTACGATTATGCCATTAACTTCTTAAATAATTATTCTTCCTTTTATGGTGTGACCCTTTAGGTTCTCCATATTAAACCTAAGTTATGAATAAATCAATTAGAACAATTCTAATCTTATTTAAATAAATAAATTAAACAATTAATTTATTTAAATAAATAATATTTATTCTACATAGGGATAAGCCTCCTAGCGATCAACGACTTTTCGTATAATATAGATTTCAACATTAATCGAAAAAAGAACCTTTGAGTAAATAGTTACTGCACAATTCAATCCTTCCACCATACAATGTCCCAATTAAATATAAGGCATACGGAATTACTTTGTCAAATCTTATTTTATTTAATTATATGTATTTCGACTCTTAAATGCACAACTCCAAATAATGCAAATTAGAAACTCCTTTCTAATTTCATTCTCCTTAACCAAGGACTACCGTGTTGTCATTTATCGAATCACATAGACATTTCTCTTCTTTTAATAAAGTGGTAGATTCTTTATTGATCATACATTATCTCCATATACAACTTATTATACCCAAGCATACCCTTTGATATACCCCTAAGGGTCTTAAGGAATAAGTCAAAGTATAACTCATCATACACAAGATACTATGATGATCTCAAGTCCAAGGATCACTTGTCTTACTATCACTACAGAATTCCTATTGACAGCAAGTAAAACTCCATTAGGTATTCCTTAGCGAGCCAATTCTCAAAGAACTTATTCTCATAATAAGCACCTACATACTTGCTTTAGTGTCTCCACACAAATGATCATGAGATCAATCATCCTCATCCAACGAAAGTGAAGCAACGTATGTACCAATCTATCCAGATTCACTAATCCCCAATTTAGTAATCCAATGATTGGGAACTATTTTAGTTTTAAGCTTTCTGAGAATTTAGATCTCATTAGAATGATCATCATCATTATTCTAAAAGCATTGCTTAAAACTATGGTTTTATCACATATTATAAAACAGCATCATGTAGATAATTAAAAGTCTTTAATAAATTAATACTTTTTATTAATAAATGAATAAGATTGTTACAAAGTATATGCTTTATCATCAAACATGATTGGTTTGTGTGCATACTACTTTCAGTTGTCCCAATACTGCTCCAACTGCGTAGTCACTGGCGTCGCACATCAATTCAAACGGTAAAGACCAATTGGGCGCCACAATAATTGGAGTTGACACCAGTTTCTTCTTTAGTACTTAGAAAGTTTCAATGCATGACTGATCCATCTTGAACGGTACATCTTTCTCCAAGAGGGAACATAAAGGTTTCGAAATTTTGGAAAAATCTTTAATGAAGCGTCTGTTGAAACCCAGATGTCCCAAGAAGCTCCGAATTCCCTTTACAGATGATGGAGGAGGTAGTTTCGCAATTGTCTCAATCTTCACTTTATCCACCTCTAATACTGATGCAGAAACCTTATGCCCCAAAATAATCCCCTCTTGCACCATAAAGTGACATTTTTTTCAGTTAAGAACTAGGTTAGTCTCTACGCATCGCTTCAGCACTAAAACCAGATTTTTTAAGCATGAACCGAAATTGTCACCGAACACGGAAAAATCATCCATAAATACTTCCAAATTCTATTCAACCATATCGGAGAAGATCGCCATCATGCATCGTTGAAAGGTTGCCGGTGTATTACATAAACCAAAAGACATGCGCCGGAACGCAAACGTACCGTATGGGCATGTGAATGTGGTTTTTTCTTGATCTTCTGGGGCTATGGCAATTTGATTATACCCGGAATATCCATCCAAAGAGACAAGAGAATTGATGTTCCGCTAACTTTATCCAACATCCGATCATGAACAATGAGGGGAAGTGATCCTTATGTGTGGCTTTATTCACCTTGCGAAAAATCCATACATACTCTCCATCCTCGTGATCTAGTAGTAGGATGAGCTCATTTGCTTCATTCTTCACCACCATCGCTATACCCCTTTTCTTTGGTACGCCTTTATGCATGTGACTTACCCATGAACTGTCCGAAATTGGATAAATAATGTCGGCATCCAACCACTTTATGATCTCCTTTTTCACCACATCCTTCATAACGGGGTTTAGCCTTCTTTGCTGCTCAATGGTTGGTCTTGCCCCCTCTTCCAATAAAATTTTATGCATACAGAATGACAGACTAATTCCTCGAATATCCGCTATGGTCCATCCGATTGCTGTTTTGAACTCTCGCAATACCCTTAGCAGTTTCTCTTTTTGCGTGTCCGTTAACTCTGTTGAAACAATGACTGGTAGGGTAGAATCTTTCCCCAAATAAGCATACTGCAGATGAGATGGTAGCGGTTTTAATTCCAACACCGGTGGCTCTTCTATTGAGGTTTTGAACTTCTTACCTTCCATTTCGGGTCTTTCAAGGGTGTCGAATGGTTGATTACTTTTCTGGATGAAAGATGGGGTATCTAGCCATTTGACATACTCAATGTCATCATCAATACCACTTTCGTCCATCCCGAGCAAAATAGTTTCTAGCGGGTCCTCTGAATAATTTCCACGGAACTTGTGATTAACTAATTCCTCCATGATATCCACCTGTATACACTCACCTTTTCCCTTCGGATAAGACATCGACTTAAATACATTAAAGGTGACCTGTTGATCTTTAACTCGTATCGTCAATTCACCTTTTTGCACGTCAATCAATGTTCTCCCCGTTGCTAATAATGGTCTCCCGAGAATAATTGGAATTTCGCTATCTACTTCACAATCCAAGATAAAGAAATCTGCGGGGAAAATGAATTTATCCACCTTCACTAAAACGTCCTCAACAATACATCGTGGATACGTAACGGACCGATCCACCAACTGCAAGCTGATATTTGTCGGTCTTGGTGCTTGAAGTCCAAACTGGCTGTAGACGGATAATGGCATCAAATTTATACTGGCCCCCAAATCACACAATGCTCGTCCCAAAAACTGATTTCCAATTTCACATGGAATATTAAAACTACCTGGATCCTTGAGCTTTGGAGGTAACTTATTCTGAATAATTGCGCTGCACTCTTCGATTAATGCCACTGTCTCAAAATCACCCAATTTTCTCTTTTTCGACAAGACTTCCTTCATAAACTTGGCGTAACTCGGCATTTGTTCCAAGGCTTTTGCGAATGGGATGTTGATATATAGTTTTTTGAAAATATCCAAGAATCTTGAAAACTGCTTATCCAACTTGGATTTCTGAAACCTCTGTGGATATGGTATGGGAGGCATTGTGAAGATTGGTTCCGGTGCTTTCTGCTCTAAGGTCTCATCTTGACATTTTTTGATTTCCACAACTTCCTCTGTTTCACCTATTGCGTTGTCCCTCTTTTCCTTATCCTTAGTTGTCTCTTGCAAATCCTTCCCACTACGTAAAGTCACAGCCTTGCAATGCTCATCTCTGCCCGGATTTATCTCTGTATCACTAGGGAGTGTTCCGTGTGGTCGGTTATTCAGTGCATATGTCATCTGCCCCATTTGATTTTCCAGATTCTTTATCGAAGCACCTTGGCTTTTCACATTC
Organism: Panax quinquefolius; assembly: GCA_020205615.1. NCBI lineage: Eukaryota > Viridiplantae > Streptophyta > Magnoliopsida > Apiales > Araliaceae > Panax > Panax quinquefolius. The sequence continues at coordinate 23,052,791 of CM035165.1, forward strand.
ATATCTACTTGATTCAATAACTTGTCTTGTTCCCCGAACCTTTTGTCAGTAGCTGAAATGAATTTTTCCAAAGCTTCTTCCCAACTTGTTTTCATCTCTGGCTGTTGTTGAGTCTGATTTTGAAATCCAGATGTGTTTTGCTGTTTAGGTGCTTGAGCTTGATTGTTACTCCATGAAAATCCCGGGTGATTTCTCCACCCTGGATTATATACGTTTTGATTCGGATACGGATGGGTAGATCGACTTTAGCTCCCTACGAACTGAGTTGATTCAGCATTTATGGCACATTGATCTGTAGCATGACTCCCAGCATATAACTCACAAACCATTGTTACTTGCTGCGTGGATGGTGGACTCCATGTTTCCATTTTCTTAGCTAATACTGCCACATGTGCTGCCAATGTTGTCATTGGATCCACTTCAAACTTTCCTGGTGTTTTCGGAGGGTTAGACCTAGTCATGGCCCACTGATAGTTGTTGTTGGCCATCGTTTCTAGCATTTGATACGCCTCATCAAAATTCTTAGACATGATTGCTCCACCTACTGCTGCATCAATACTGGCTCTTGTGGACGCGTGCAATCCATCACAAAATATCTCAACCTGCATCCACTGTGGAATTCTGTGATGTGGGCATTTACGGAGCATATCCTTGAATCTTTCCCATGCCTCATATAAAGTTTCTAAGTCGAACTGTGCGAAGGTGTGAATATCGTTCCGTAATTTTGCCGACTTCGCTGGTGGGAAAAACTTAGCTAGAAATTTTTGAGCTAAGTCGTCCCAAGTTGTGATTGAACCAGGAGGCAAAGAATGTAACCAACTCCGAGCTTTATCTTTCAACGTAAACGAAAACATCCTCAACCTTGTAGCATCTTCTGATACATTATTAAATTTGAAGGTGTCGCAAACTTCCAAGAAACTCAAGATGTGCTCATTAGGATCATCTATCGAACTACCCCCAAACTGGCATGTATTTTGGAGCATCTGAATTGTTCCCAGTTTTATCTCGAAACTGTTATCATTGATTGCCGGCCTCCTAATACTCGACTGTATGTCTGTAACGTTCGGCATGGCATAATCCCTAAGTGATTTTTGTTCTTCCCCTGCCATGTTCACTGGTATTTCATGTTCTGCCAGTTTTTCTTCCTCAGGTGACACTGTACTAGTCAACTGCAATTTCCGGACACTACTAGAAATTCGGCATATAGCGACGGGCTATAGCGACGGTTGGGGCGGAAGTGTCGTTATAGGATACATATAGCGACGGTTAGTATGTGGTCGTCGGTGTAGGGAGGTTTTTTGGGCTGAGGGTAATTTGGGCGCATACAAATCTGTTAGGTATTCTTCCCCAAATCAGTAAATTATTTTTCCCCAAATCAGTCTAGATATTTGCTAATCAGTAAACTCACTCAGTCGATCGATCGACCATCTCGCTCCTCTCTCACCATTTCTCAGTCGATCGGTCGCCCATCTCGCTTCTCTCTCGCCATTTCTCAGTCCTTCGGTAGTAGGCCATACATCAATAAAAGGTATGATACTTACACATTATTAGGTCTTCTTCGTGAGCTTAATAGGCGTCATAGCTTTTGCTGACCTTAATAGGCATCATATATCAATAAAAGGTATAATACTTGCACATTATTAGTATGATTTCATGGTTGGGTCTTCTTCCTGAGCTTAACACTTTGCTACTATGTTATGTTACGTGTCTTTGGATACCTGTTTTTGATACCATGTGAGCACTTTTTATGATGATATTTGTTTAAGGATGAAGGAGAGGCGAAACACACTAGTTCGCTGTTAGGTCCTTGGATTTATTTAGTATATATTCCTTTGTTATTCAACTCAACTAACTCAAGGCAGATCCCCTTCCCAACCTTTGGCTGAGTTTTTGTTTATATCAGTTTGATTCTACAGATGTGATATGTTGTCTGTTTTTGTGATTTGTAGTATATCGTGACTGCAGATTAATGTAATTTATAGTAAATTATGACTGCAGATTAATGTAATTTATATGAATTTTGATGTGGGTTTGGACAAAAATAAAGAATTAGATATCCAGTGCCTATCCAAATGAAATTTATATGAATGTCTTGGTTGTGGTTGTGGTTGTGGTTGTGGTTGTGGTTGTGGTTGTGGTTGTGGTTGTGTTTGTGTGTGTTATGCTTGAATTGGTTTTTTTTCTTCCACTTTTCAATGTTTTTTTTTCTAAATAAATAAAAAAATCTGCAAGCAGTCATCTCTTTGTCATTTTTGGGTAATATTTATAAAATCGAATTGAATTACTGAATTATTTTTTATTTTGGTGAAATAGAGTGCGCTCTGAATTACTTAATGCTAGAATTTAGGTTTTCATCATCAAAGATGCCTCCTTTCAATACTTTTGAGTAAATATGATATAGATGCATTTATGAAGAACAACACCGTTTACATTATTTTGTTTCATCAAACATGGTTTCTGGACATGAACTGATTATTCTTTGTCTTCTTTCCATTTTGTATTCAAGAAATCATTAGAGCCTTGGTTTGGCATTATTCTTATTGATTGTTTATCAAATGAACTGCAGTTACCAAGCCTGGAGTGGTGGAAAGTCTGCTCCCATGGGCAGATTTCAAGCAGAGCAAAGACCTTAAGAAAACTGATGGAACAAAGAAAAATAAGATCACTGGGGTTCCTAAGCTAAACGATGCTAATGATGCTGGAGTAGTCCAATCTCATAAATGCACCTTGATTTTGACAGAAGGAGATTCAGCTAAAGCTCTTGCAGTAAGTTGTTTTCCTCTTGATTCAAGTAATGTAGTTTGGTTTCTTTGCATATAAAAGGTTGAGATGATTGAGTTTATATACAGATGGATGGACTTTCTGTTGTTGGTCGAAATTATTATGGTGTTTTTCCGTTGAGAGGTAAATTGCTCGATGTTTGTTTACTTATACACAGTTGTCAAATTAAAATTGACGTGCTTGTGCAGGATCATGATGGTTCACACATTAAAGGGCTATTAATCAATTTCATTCATTCAGTTGGTCTACTAAATACTATAAAGTATGAAATTGTACCTGTTGGATGGCTGTTTAATAAGGAATTTGATGCCAGCAGCTGCACCTTCTCATAGAGAACCCCCTAAACAGCAATCAAGGCACGGTAATTATCAAGTAAATTGAGATTAAATTTTGACATATAAATATCCCGAGTCTAAGATAATACATGAAGCAAAAGTATTTCTACATTCTCTGCTATTTCACCCATTATCACATCCCTATTTCTACATTCTCTGCTATTTCACCCATTATCACCAATTTCTATATGACTTGTCCTGTGATCATGATATTTGTGATATTGTGATATTTTCACCCATTATTTCTGTTTTACAACTGTGCAGTTAACATAACCTCTTTGCTGCCTGCTGGTGTATCTCTTCCTCTACGTCATGTAAGTGATAGTATTTGTAACAAACAGTCAACGTTTGTATCTCTTGGTTGTTAAGTATTTGTAAGTTTCCTAGCTTAAGGACCGTTGGGTCTTTGATTACATATCCTACGGCTATATCTGAACGAATCAAGACTGATCATCAGTTAAATTCCACCTAAAGTGTAATAGAGACAAAAAGTTGGGACTGTTTTATTGTTGCTTTTGGTTTACCTTTTGCTAGGAAATGATAGTTGTTAAATAATTTGAATTCTCAAGTTTAGGTGTATCAGACAAATAAAATCAGGGTTGTTCTACACTTCTGATGGTTTACCTTTCAGAGGAGAACAAAAGTGCCTAAAAAGGTCTTGCACAGTTTGTGACATTGTGTAAATATTTGTGTGAGCAAGATTTATTTTCTCCTCCTCTCTATGGTGCGGCTATTTATGTAGTATGATTGTGAAAATTTTATTACCATAAAGTCCTCTGTTTATTTCCTACTAAATTAAGATACTTTTCCTCTACCAATTAAACTTCACTTTTATACTGAATGAACGACCCCTACTAGCATGGGTTCGGGTTCGGGTTCTAGTTATAGTTCTAATTTAGCAACAATTTTTGGTTATGGAAATGGTAAATTATCAGGTATTATCATTACAGAAGATTATAGTTATCTAATACTTGATAGTTTCGACATTTAAAATTTGGACCATAAAATAGAGAGTCTACATTTCTATGGAACGAATTAGTAAGTCTTATAGTATTAACAAATGACGATTTTCTTTAAGGAGCTTGTTGTTTATAAATTGGTTCATGTTATATATGGTGAACCTGCAGCTTATCTTTCTTTATTAATGCAGCATGAATCATATACTTGCAAGATACAGCAAATGTCTAGAATCTTCGGAAACTTCAAAAGTAGACCATAAGGCACAGGTACTTAATTCTATTTATTACTAATTGTTACAATAGTGATGTATGTACCAGAAAGTTTACAAGTACATTCTTATTCTCTATGATATTGTATTTGGATATTATATACGTTCTACATATTGTTGGTGTTTTTTGGAAATGTTTATGGTTCCTACTTCCTAGTTGGTCTTTTAAAAATGATAAGGTGATCAAACACTGTTGTCAGCTGCGGCTTGATCGAGTCTGTACCGATGGGGGAAATAGGTTGTCATATTGATGAAAATGTCGAATTCAACAGATATATATGTATTCTGCTTAGCCTTTGATAAATTATGGAAATGGTAAATTATCAAGTATTTTAAATGGTAAAATTAGCAACAATTTTTGGTTATGGTTATGGAAATGGTAAATTATCAAGTATTATCATATTTTCAACTCTAACATGCAGTTGAGGTATGGCCGTGATCTGCGCGTAAATGAGGTAAGTCATGGTTGCTTTCTTTAGGTTATTGTATTGTAGCTTCAAAATACAAATATCGTAACTAAGTTGTAAGTTACTGTTTCCAAGTGAAGAAAATCATATGCTACATGTACAAGCTACCAGAAGAGACTTGCATCCTCAAATCTTTTTTAGTATTTTCTCAATGCATAATTGCATATGCATATTGTTTCAGTATCACTAATTTTTAGAAAGAATATTCTACTCCGTTCTTAATCAAATTCTATCTACAAGATGTGGTTTATTTTCATTTATTTCACTAGGAGTGTGGTGCAGGCTGGAGTGCGAGAGGACAGAATTTTACTTTATTTCTTAAATTGTGATTGTATTTTATGAATGTAACAGTTTTAGATATTTTTTTCCTTGCACTGATCAGATCAGGTATGTTTCATTGGCCTTGTACATGATATCTTCATAGGATATTGCTGTGATGGAAGAAGAGTTGAAGACAAAGATTGAACTTATCAAGAAGCGGGAAAGACTGATCCAAGGATGGAGGAAGGAATTACAGGACCAATTGGAAAAGCACAAAATCGAGTTAGAGAGGGTATAATTAATGTAATCGATATCTTTTATACTAATTGTAATGTTGTAATGTGAATGATTTTAAACGATGTATATAATATTTTTTATATTTTATTTTATATTGTATTTGTGTTTGTTGAATAAATTTGTATTATTAATTAATTTTTTTTTAAATATAAAAAGGTTATAGCGACGGTCATCGACCGTAGCTATAGTGTTCTATAAAGCACAGGCCTATAGCGACGGTCGCTGAGCGTAGCTATAAACATCTAAACACGATTTTGGCATGACCTATAAATATCATTATAGGTTTTAGCGACAACTTCTCAGGATGACGATCGTGACGGCCGTCGTTATTATAGCCTATAGCGGTTTTTAGCCTATAGCGACGATTTTACCACCATAGCTATAGGTCGATTTTCTAGTATCTAGTAGTGGGAACTTCCTTTCGATATTGTAGTGGGAACTCACAAATAATTCTTGCAAATACAAGAAGAAAAATAAATAAATAACGTTTAAATTAAGACTAAATTGATTATAACTAATGTGGAATTAATATTAATAAAGAAATTCCCCGGCAGCGACGCCAAAAATTTGTTGGTCGATTTCACAATCAATGAATTTATGCAAGTGTACACAGTCAACAAGTAATAAAGTGATAAGAGTGTCGATCCCACAAAGAATTTTAATCAATAAATTCTAACTACTAGCACTATATCAATTCAATTTTATTTAAACAACCATAAATGTGATTTTTCTAACTATGGGAACTAAATTAAACAATAAAAAGAGATTATTCTAAAATTAAATAAAACAAATAAAAACTAAGATTTGACGAATGAAATCAGGTAAATAAGGATTAAGACTCCAATATCCCCAATTATGAACTATAAACCAATTATCCAATTATCCGAATTATTATGCCTATTGAATTATTAACGGGAATTCTAAGCGTCAAAAGCCCTTTTTCAAGTGATCAATTAATTTCTATTCAATCCAATTAATCTTACTATATTCCTATGCAAAACAATTAAATTAAACACATTAAATTTCAATTCCCAACGTGTTACATGCACTGAACAGATATTTTTATTCCATTCACAACGCTAATTATTCGTCATACAAATAATTAAGAATACAAGTCATCATGCCCAGTTCTAACCCTAGATCTCCTCTTTCAATTCCTTCTAGAGTAACAAGGTAATTATTGGCCAAATAATTAATCAATAAGCACAAAGCATAATAAACAATTCACTTCGACATAAATAATTGGAATAAATCGAATAACTAATTTATAGACATAAAAAGTTCAATTAGAATCTTAATTAAAGAATTAGTTCATAGCAGAATTTAAAACCAACATTCTTTCGCAAATCATCCTTAAAGAATTACACCAATTGAAGAATAGGAGAAGAAGAAAACTCTAGAGCCAATCGTTCAATCTGTTAGGTTTGTAATATTCAAGAACGCAATCAAATTGCATAAATTAGCAGAAACGTATAAAAATCAGAGTTTAAAATTTTTTACAAACCATATACCTGGATCACCCTTTATGCACAATTATTAATTAAACGAAAAGATATGAAGAACAAACATACCCTTGAAGATCCGAAAGCTTCCTCAGTACAAGTTCACCTCCAATCCTTTTCGCTTCAACTTGAATCCACCGGGTTTGGTTCCTTCCTTTGATCAACGTTAGCCACCCAAGTGTTTGGCCTCTAGAGGTGATCCACCAAGGAAGAAGAAGGATTTAAGAAGATGGGTATTTGGCTCAAACCCTAGTTTTCTATCTCTATAGAAAAGAACGTACTCTCCCAACTATTGGAATTATTACGTATGTTGTAAAAGTCAACAACTTCTCATTCACCCATAATAAGACTCCTCTTATTTATAGATGTGAAGAACCCACCTTAACAATTAAGGAATTGGGATTTATTTAATTAATTAAATTCTTTTAATTAATTAAGCTCCCTAATCTTATTAGGGATAATTAATTAAACTCTTTTAACTAATTTTCCTTCCTAATCCAATTAGGAATAAATGAGAGTACTTATATTAAATTAATTCCTAAACTCTTTTAGAAATTAAAATAATAATAATTGTAATAATATTAATAAGACTCCTCTTATTAATTTATATTTAATATTTCTAAAATATTAAATAATAAATATTAAGCTATTTAATTTATTCTATCACCATAGATTAAATTAAATATACATAACATATTATTACGATTATGCCATTAACTTCTTAAATAATTATTCTTCCTTTTATGGTGTGACCCTTTAGGTTCTCCATATTAAACCTAGGTTGTGAATAAATAAATTAGAACAATTCTAATCTTATTTAAATAAATAAATTAAACAATTAATTTATTTAAATAAATAATATTTATTCTACAATAGGGATAAGCCTCCCTAATGATCAACGACTTTCCGGATAATATAGATTTCAACATTAATCATAAAAGAACCTTTGAGTAAATAGTTACCGTCTAATTCAATCCTTCCACCATACAACGTCCCCAATTAAATATAAGACATGGAATTCTTTGTCAAGTCTTATTTTATTTAATTATATGTATTTCGACTCTTAAATGCACAACTCCAAATAATGCAAATTAGAAACTCCTTTCTAATTCCATTCGCCTATGGCCAAGGACTACTTGGGGTTGTCATTTATCGAATCACATAGACATTTCTCTTTTTTATTAGAAGTGGTAGATTCTTTATTGATCATACATTATCTCCATATACAAACTTATTATACCCAAGCATACCTTTGATATACCCTAAGGGTCTTAAGGAATAAGTCAAAGTATAACTCATCATACACAAGATACTATGATGATCTCAAGTCCAAGGATCACTTGACTACTATCACTACAGAAATTCTATTGACAGCAAGTAAAACTCCATTAGGTATTCCTTAGTGAGCCACGCTCAATGAACTTATTCTCTAATAAGCACCTACATACTTGCTTTAGTGTCTCCACAAAATGATCATGAGATCAATCATCCTCATCCAACGAAAAGAACGATGTATGTACCATCTATCCGGATTCACTAATCCCCAATTTAGTAATCCAATGATTGGGAACTATTTTAGTTTTAAGCTTTCTAAGAATTTAGATCTCATTAGAATGATCATCATCATTATTCTAAAAGCATTGCTTAAAACTATGGGTTTATCACATATTAAAAAACAAAGATCATGTAGATAATTAAAAGCCTTTAATAAATTAATACTTTTTATTAATAAATGAATAAGATTGTTACAAAGTATATGCTTTATCATCAAACATGATTGGCTTGTGTGCATATTACTTTCAATCTCCCACTTGCACTAAAGTCAATCGCCATTGTATCTTATACTCTTCTTCTAAGGTGACGATTATCCTGGCATTTGGATAAGCTTTAGTTAATGGATATGTAATGTTGTTCATGAGAGTCCACTATCTCTATATAGCGATTTCCCATCTTTCAATGATTCTAATAATCAAATGAAAGTGCCACAACACATGTTTAGATCCAAGATGAGACTTAGGAACTATTCTTAATTCTGTAATGAACTTTTAATCCAAACAATCAACTTGCGCCTTCATTTATAGCTATATACTTTGTCTTTATCACTAAACCAAAGAACTCTTTCTTTGTTTGGAACCTTTCCAATTCAACGCACTAATTGCTTCAAGGTAACCCTTTACCTTAAAGTGGATTTTTCTGTCGTCTTGGTCTGTCTAAAAAACTTGAGTCTGTTAAGCCCTCTAGTTTTAATTAAGACCCATCATAAATTTTAATCACATCTTTAGTTTCGGTTAAGTACTTTAAGATGTTTTTCACTATCTGACAGTGATCTTCTCCAGAATATGACTGATCAACATCGGTCTCGTACATTTCATTGTATACATGATTGTCACTTCATGCGACCTCTCTTTCGTGAGTCCGTGGGGACTATTAAGAGAGATACACTCCATAGCTCATCGACATGAGACATCTCTTGAAGTTTGCCATGCTAAACGACTTTAGCATCAAATGAATATACGTTCCTTGGGTTAAGTCGAGCATCCTCTTAAATCTATCTATATTGATTTATATCCCCAATTAAGATACTCTTCCAAATCATTCATGGAGGAATGTTTAGACAACTTTATCTTCTTGATTGTAGCATTGGTATGTCATTCCTTATCCGTAGTATATCAATATATAGTACTAGGAATGTCACGACGCCTCCCAATCGACCCTTTTTGTACACACTAGAAGTCTTACCTCATCGAATGTAACTCGGATCATCATCTTCTATGATGTGTACCTCATCATCATCATCCATGATGAATCCATACCTCCTAGGTATCTTTGGTACTATTCCGTTTTACGATTCTATTGTGGTACAATACGCTATCTACTGGGTTCCTCTTATTCGACTTATAGTGTTTTGTGGTTCTTGAACTCTTCAAGATCTATTATCCTCCCACTAGCCCTTTTTATTGATAAACACCTTTATCTTAGAAGGCAACGTGTTTCGTAACAAACACCTTTTGCTAAGTAGAATTATAGAACATATACCCTAAACTTACTTTTTAGGATGTCCCACAAATCAAGACATGTCAAATCTTGTCCCAAGCTTATCCTTGAAACCTTTTCACATAAGTTGGACAACCCCTTATCTTAACATACTTAAGATTAGGAATCCTCCCATCCATAACTTTTATGGAGTCTTGGGGTGGATTTTGAGGTTACCTTTTCGTAGATATGTGTAGCCATTTCTAGGGCATGACCCCAGGAGGGATACTTTGGAATGTCGAGAAAATCATTATGGACCGTACCATATCCCACAAGTACGATTTTCCCTTTTAGATACATCAATCAATTATTATGCGTCAAGAGGTGTCCATTATGAGAAAACCATTTAAGATGATCTAGAAACTTATTGCACAAGTATTTATTCCTTAATCTAATCAAAGAATCTTAATACTTTTGCCAATTTATTTCACTTCAATTTCTTTGAACCTTTCAAATAATTCACACTTGTATTTTAGCAAATACACACATTCAACTCTTTGAATGATCATCTCCTTTCTTATACTAATTTGTTCAATATGCAAAATTATTTTCATGTAAGTCAAGTATACAAAATTTATTAAGTAATATTCCATTCTATACAAAACATTATTATTATAAATAGAACAACAATTGTTCTTAATTATAATATCAAAGATTTCATTGTCCAATAATAAAATGGAAATAATGTTTCTAACAAGAATTAGAATACAATAACAACTTATTGACTTAATAGATTTGCCCGTAGGCAGTGCTAAACTATAAGTTTCTATAGCTAATGCAGCAACCTTTGCTTCATTTTCCACACATAGGATTACTTATCTTTGTTTAACTTTCTACTTCTGCTTGGTCCCTTCATAAATCTATATTTATAATAACCAAAGTCGGTATCCAATACCCAAGTAGAACCTTGACTTAAAGAAAAAATTATTTTAAATCATGAACAAAAATTGTATTATGCAGAAACTTCACTAAGCTTCTTTGGTTAGCCTCTGCGAAGATGCTTCTCATGAGTTTCTTTCCAAAGGTCCGGGCTTATTGCGGTGGAAGCAAACTCCTTTACTATCCGTATCAGTTTTGTTCTTATTATCCTTTGTTTACGCCTTTCTGTTTACCTTCTTTGAATCGTTCTTCTTTTCAGAAGATCCTTTGGCCCCTACCAGTAAGACATGGTCTTTCTTGGTTGGAAAGTGACTCTCAACATTTTTCAACATGTTAAGCAAATCAGCAAAGCTGATATCTAGCTTGTTCATATGAAAAATTCACAACAATTGTGAAAGGAGTCCGGGAGTGAGTGCAAGATCAAATCTTGGCTCAACTCTCCATCCATGACAAAACTCGTTGTCCTAATTGATCAATCAAATTGATAATGTTAAGGACTTTTATCTGTACTGTAGTGTCATCGGTCATTCTAGATCGGAAGAGCTCCTTAGATATCTGATATCTATCAGTCCTACTTTCCTCACCATCAACTACTTGGCGTGCGAGAGTATAGTAGAAGTGTCCATAGTTTCAGGTGACGTCAAGCTTGTTACTCATGGATATGAGCATGATGCGTTGAGCCAATCACAGTCATCTTCCACTTTCTAAAAGTAGCAATCTCTTCCTCGTCGGGTATTATGCGCAACCATTGCGAGGATAGGCGATATTAAGGACATAAGATAGCTTTTCAGCCATGAGAACTATTCTCATATTCCTTAACCAATCCATTTAATACGGTCCAGTTAAATAACATCTAATATATTTTGCAGTGATAGTAATTAAGACATTGTAAAATTTTGTAAATGAATTTGTAATTAACAACATTTTAACATACATTCTTTTATTAATTACCAAAATAAATTAGGTCTTGTTTTAAATTGGTATCTCCCACTATTTTCTTCAAACTATATTACCCTCACTTATATAGTTCGGCAAAATCTAATTAAAGATTTGCTAGTGAGAATAAGGATCCCATTTCAAATGTATATAGCCTTGTGGTGACACAACAAACTATATATAAATAAATAGGTAGACAACTTTTGTCAATTACATCAACTATGCAACTCCATTTCTTTTGCCTCTTAGATTATTTTGATCAAGTGGTGGCACATCCGAATCAAAATTATCCAAGTTAAGTCCGACCTAGCACTCCATATATTCAAAAAAGAAAAATATTATCCTTGTGGTGACACAACAAAACAATATTGTTCAATTTTCTTTATAAGCATCAAATGTGATAAATTAACATCTTAAATACTTAATACTTGCCTTGTGGTGACACAACAAACTCATATTAAATATTTAATACTCTATTAATTTTATCATGCTAGAAAAAGACGTTCGATATTCCAAATATCTTTGAACGCTTAGGACTTAATATAAAAAATTGAGGGGTTTGTTATTAATTTGTCTCATCTTGTTTAGCGTGCATACTGCATATACATATATAAAATACGCGTCGTATTAATTAACATGCGAAGCATGTTTGCATAATATATAATATATATATATAGCATGCACATATAGAATACTATATTCTACCCTTGATTGATTATGGACTTTTATTCTAGTTTGGTTCACTAGAGCCACCAAGTGAACCAAAAGGTCAAACCCTAGGGGTGCAAGAAATAATATTTAAATATAACTATTACATTTAAACCCGGGCTCCATTACAAACGGGTCTTCAAGCGCTCCTTGCTCCTTGATCTCCAATTTTTTAAAATTAATTCTAACTATTCCTATTACAAAACTATTTAAAATAAATAGAAACCTTGATCGTCATCGAAGGGGAAGTACATAGGAGGGAGTTAGAATTTACATTAAGAAAAAATTAGAGAAGACGAGGTACGCAGACCCCATTTAATAAAACCCATACATTCATGCATCCAACTAAAATAAAATCCAATCAGATTGGTCAATAGTCCATAATCAATCCCATTTATTATCATACACATCATCACATGCATCAATAAATAACATTCATCTTATGAATAATAAACATTTAATATATATATTGATATCATTTAATGGGCAACATTTAGTTAGTATAAAATCTATTTTTGAATCAAAATAAACTCCTTTATTTTAATCCAAATTTAAATCAAAATAAAACTATTTTATTTTAATTTATCCAATTTTGAATAAAATAAACTATTTTATGTTAATCAAAATCTTTAATCAAAATAAACTCCTTTATTTTAATTAATTATGGAATCCAATTCCAAATAAAAAAATAAAATAAAATAAATTCCTTTATTAAAGGAAACACGGATTCTTTTTCTATTTCACAAATAAACTCCTTTATTTTGAATAATATAAAATCTTATTTCATATCTAAATAAACTCCTTTATTTAAGGAAATTAGGATTCTCTTTCCTATTCACAAATAAACTCCTTTATTTTGAATAATATAAAATCTTATTTTATATCTAAATAAACTCTTTTATTTAAGAAAATACTTGATTCTCTTTCCTATTCATAAATAAACTCCTTTATTTTGAATAATATAAAATCTTATTTTATATCTAAATAAACTCCTTTATTTAAGGAAATACTTGATTCTCTTTCTATTCATAAATAAACTCTTTTATTTAGAATAATATGAAATCTTATTTCATATATAAATAAACTCCTTTATTTAAGGAAAGATGGAATACAATTTCAACTCCAATTATTTATTATGGAATCCAATTCCAACTCTAATTAGTTAGCATGAAATTTAATTTTAATATTAAAATAAACCTTTTTATTTTAAGATTAAAATAAACATTTTATTTTAAAATTAAAATAAACTTTTATTTTAATTATAAAATTATTAAAATTATATATATATATATATATTATATATATATATAATATTACGATAATATAATATATATTATATATATAATATTTTACGGTAAAAGAAAACGTGATGCCCATCTGATTTCCTGGCTTCATTCCTTGATTCCTTGAAATGCAACAAGACGAACATGGTACTATGGATAGCAACATGATGCCAATGTATGATGCATGTGTATGGGGTTGTAGCCCAACACGCTGGGGATGATTGTTGATTCCCTGTTGCTTCAACTAGGGATTGGCAATGCTGACCAGATTCGATGTGTAAGCCGAGTCTGTTAGGATGTTGATGTTGGAGTTATCACCAAATCCCTGTGTTTTTTTATTATGATTTGATCCTGAAGATGTACCTCTTATGTGTAAGAGATCTGCGGGGATAAGGCTTGATCTGTTTGAGGATATGTATAACATATTCCATCATGTATCCTCTTTGATAACGTTGACCTTTCCTGGTTAGTATCGCCAGCGTATGTCAAGATCCTGTTGGATTTACTGCCAACAACAAATGTTGTCAGGGGTACCTGACCTTCGTTGACGTGTACTTCACCTACATGTGAATCAACGGTTGAAAAATCCTGTGGGATATACTGTCAAGGCTGCTTGACCTTCATTGACATGTGAATCAACAGAGCATTGCGTTGTGACCCCCGCCGGGGATATGCTGGTTACGAGCAGTCGGGTGTGAAAACCTTGGATAGCTCTAGAGTTCTGATAGGTTTAATCGCTATTGACTGAAATAACGTCAAGGCTGCTTGACCTCAATTGACATGTATGTTAATGGCTTGAATGTACATTGTAATCCCCTACCGTGATTTCACGTTGTAACCCCCGTCGGGGATCTACTGGGGACTTATGAGTGAGTACGCAATAATCGCACAGCCCTCAATGCTTTGATGGGTTTACTTACCATCGGCCGAGATAACGTCAAGGCTGCTTGACCTTCGTTGATAGGTGTGTCAACGGCAGAGCACGCGTTATTACTCCCGCCGGAGATATACGTTGTAACCCCCGTCGGGGATATACGTTGTAACCCCCGTCGGGGATCTACGTAGGGTAACGACCCGGAGTCGGCGGCATCGGACCTGTATAAGGTATTGCCGTATGTGACTTATGACAACTGGGATCATTGGTAGGGTATACCTTATATTTAGTTGACTACCAATGAGTGCTGTACAAATTCAAAGTCTCATCTGAGAAGACCAGGATTGTATGTAGTTTTGCTCAATCGCGTGGCATTTTTATTCTCGATTTGACCTTTTTAGTCCGTAAGAACTCCGTTTCAACTCGAATTGGATCGAGCCGGAGGGGTGGGACCCTCATAGGGGAGCCACAGGTGCACTCCGCCAGAGTCAGCAGGTGGAGCTTCGCGACACCATGGATTATAAATCCTGCAGGCTGGTCTTCACAAGTCATTTTCAACTCGCTTCGCATAGAGAAAACCGCGAGCCATCTTCGATCTCGCTTTGAGTTCGGCGACTTTTCAGAAATTCATCACCACCGCATAAGTGTTCTACACTATCCTGGTAACGTATGCATGTATTTTTTCCTGTGTCTGTCCGTTAGATTGTGAGTTATCGCACGAAATGCATCTAAACACATAGTAGTGATTATGTATGCACAAATGACTTGATAAACAATATTCAACATAGTAAATGTTAGTATTAAACCATGCTGAACATAATGATGTGAAAAAATTTGACTTCTGAGACAGCCAAATTGGCACCTTTTTCTGCTATTTTTGTCCTATTTGAGGTCCAATGAGAAAAAGGTAGAAAGGTAAAGTACTCCTAGCATTGAGGTTGGCCTTGTGTATGATGATTTTAATTTTTAATTCATATATTATGTATATAACTTTGGGGCAGGTGTGCTACTGAATGGCCACCTAGACATGCCTATGTGCATGTGGATAGTCCTATTTTCAAAGGGGACTATGGCAAAAATTTTCTAAATGTAGGCATTGTGTAGTCATGCACTTTAACTCTATTATATGCTAAAGTAAATGCATGCATATAGTCATAAATGCATTAAAAAAAACTCCATGTAAGGAAATACCACACCCTTTCTGAGGTGATTTGGAGACTTGTTGTCCAGATATTATGGATCCGGATCAACCGAAAGCGGTTTCTTACAGACCGCTTCAAGGCGTCTGGCGAGGGCTTCAAGTGTCTCGTCCTCGTTTCGTCGAATGACCTCACGGGTTGGTGGAGGCCGTGATATGTCCTGTCCAGGTAGATGTTCCAGACGTTGAGGACGAGGAGGCGGATATTCCGATTGAGGATCCCGCTCCTGCTGCACATGTCCCTCGCAGGGAGCTTTCGAGCATTCAGGTGGTGAACCCAGAGTTGCTGGGTGATTTGGGTAGACATCCATCAATTTATTTGCATGCTAACGAGGTATGGCGTTAGACTTTGATCTTCCTTCTTTCCTATTGATGAGGATTAAAGTGTAACGACCCCAAAATAGGTCCATTCCATCCAACCCATTCTGAGTCGCCAAATATATGGTACGGAAAACAACTACAACTTTATTACAACAATTGTCGTGCAAAAATACAACAACACATATGCTATGAGTTTGGATACAAATATATACCAACCAGTAGTACGTCACAATGACACCTTACATAAAGGTATAGTCAAAACCTGCTTTTAGAAATTAGAATCTTTGGGAAGTGCTTAAGGAAACCTTCATACATGGGAGGCCATGCTTTTAGGTTATGGTAGATATCATATGGCCACAGAATTATCCTTGGTTGACTCAATAAACTCCAAAGAAAAACGAGAAGATTACTATCATATTCTTCCCAATGGTGAGTCTTCTCTTGACATATCATTATCTCCACTGTCTCTAATTGGGTATTATACTCCAAACAAACACCAAGATTATATAGGTAGTGCTTGTAAATATACTCAGTAAGTGGATGAGCACAACCATGTCTTATGATGACACGAGGTTGTATGTCATTAGGCATCTTGTATGATAGTGGCAAAACACCCTTCCAAGTTAAATTCACCTCACCCTCAACATCTATAGACCACCATTCTATTCCCTCGCTATCCCCCGCTCGACCTAGCTACACTTTTATTACCTGAAAGGAATTGTGAAACAAAAGGGTGAGTACAACTAGCTCAGTAAAGAATATTATGACTAAAGATAAATAAATTATCAATAGTCTTCATCAGTAATAAATTAGAGATTTAGAACATATGGTAGATGATAAAACATTTCAACCATAGTTGCAGCGGAATGAGCAATCCATTAGAAGAGTCAAATAGACCATAAAATCTATTATCTTCTCCATGTTAAAAGTCCACCAACAATGTTTTATCCTCGTAACATCAATCAACAATTCACATCCCACAATCACATGTATAACTTCATAATCATAATTGTAGTTCTAAATTCTCTTCTTATCCGGGACGAAGATAATTTCATCACCGTCTTTACCGAAACATCAAAGATCATGGTTATACCAAATCACGCCTCGCATTCATAATCATACTAATAAATTCATCTTTGCACCACGGCCAAAGATATTCATCAACAGCCCATCTTTGCACTATATGCCAAAGATATTCAACAACAAGTCATTTTGCACTACGAGCCAAAGATATTCAACAACAGTCATCTTTTTGCTACGGCCAAAGATATTCAACAATAATTCATCTTTGCACTACAAAGCTAAGATATTCATCAACAAGTCATCTTTTGCACTACTGAGTCAAAGATATTCATATATCAAAGAAATACATAATCATTTCAGAAGTTATATAACAATAATTATAACCATGTTGATCAATTCACCTTTGCACTTAAGCTAAAAATATTCAATTATAAATTCAATTGTCATGATCATACCAGTCAACAATTCAACTTTTGCACTACTGGCCAAAGAGAACCTATAGTCACGATCATACCAATAATCTACCCATCTTTACACTCAAGTCAAAGAGAAATATCATCATTAGGGTTATAAGAATGTTTTATAAAAACAATATAATCAAAATATGGTTTTAATTTCAAGAGTAAGATTCATAAATCAACGATAATTTGGTCAGAGAAGAAACCAATTTGTCGTGAATAGTACCCCGTATTCGTACATAAACCGTAGTATCGTGCGTAAAGAACTCCTCGACACGAAAAGATAAAGTTTCATAATAAAATCCATATCAATATTTATAACACCTTAAACCAAATGTTATAAATCACTTAATAATATCAAAATCTTAATATTCTTAATATTACAACAATATTTAATAATTTCTAAAACTTATAAACAATTTAATTAAATTGTTTACACTTTACAAATTAATGCATTTAATCATCATAAAATGCCAAACTCATAAGATTTCATCACCAATAACCAAAACCCTCATCAAAAATCATATACCTCATATATGATTCTCAAGCCATAAAATCATATTTTCCAATTTTCTTACTTCACATAACATATTTAATTCTTTTACTCATAACTAGAACATTTTCATGAAAAATACCAAATCGGTTCCAAAAATATTTATTTTCCGAGATTTAGAAAATATAGTCCCATATTGAATATATATTTTTCTCGAAATTTTTAAAAATTCATTTACTATTTTTCATATGGCCAAAACCACCGAATATTTAAACATTTATCATAAATTATACTTTTATCCAAAAATTCTGAAATTTACACGGTATCTTGATATTATATAGATGTACTCCCAATAAAAATTTTATCAATTTTGGAGTTAATCACAAGGAGTTATAAACGATTACTTTTAAAATAGTTTTTTCTCATAAAATCCATAACTCCTAATTTATACATCCAAAATTGCCATTTTGGACACAATCTACAAAACTCATCAAAATATCATTTCAATTTTTTCCAGAATTTTTGAGGTCCAAAAAATACAAAACTGAAAAACATAATCACCCTTAAAATCCCTTTACTATCCCTTACCTCAAAAGAAAGATCTTTGAATGTCTGGATATAACGAAATCGAACTTGCACCGTATAGCAATACTCAAAGTATACTCAAAATACTCACAAGAATACACTCGATAATATAGAGAGAAAAACTTGATTTACGGTATGATTTTCAATTCTAACCTAAGACTTATTTATAGGAAAATCTTTAGAACACTTGAAAAGCGTAAAATTTAATAAAATATTAATATATATTTATTAAATTCTTACGCACACTTTTTATCAACTGAATTCAGCATTCAACACAAGTAGCCCACCTCACAAAACTTTTAAAAAACGTTTTTCTTATTTAACATAATTAAAACTTCAAAAATTAACTATTTCGGAGCTTCAGAACTTCAATAATTCATAATAAATAGCCCTTTTTGTCTAGAAAAATTCGAATCTCGCGACTTTTTATAGGAAATTTAATTCTCTACAACTTTGCAGAAGAAATTTTTTCAAATTCCAAATAGAAATTGACCAAATCCATAAACCACGATTTTATAAAGTATATAATCAAATTTCAATCGAGAAATGGGGTCCACCGACACACAAAAACATGTGTTAATCATTTAATGCCACAAAATACTCTTCTTCCTCATATACTCACATATCGCATATTCATTATAAAAATATCACCGTTAATATATTATTAAAATAATATATTTAAATGAATTATTTTATCAGAAAAAGATAAAATATTAATTTTCAACAATTGTCACTTTAAAAATTTTCTCCATCTATATTCACATAAAATGAATATTTTCCTTATCATATTAATCAATAATTAATTATTCATAAATAATATTACGAATCACAATAATGACAACCAGCGGCAGTTCCAGGGAAAGAGGGGCTTTTCATAAAAGATTTCTCCTTCTTGGCGCGCAATTAGGTGACCAAACCTCTCCTTGAGATGTAACTTTCTAGACATTGCCAATAATGTTTTCTAATAATATTATTCAGATAATATGAATTATTGCTTCGATAATGGAAAATACTGTGTAGTGACAATTATTAAAACAACAGTAATATAAAATATCAACGCAGCAATTATTGAATCAATAAAATATAATATTGAACAGTAATTATTGTAACAATTATTGAGTAGTGCTTTCTTACGTAAGAATCAATAATTAGTGCAATACCGTGTGCTACTGTGTTTTAACTACCGAGTATTTTAACAGTATTAACGGTAACAACTACGCCGTCATTTATAAACAACTTATATTTGTCGTTTTCTTCATCCAATCGCTTTCCGTTATGGGGCCCATACAAGGCTGCGTCGTCGTACTGATATTCCCGACAAAAAGAATATTCCACGACCAAACGAATATTCTCCGACAATAATATTTTATAACCACTTGCTTATTTTGAAAAATTATATATATCACCCTTAACTTTTAACTTTTATCAATTTAACCATTTACTGAATAGTAATTATAAGAAAAATTGAATACTTTTATTTCATAAAATTCGGGGCCTTACATAAAGGGTTTTGATGTTGATCTGCATTTCATACAGGTTCCTGGTTTTACACAGCCTCGAGGGAACTGGTTTAGCATTCACTCCATGCACTAGGCGCTTCATCCTGACTACAGAGCGGTAGTGCATGAGTGGGATTCGAGCATTTTCTCCATCCTTCCCGTCGTTGTCCCCAGGGTTACTTGAGGCTTTGTTCGAGCAATGGTTTCATCGGACTCGATCACTCCATCTCTTGGATCATGAGGTGATGATGACGCCTATGGATTGGCAATTTATCATAAGTATAGAGTTTGGAGGGGAGCCAGTGCCTTGCATGGCGAATATTACCCCTACTGCCGTTAGATCCTTATTAAAAGTTTTGGCGAGGCGCTTCAAAGGCGGGGATCGTCCGCTTCGAGTCCTTTGGCGTAGATCTTTGATGAAGGGCTATTGAGTGAGCCCATGCACGATGATATCGGGATCGGGGATCGCGTTACGTGGTGATTGTTCTGATGATCATTCAAGGCTGCTTCATAGCAGATAACTCTTCCATGGTATCTTTCGCTTTGGTCAGCGCCACACGCGATGTGGACCGTATAGGAGAGTATGACTGGGGCTCTTACACCTTTGTATATTTCCTCCGGGGCATCTTGCGTGCGCCTCTGTGGTTTAATAGAGGCTTGGCTAGGATTTTACCCATTTCTGCTGGTGAGTACTTCTCTTGTCTTTTCCCATTCCTAGGTTAAGAGTGTTTACTGATAGCAGATGTTTTGTCATTGTGTTGGCAGTTTTGGGCCTATGAGAGGCTCCCATATTTGCGTCATGTGAGTGTGTTAGGTTTAGATACCTATCCATGAGGACGACGATGGCACCATTCTATTTTGCTTGGGAGGTCCCCATGGTGAGGATTCACTCAACGCCATATACGCAAATGAGTTGCTTCTGGCGGGTACCATTACATGGATTCCTATTCAGGGAACATTTGACCATCGGCTTTGAGGATGGGCATCCGGCCAAGTTTAGTATTTGATCTCTACCAGGAGAGTTCCTCTCTTCACCGATGGAGGCCGGAGCTCTATTTAGGAGAGCGTGCTATTAGGAGCACCACAGGGGAGATCTGTATACCGATCTTGCCTCCTACCAGGCGTCATTGGCCAGATCACGCCACCCATCAACGATATCCCATTGTTGGGGTTGACGGTTTTGCATTATCGAGAGGTCCATGTACTCGGGAGACGTTCAAATGGTGGTGGTCCCTCGCACTATTGGAGCCCAAATCCCGCGCCACACAGTTCATGGGGGATATGGTTCCAGGATCTTTGATGATGACGGATTGGGTAACTTGTGTCCGAGCTCCGACTCATATGACCCAGATTGATAGCTTGACCCAGCAGTTGGATCAGGCACACATATTTATCCGGCATTTAGGCAGAGATCTAGCAGAGGCGGAGTCATTTGTTCCTTCCAGCTCAGGTGCTGGCCCCTCAGACGACCCATTTGGTTTTTCCGGCGCAGATCCTCCTCTTTATTGGTCTGACATCCCTGTTGATAGAGATCCAGTGACTCAAGAGGAGTTACATTAGGTGGACATGATTGAGGACGTAGACATCGAGACCCTGGTTTTCTTCTGATGTATATTCTCGTTATATCTTTTGATAGGCCTCTGTTAGATATTGGGTGGCTGTTCCCCATTCTCGCTATATCTTTTGATAGGCCTCTGTTAGTAGTAGAGGCTACGTGCCCCATTTCCCCAGATTTATAATTGTCATGAGTGATGTGTATTAGATGATGATATACTTAGGAATGTATGCACCGTTATTCATTCCCTATATCATATTGCCATCCATTATCTGTTATGCATGTATCATGTTATGCATATGAATGTATGTCCAGAGATATTCGGCATTGACCCCTGAATGGTATTATGACACGGCCCACACAGATGTCTTCTTCGACAATTAGCCGTATAGATCATACCCTATCGTCAGTGGTGGCATTAGGTATGCGATCATGGTACGATAGCATGTCACCCCCAGATAGAGTGACCGTAGATCAGTTGCTGCAGCATACCATGACTTTATTGCCTTTTTAGGTTCCTGCAGGATTTATAGATGGGATGCTAGAGCATTGGCTACCTGATAGGCATGTATTCCGTTTTGGCACCCATGAGTTGACTCTACTACGGAGGAGTACGACGCGTTGACGATCTTTGCCTTTAGATGACCTTGCGTGCATCTGGCTTTGGGAGACATGAGTAGACGATTCATAAGTCTCACAAGATTGAGGCGCAGAGTAGTGCAGGACGAGCTGACATCTAGTCATGTAATCTCCCAGCATTTTCTGTATGACAGATTTGGCTCAGAGGATAGCTATTCAAGATATTCCGGGGATTTCACCGCACCGAAGGACCATTGGCGTTTGGCCAGAGTTGATGTACTGCTGCTGTGCGTACTGTCGTATGTCTATATGCCACGATATATGGACGAGATAGACATTGGTGTTATTATGGCTGTGAGAGCTCTTAGAGAGGGTCACACCATTGTACCTATGATCGTAGCAGAGACCCTACGGTCGACATCCTATTGTTGCACGTATCCTACAGGAGTGTTCACAGGGAGTTCGGTCATGTTGTACGTGTGTTTTATGTCACACTTGAGACCGATTGGTACCCTTAGACGACATGGGTATTGCTTATCCCATGATGTGGCCATGTCATACTCCTTTCAGCCATCGGAGTGTACAG
This sequence comes from Panax quinquefolius, assembly GCA_020205615.1. Lineage (NCBI taxonomy): Eukaryota > Viridiplantae > Streptophyta > Magnoliopsida > Apiales > Araliaceae > Panax > Panax quinquefolius. The sequence goes on from CM035165.1 coordinate 23,075,672, forward strand.
ATGCTCAAACCTGGTCCACATTTCTGGTAGATATCAGAGATCCATTCAGCATATTGCCATGCTCGGGGCTTTGCTCACCATGCAGCTTCATTACTCACGCTCCGAGCATGGATTTTCTCCCTTTGGCTGGATTGAGGGGCATGACTACTTATCACCCACTGGCAGTGATGTCGCAATTCGACCAGTTCCAGGATTTCCATCCTTTTGAGGGGGAGATAGGTCAGCGTTCAGCTTCTCGATATCTCTCAGCAGAGGACTGATCCCGTGTGTATTCTTGTTGGGATCAGCGTGAGGTAGCTTCTTTTTCTGTCAATCATCCAGGTAGTTCTGTAGAGTATTCCGCATGGATGGAGATGAGATTTTATCTACCGCAGATAGTATTCGCAGATCTTGGGATAGTGAGTCGACGATCTGCGAGCCCATGGAGGTCATTGATACCTACATCGAGGAGGAGCCCGTCACTGGGTTGCCAAAGATTTCTTCCTGGATTCTCTTAGTACCAAGATCTTGTTGTGATTCAAAGACTCGACCACGATTTTTAGAGCGAGTCTTCATCTGATGACCTTTGAGAGAGACCAGATTCGATCTATGATGTCGACTGCTCTTGATGTGAGGGACGCCGCTCTATTGGAGAGAGACGAGGCATTAGATCGCAGAGATGCCGCTGTTGTTGAGCGGGATGAGGCTATATCAGCTAGAGATGTAGTGATAGTTGAGTGGGATAGTGCTATATCTTCCCGGGATGTAGCCGTCACAGATAGTACTGCAGTGAGGTCCCTTACCACTGGCATGATTGCAGAGATGAGCGCATATATTAATGATCATATGGTCACCATACAGATAGCTACAGATCTTTTGGGTCGTGTGGATATTCTTATACAGGAGACCACAGCTTCGCCTCCGTCTTCTGAGAGGGACGCCATGTTGGGCTTGTTAGCTCGCATATATCTTGACTTGTAGATGAACTTGTATTTACCTGCACAGACTAGCTTAGCCATTTTGTCATGTACAGTTTACATTGTATATATATCAAACAACATTATATATGATAGGGAAATATATTTTTAGATCACTTCCCTTTTAGATATGCCTTGCTATTTGATTGATATTTTGCCTACTGCTTCAGGGCTTGTGATCTTGATGTATTCTGAATTCTTCCTGGGTGGATGGACATTGAGTTGTCTCTGGATAGTTCAGAATGGATCATTGATCTATGTGTATCCCTACCATTTTTGGTGTCTTGGGACTAGTTTCTGGATGGAAATGTGGAGAGGAGTGTGGCTTTCCTCTTTGAGATTGACCGCACCACAGATGGTCGCTAGTACTTCTATTTAGGAGAAGCCTAGTTAATTCCACTTCTTATGGATTGGTGTTGCTCTTTAAGGTATGACCGCAGCTTAGATGGTCGCCGAATCTCTTATTTGGGAGGAGTTCAGGTAATTCCATCCCTTTAGTCTGAAGCCAAATGAAATGTAGTGGATTGAAGTTTGATCCCAGTACCAACTGACAAGGGTTTGTGTTTTGGTAGGGGTGAGACCGCACCATAAATGGCTGCCTACGTACTCCTATTAAAGAGGAGATCAGGTCTGCGTAGTTCGAACCTGGTGTAAGAGGTTCAAAGCTGTATATGGCAGAAATGGTGTAGGAATGTTTTTGTTGTTTTTGTGAGGAGAAGAGGGTAGAAACGTTTTTGTGGTTTTTGTTTTATTGCGACCGAGCTATGTAACATGGTTGCCTACGTACTCCTATTGAGGAGGAGATCAGGTCGATGTAGTTCGCCCCTCAGGGCGAGAAGAAAAGTGTGATCCCATGTGCAGGTCAGAGTGCGGGGAGTCGAAAGTTTAATCCCTGGTTGAGGATAAACTGCAGGTATGAGAAGTTTGATCCCAGGTATGGGTAGCCAAACTGCGAACGTAAGAGGTTCAATCCGCGGTGGGATGACCTAAGTTATATGAGCGCAAAGGAGAAAGCTAGGCTGCTGGCTTGAAGAGTACGTTTCCCTGAGGGGAAAAGTGTAGAAAAGTTGTATGAGGTAAAGGGTTAAAGAACTGGAATGACTGGTGACCTGATGATTATGCACTGGGTGTTTTTGATTGATTACTTGAGACATAATACTGCTTTCCACGGTGTCGAGTTGATGAGTTGTGGAAATTCATCGCCATCCATTTCTTGCAATCTGAGAGGCGCCTCCTCCAATACTTCCTTGACAATAAACGGGCCTTCCAGTTAGTAGCGAATTTTCCTTTAGCTTTGATCTTGGTTGTCAAGAATCTTCTTCAAAACCAAGTCATGTTGTTTAAACTACAAGTAGTAGGACTTTTTTGTTGTAGGATCTGGCGATCCTTTCACGATATAATCGACCATGGAAGATAGCCGCGGTTACGCGCTTTCGCCTATTAGAGACAATTGGTGATACCGCTTGTACCCATTGGTCTTCATCCAAATGGCGTCGATCAACACTCGAGAGATTCCATCTCAACTTCTATAGGGAACACTTGCTTCCATCCCATAGGTTAAAGCGTAGGGGGTTGCCCCAGTTGAAGTGCGCATTGAGGTTCTGTAGGCTAACAGAGTCAGAGGCAATAGGTCAGGACAATCTTTCTTTGGTGGTAGGACTGAGCAAAAAACGGATAAAACCGAATAACCGAACAAAACCGAAATAATTTAACCGAAATTTTTTAATAATTGGTATTTTTATAATTCGGTTATATCCGAATTATTTTTCTGTTCTGATTATCGGTTCGATTTCATTTTTGTATTATTCTTGTTAGACCAGAATACTAGAATAAGTTGTTAAAGAAATTAATCTTTATCTTAATAACTCTTATCTCGCACCTTACTCTGTCGGTCTCTTCGCCTCTTAGCAGCTTAGCCCTTACTCTCTCGCCTCTCGGTCTCTTCGCTCTTTCTTTATCTTTTATCTCGAGTCTCAATCACTCTCAACCCGGATCCGATCTAACGAAATTCAGATCTTGATTTCTCATCTCCTGTATTAGACCAACTCGATCCATTCTCCCTCCTCTTCATTTATTCCTGATCTCAAATTTTCACGCAAACCAAACAGAAAGCCATAACTCTCCACCTAAAACTTCGATCTTCAATCTCCTCAACACTACTCATGCCAAAAAAAATATCATCTCCTCCTTCAATCAAATGGGTGCCATCATCTAACATAATTAAATCAGGGGAAGGAACCTAATATCATTCCCATCAAATGGTGAAGACCCGGATTCAAAAGCTCGTCAACCGGTGATTGCTCGTCACTTTGCTTTCGTTTGCGTAAATAGTTCTGATTTCTGGGAGATGGTTATAGTTGTGTCACGTGGTTCTTGTCATAGGTGTGTCTTTACGATGGTTGTCACGTGATTGCTCTTGATGGTTGGTTTTTATTGTAAAGACCCACTTGGTTTTTTCATATTATACTCAAGTAACATATTCTTTGTCATCATATTGTTGTTGTCACCTTTTATTGATCCCCACGTGGACATCTTATTGCTATTAGGAATCATCTTATTGTTGGGCTTTCATCGGTTTCATGTGAATGAGTTGGTTTTTATTGTTATTGATCCCCATGACACGGTTTATTGTAGCTTATTGCTATTGTTGGGCTTTCATATAAATTTGAGTTTTAGTTGACCGGTGGGCTTCTTCTCTCAAATTGAAGAGTTATTACGAATTACCGAATTGTAAATTCGGTAATTCGGTATTCGGTAATTTGGTTAGTTATGAATTTCGGTTAGTATTTCGGATAGTAAAATTATCAATAATTTGGTATTCGGTTATAACCGAATAGTCTGTTCGGTTCGGTTATAACCGAATGATCACCCCTAGTTGGCGGACATCTTTTGCATAATCTTCTTGATGTTTTTGTTAGCCGCTTCAACAGCACCGTTCATCTTCGGACGATAGATGACAAAGTTGAGATGTTTGATGTGGAATTTCTTTGCATAATTCCTCCATCATTTTGTTGTTGAGGTTTTGGCATTGTTCGACACAATCACCTCTGGTTGTCCATATCGACAAACGACATTGTTTCTGATGAAAGCAATGATTACTTCTTTAGTAACCCTGGGGAAGGAGGCTGCTTCTACCCACTTGGTAAAGTAGTCGATCATAGTGAAGATAAATCGGTGACCATTACTAGCTTTAGGCTCAATGGGCCCGATAACGTCCATTCCCCACATTGAGAAGGGCCAAGGCGAACTCATATTGTGGAGTTCCCGTGGAGAAGCGTGTATAGCATTCCCATGAATCTGGCACTGATAGCATCTTTTGATATGGTCGTTGCAATCAGCTTTGAGAGATATCCAATAATGTCCCATCCTGAGGACTTTCTTGACAAGGAGGGAGCCACTCATGTGGGGGCCATAGACTACGCCATGGATTTCATCCATAAGCCTTTGGGCTTGATCTTTGTCTAAACATCTGAGGAGACCTAGTCCTGCATCTCTTTTGTAGAGCGCATCTCCACTCAGGTAGAATTTCATAGCAAGTCTATGGATCCGCCTTTTCTCAGTCGGGCTCGCCTCGGTGGTGTAGATCCATCTCGTAGATATTCCTTGATATGCTGATACCAAGGATGTTGGATGGGAGGTAGCTCATCCGATACTTCTCTAACGTAATTCCCATAGGCTGGGGCCTTATGCAGGGAAATTGTGACGCTCGGCAAATGTTCTTTGTCTGATATGCGAATAGGGAGGCCAAAGTTGCTAATGCGTCCGCAAAGTCATTCCTATTACGAGGAACATGTAGAAAGGAGATTTTTTCGAACTCCAAAGCTATCTTCAAAACCTGCCGATGGTAAGACAACAAATGTAATTCCTTGGTTTGATAGATTCCGGTGGATTGCCTGATTACCAATTCCTAATCTCCAAAGACAGTTAACCGCCTGATGCCCATTGAACGGGTAAGTTTTAGCCCCATGAGATGACCTTCATACTCACGGTATTATTGTTGGTCGACAAACTATAATTTGACGACGACGGATACTGCTCCCGTATCGATACTAGAATCGCTCCACTCCGAACCTTCCATATTAATGACTCCATCAAAATACATCTTCCATGATTGGCGTGTATCGTCGATGGTGTTATTCTTGACCGCATCATACTCTCTTCATCGGGAAATATGTTTCAAGGGTTTGAAATCTCCACGAAGGTGCGGCGGCGATTGATCCATGATTCCTTGACCTTTGATGGACTTTTGAGTCACATATCGATGTCAAATTGTTGTAGGATCAACCGCCATCCGGACAAATTACAATTTAACATGGGTTTCTTCAACACGTGCTTGAGAGGATCCACGCGGATATATGAGGTGGGTTGTGTGACCATGGAGGTAATGATGTAACCTCATGGAGGCCCATGCCAAAGCACAACACGTCTTTTCGATCAGAGTGTACTTGTGTTCACTGATGCTAAACCTTTTGCTGAGGTAATAGATAGCTCGTTCTTGGCCTCTATCGTCCTTCTGTCCCAGCATGCAGCCCATGGCATTGTCACTTACGGATAGGTACATAAACAAGGGAACATCATCCCTGGGTGGCACCAAAACGAGAGCTTTGACTAGCTGTTTCTTGATTATAAGGAAGGCCTTCTGACACTCGTCATTCCATTTCATGGAGGAGTTCTTCCTTAATAGCTTGAAGATTGGCTCACAGGGTGCTGTGAGTTGGGAGATAAACCTGCTAATGAAGTTGATTCTTCCCAAAAATCCCTGTGACGCCCCCAAAATTAGGTATACATCACCCATCTTGGGTCGCCAGATACATGGTACAGAATTCAAATACAACTTACTAATACCACTGTCGTGTACAATACGACAAAACATAAACTGTGAGTTTGAATACAAATATTATCTACTAGAGATTATACAAACTCAAAAGGAGTCCTCATTATAATTATTATCACACTATTTCACAGAATAGTGAGGACTACTAATGCTATCCTCTGGACCATCACTCCGTTCCCCGACTCGTCCCAGCTATATTCTCATTTCCTGAAGAGAATAGTGAAGAAAGGGTGAGCTCAACTAGCCCAGTAAAAAATATTATGACTAAGATAATGCAGAATAAATTATCATTAGCCTCCAACAATGTTAAACTGATAAAATACAATAGACATCAAGTTTAACTACAGCGGAACAAGCAATCCATTAAAAGAGTCAAGTAGAGAATAGAATCTACTATCTTTTATGATTTAAAAAGGTTTTCATCACTTTTATCGGCGAGACTCATTTCAATAAATAATCCACATCATTAAATCATCCTCGCACTACAAAAGCCAATGATATTCTTTAGTATCACGACCACGAATTATCCATGCACTACGAGCCAAAGATAATCGTGTTTTCATCAACTAGTCCCCGATCATGCCATAAAACAATTCATCTTTGCTCCCTTCGTCAAGAGAATCCATAGCCATAATCATACCAAAAATCGTCCCATCAATGCACTACGGGCCAATGAGGACTTTTAATTTTCACATCATTTGTAACATTACGGTCATGATTATACCGAATAATCCCTGGTCATAATCATACCAAGTCCATCTATGCACTACAGGCCACAGATGACTTTCAACATAACATAAACATGAGGATGATGACAATGATATAAGAATTCAATTAAACAAGTTCAAGAATTAATTTGTTCAGGAACCAATAACGTCCAAATTGTCAACATGATACTGTTTTGTAGAGTAAAATTCATGAATGATCAGAAGAATATTTCCATGAAAAGATACTGGATGAAGCACAAATATCAAGGATATTCTACTAATTTCATGGAGTATAGAAGTCAAAACTTTAACCAAATGAGTATAATAAAGAATGGAATAACAAAAGAAATCACCACGCATGCAGTTTTCAGATAGACGAAAAGTTATTCTAACGAATAATAATAACGGAACCAGTCATGCAAAATTTGCACGCATGTGATGTTCCAATGTAATAATAAAAAACGGAACCGTGTTTGGTGTAAAACACACGAACAAGATTTCCAACGAATAATAATAAGATTTTAACCGAGTCCTGTGTAAAACACATGAGCATGGATGTTCCAACGGAATAATAATAAAGATTTTAACCCGTCCCAGGTGTAAAACACACGCATGTGGATGTTCCAATGTAATAATAAAGAATGTCACCAAGTATAGGGTAGATCACAGTGATATAAAAGTTATTCCAATGTAATAATAAGAAATGGAATAACAACAGTTCTCTTCATGAATAAGAAAGAATAACACCCCTTACGGGTACAACAAATAATATCCCTTACCATAATAATATCCCTTTACCTTTCAAATAAGAGTATTCCGACTAGTAGGGAGAGGATATACTCGAAGAAAACTTGCACTACTCTCAAAGTTTTCTTAAACTCTAAAGAAATACGCTCAAGATTATAGAAGAAGAAAATAATGAAGGAATGAGCTTCTATTTATAGAAAAATAGAATGCATAGTAACTAATCCATGAACGGTCCAGATTGATTTACTTTAATATGACGGCCCATATTTAAAGAAAAATCTTTTAAATAAAATATAATGTATTCTACTTATATAAAAAGATTTTTACTATGCAAACACTATGCGGGCACTATGCAAACACTATGCATAATAAAATATAATATATTCTATTTATAGAATAACTTTAATAAAGTATTCTGTTTTATATAAAAGATTTTACTATAAAAATACTATGCATAATAGAATATAATATATTCTATTTATAGAATAACTTTAATAAAGTATTCTGTTTTATATAAAAAGAAGTTTCTATTTTATTACGTTAATAATACAAATAAAACAAAACTTCTAAATCAACAATAATTGAATCAAATAATGTGAGATACTATGCAACAACTATTGTAGCAATAATTGAATAAAACTGAGTGAGTTCTCACATAAATATCAATAATCAATACTGTGTGCTACTATGCAACAACGCGAATTACTGTACTTTTACTACCGAGTAGTTCAACAGTATCAACGGTAAAACTTCTGTCGTTATTTTCAATAAAATATTTTGGTCGTTTTCTCAATCCGACAATAATTCCGTTGTGGGGTCCACCAATGATTGTGTCATCGTACGAATATTTCCTGTTTAAAACGAATATTCCCCGACCAATCGAATATAATATGACAACTTGCATACTTTGCAAAATTTATAAATATTGCCCACAACTATAACATTATCTCAAATTCATACCATAATATAAAAAAAATATTTCGAGAAAATTAATTCTTTATTCATAAAATCTGGGGTTTCACAATCTCCCCTCCTTATGGAATTTCACCCTCAAAATTTACGTACGTACCTGGTATGCCGAACAGGTGAGGATACCTTGACTTCATTTCAGATTCTAACTCTTGAGGTATAACCCTTGAGTGTTGGATACGATTCTTCTTATCCAAGATTTTAACATGAGATCTCATACGTTAAATCATCCGCTATCTCGTCCAATTCTAAATTAATAATGTGGTTCGGGTCATCCACATATTTACGTAACATTGATACGTTAAAAACGTTATGAGCACGCGACATACTTGGCGGTAAAATGAGTCTATAAGCCACAGTTCCTACTTAATCGAGGATTTCAAATGGGCCAATTAAATCGAGGGTTGAGATTTCCTCTCTTCAGCAACTCTTGCTTCTAGAATAACGCCCTCTTGAACCTTCTTCTTCACATTCATCAGATTCGGGTATGTAGCTTGAGCGCCTTTAACTTTATTGATTAAAGTCGATTTTACTCGTATATTTGTTATCTTCACGTGGGTCCCTAGAGTCTTTAACTCTTTCTTCCTCATTTGCAAGTTATACGAAATGAGAATTTGTGTTAACAACATCGCACTTATAAACGCATACGATCTTCTACTCAACACGTCAGCTACCACGTTCGCTCTTCCACGATGATATTGAATGGTACGATCGTAATCTTCAATAGCTCGAGTCAACGTCTTTGGCGCATGTTACGTTCGTTTTAGTTGAAGAAATATTTTAAGGGTTTAAGAAATGGGTTTTGTACTGGTGTCAATACAAAATTCGATTTCACGCTCTGGGGTAGGCTAAGAAGTCTTCAGGAATACGTCAAGAGATTTATTAATGATAGAAATATCATTCAAAACTGTTACTCTCATCCAAGACTTGTATAGTACGTCACATTGATACCAACTGTTACTTCTATCCCTTAACCTAGATAGCACCTCACAATGATACCTATCAATTTGTCATCGTCATTCACGACATCCCCTACAGAAATTCTGGCTTCGGTGCATTCCACACAAGGAAGTCATCAACAAAAGGATCGAGGTTCTTTACTTATGGCTTGATATGACAATGATTGAATTTAGTGGTTTGGTTGCTTGAATTCGCATAATAGGTTGGTTAGGAATATGAAAGCTAACAACCTTACGAAAAACATGATGAGTAGTTAACCAATCGTTTAAAAAACAAACCACATCAAAGGCAAGTATTTTCAAAGAGATAAGATCGACAGGAAACGTGAAAGTGTCGATTTGAATCAAACAAGATTTATAAACAGTGGAGGTAACGAAGGTTTCTCCCAATGGAGTTTCAATAGATAAATCAAAGTTTAACTTCTCCGGAGTTAAGTACAAAGATTGAACACAACTAGGTGAAATAAAAGAGTGAGTAGAACCGGTATCTAACATGGTATAGACTTCGTAAGAGCTTATGATTAACTTACCCGTGATAATTTTATTCAGGTTCCTCGTCACAAGAAAAAAAAACGCTCTCTCTTAAACTACCGGTTTTGGCTTGTCTGGGACATCCTTTGGCATCACTATCCCGGTTGGACTTGACTTCACCATACGATAAAATCGAGCTAGGTGACCTTCTCTTCCGTAATTAAAACACGCTTTGGATTGTTGCGTACAGTTTGGACGGATGTGTCCCTCTTGTCCGCATTTGAAACATACGACCGATGGGCGTTCTTCTTCCTTTGAAACGGGTGCTGGTGCCGACGTCTTCACGTCATTGTTGAACCTTCTCTTCTTAAAATGTCCATTCTTATTATCTTGGCCATGATTACCACCGAAATGGTTACCATTCTTGGCATGATAATATCCCCCACGATGGTTATCGTTGTTCCGATGACCGTTGCCACCGGTATGATTATTATCGTGTTGTTGGTCGTTGCCTTTTGGTTGTGCTGACTCATTATCGCGCTCCAATAACTGAGCCCTATTCACAACATCTGAATATAAACAAAGTTTGTGAGAAATGAGGTATTGACGTATATCGGGTTTCAAACCTCGCAAAAACATTCGCGTCATTCACTCCTCATTATCGACCAAATGGGATGCAAACCGGGACAACTCCCTCGCAAACTTAGCCTCGTCTTCGCAACACTACCATATTGTTTTGCTCCAACTTGATAAACTCTACCTCCTTCATGTGACGAATACTTTCGGAAAGTACTTGTCGTTGAATGACTCTTGGAACTTCTCCCAAGACATCTTGAGTCGTCGATCTAGGTACGCTTTTGATTCCCACCAATGATCTCGCTTCTTCACGCAATATAAAGGTGGCAAAGGAACCTTTTGCTCCTCGAGCATCCCAAGACATCAAATATCTTGGTAATCTGCTTTAACCACGCTCCACCTTAAGTGGTTCGGCTTTCCCAAAACTCCGTTGGTCCCAAATCCTTGAATTGCTTAGCGGTGACCAACCGTGGGTTGTCATTGTTTCCTCTGCATTATGAGCGAGGAGCCGCCTTAAACTTGATGTTGCATGAATTCTAAAAAGCTCTTAAGCGTATCGTCGTCGTTCGTTAATTGATCAGTGTTGTTGTTTACAGGAGGATTATCGCCATCCTGTTGCACATTGTCCTGATTATTGATCTGTGGAGAATCAACAGTCTCCTGTGCTCCATTGCTATTCTCAACATTCTCGGATGCCATTTTTAAATACCCACCACAAAACAAGGGTTAAATAACATATCACATATTATCCCTATACTCTGACCAACCCATTAAATACCACATAAACTTAGGTAGGTCATACTAGCGAAGGAATTCCCCGTCTCTCCCCTCCTAATTCTTGTCTCACATCTTAGCCGTGGATCATATCCTAAGCTTTGATACCAACCGTGACGCCCCCAAAATTAGGTATACATCACCCATCTTGGGTGCTTGAGATACATGGTACGTAATTTAAATACAACTTACTAATACCACCATCGTGTACAATACGACGAAAAAACATAAACTATGAGTTTGAATACAAATATTATCTACTAGAGATTATACAAACTCAAAAGGAGTCCTCATTACAATTATTATCACACTATTTCACGTAATAGTGAGGACTACTAATGCTATCCTTTGGACCATCACTCCGCTCCCCACTCTAAACCCAAATATATTCTCATTTCCTGAAGAGAACAGTGAAGAAAGGGTGAGCTCAACTAGCCCAGTAAAAAATATTATGACTAAGATAATGCAGAATAAATTATTATTAACCTCCAACAATGTTAAACTGATAAAATACAATAGACATCAAGTTTAACTGCAGCGGAACAAGTAATCCATTAAAAGAGTCAAGTAGAGAATAGAATCTACTATCTTTTATGATTTAAAAAGGTTTTCATCACTTTTATCGCTGAGACTCAGCTCAATAAATAATCCACATCATTAAATCATCCCTACACTACAGGCCAAGGATATTCTTTAGTATCACGACCACGAATTATCCATACACTACAGGGAAAAGATAATCGTGTTTTCATCAACTATCTGATCATGCCATAAAATAATTCATCTTTGCTCCTCGGCAAGAGAATCCATAGCTATAATCATACCAAAAATCGTCCATCAATGCACTACGGGCCAATGAGGACTTTTAATTTTCACATCATTTGTAACATTACTATTAAGTGATTATACCGAATAATCCTCAATCATAATCATACCAAGTCCATCTATGCACTACAGAGCCACAGATGACTTTCAACATAACATAAACATGAGGATGATGACAATGATATAAGAATTCAATTAAACAAGTTCAAGAATTAATTTGTCCAGAACCAATAACGTCCAAATTGTCAACATGATCTTTGTTTTGTAGAGTAAAATTTAAGAATGATCGGAAGAATATTTCCATGAAAAGATATCTTGAATGAAGCGCAAATATCAAGGATATTCTACTAATTTCATGGAGTATAAAGTCAAAACTTTAACCAACCGAGTATAATAAAGAATGGAATAACAAAAGAAATCACCACGCATGCGGTACTTGCATAGACAGTTATTCTAACAGAATAATAATAATAACGGAACCAGTCATACAAAATTTTGCACAGATGTGATGTTCCAAATGTAATAAAAAGACTTTAACAGGTTCGGTGTAAAAACACATGCACAAGATTTCCAATGAATAATAATAAGATTTTAACCAGTGTCCTGTGTAAAACACACGACATGATGTTCCAACGGAATAATAATAAAGATTTTAACGAGTCCTGTAAAACACACGACATGGATGTTCCAATGTAATAATAGAAGAATGTCACCAAGTATAGGTGTATCCACGTATCAAAGTTATTCCAATGTAATAATAAGAAATGGAATAACGACAGTTCTCTTCATGAATAAGAAAGAATAACACCCCTTACGGGTACAACAAATAATATCCCTTACCATAATAATATCCCTTTACGTTTCAAATAAGAGTATTCCGACTAGTAGGGCGAGGATATACTCGAAGAAAACTTGCACTACTCTCAAAGTTTTCTTAAACTCTAAAGAAATACGCTCAAGATTATAGAAGAAGAATTCTCTCTATAGTTTCTCTCTCTAGAGTTTCAGTGAATTCGTAAGAAAATAATGAAGGAATGAGCTTCTATTTATAGAAAAATAGAATGCATAGTAACTAATCCATGAACGGTCCAGATTGATTTACTTTAATCTGACGGTCCATATTTAAAGAAAAATCTTTTAAATAAAATATAATATATTCTATTTATATAAAAAGATTTTTACTATGCAAACACTATCTTGAAGGCACTATGCAAACACTATGCATAATAAAATATAATATATTCTATTTATAGAATAACTTTAATAAAGTATTCTGTTTTATATAAAAAGATTTTACTATGCAAAACACTATGCATAATAGAATATAATATATTCTATTTATAGAATAACTTTAATAAAGTATTCTGTATTATATAAAAGATGTTTCTATTTTATTACGTTAATAATACGAATAAAACAAAACTTCTAAATCAACAATAATTGAATCAAATAATGTGAGATACTATGCAGCAACTATTGTAGCAATAATTGAACAAAACTGAGTGACTTCTCACATAAATATCAATAATCAATACCGTATGCTACTATGCAACAACGCCAGACATTATACTTTTACTACCGAAGTAGTTCAAATCAGATCAACGGTAAAACTTCCGCCGTTATTTTCAATTAAATATTTTTGTCGTTTTCTCAATCCGACAATAATTCCGTTATGGGGTCCACCAATGATTGTGACATCGTCATTTAATATTTCCCATTTTAAAACGAATATTCCCCGACCAATCGAATATAATATGACAACTTGCATACTTTGTAAAATTTATAAATATTACCCACAACTATAACATTATCTCAAATTCACACCATAATATAAAAAAATTATTTCGAGAAAATTAATTCTTTATTCATAAAATCTGGGGTTTCACAATCCCCGTATTTCCTTCTCTGTCTGAGGAATGGGAATTTATGTGATGGATTGGATTTTGGCAGGATCCAGCTCAATCCCTTTGTGGCAGACAAGAAATCCTAGTAACTTGCCTGATTTAACGCCAAAGGCGCATTTAGCTGGATTCAATTTCAAGTTGTACTTACGCAACCTATTGAACAACTTTCTGAGATGGTCTATATGGTCATCCTCCTTCCGGGATTTGACAATGATGTCATCCACGTAGATCTTAATCTCTTTGTGCATTAAGTCATGGAAAAGAGCCATCATAGCTCGTTGATAGGTAGCTCCGGCATTGATGAGGCCGAACGACAACCGTCTATAGCAAAAAGTTCCCCAAGGAGTGATGAAAGTAGTTTTCTCACGATCTTCCTCGGCAACCATGATCTGATGATACCCATGCAGCAATCAAAGAAAGGAGTATATGTCGATTGCACAAGATTGTCAATGAGAATGTGGATAAATGGCACGGAAAGTCAGCCTTTTTAAGCAAGCTTTATTCAAGTCCCGGTAATCCACGCAAACTCGCACCTTCCCTCCAGGTTTAGGTACGGGCACGATGTTGGATATCCACTCAGGATATGTAGACACCATGATGATGCCAGCTTGAAATTGTTTCACAATTTCTTCTTTCACTTTTAAACTCCATTCGTGTTTCAATCGCTTTGAGTTTACGCTGACCGCTTAAATTCCTCTTTAATGGGAAGGCGATGAAGGACAATGTCAGTGGAAAAACCCACCATGTCTTCATGAGACCATGCAAACACATCCTGGAATTGGGTTATTAGCGTAACCATGTCATTTCGTTGGTTTGGGGTAAGGTATGAACCAATTTGGATTAACTTAGGGCTTTCTAAGGTTCCGAGATTGAAAGAAGTGGTTTGATCAAGGTTGGGTTTAGGCTTGTCTTTGACCCATTCTTGAATTTCTGGAGGAACCTCAATGTCATCCTGTATATCCACCAAAGCTGAATTCTTCTCTACATCAAAGGTACAATCCTTGTGGAGAAGAGGCACCGTATCAGTAAGTACAGGCACATCTAAGTTTAGAGTCCTGAAACAAAATATGCTTTCACTTTGTATATATGAAATGTGTTGATCATACACAGTGTTAGCATATACTGGCAAAATAAACTGCTAATATTGTACAGAAAAGTAAGCGCTATTATATCTACAAGGCGAAAGAGTTTACATTTTTACCCTCGACGACCAATGCAAGGAATGTTGTTCCAATTAGCGAAGGGCAAAGTCCGGTGGACCGCAGATGATGGAGGGATTGTCATCATCCTCCCATCCGAATGATGGCCATTACGTCTGGCAATCATCGTCTGGGGTGTATTTGTTGGTATGTTCATCATGAACGATGATGCGTATACCGGACATCATCCGTATGACGTCTTTCTTTATTCTTCGTTCCTCTTCTTCTATTGCGGGATTTGGAACAAAGATTTCTTTTCCTTTTACTGGTACCGGCTTGGGACATAACATAGCCATTACGTTGGCTGACACCTTTACGGGAGGTTATGCGGACTCAGAATTTGAAGGTGAAGATAAACGCCACATGGTTGAAGCTGAAGGAATCTGTTGATGTTTAGAAGGATTCATGTGACTAGAACTGGCAGAATAGCCTAGCCCAAATTGCTCCAAATTGCACAGTTAAGTTTAATTTGGTACTTGATACCGGCAATATTTACCCAACCCTTGTCCCGTTTATGACCCAACGACATCATTTCTTGAGTGGTAGAACATTACCTCGGCGTAAATCTTGGTTCGAGCAATGGTGCTCCAATAGCATGGTATTGGGTGTTGCTTATTTCAAAGCATGAAAATCGATCGGTTTCACATCGGCATTGGCATTGATGAATGGCATGTCTCCGCGTCTTTGAGAATCTCCTGTTCAGCGTTGATCGTGACTCAAAATATTGTTGATAATGTATTTCAACCGTTGATGAAGAGTGGAGGGGATCTTACCGCCATGTGAATCCATGGTCGTCCTGAGATCGTGTTGTATCCCGAGTCTATCTTGAGTACATGGAAAGACACGCAGAATGTGTGCGGACCAATTTCGATTGGCAGCTCAATTACTCCGACCGAGTTATGGCGGGCTCCATCAAAAGCTTTGATGATAGTATGGCTACTCCGAATTCGGTTGAGATTAATGTTCATCTTCACCAAGGTAGCATATGGGCAGATATTCAGAGAGGAACCTCCATCTATTAAGACTCCAGCTACCATATATCTGGAGGACAAGACCGCAATGTGCAACGGTTTGCAATGACCGGTCCCTTCTTGGCAGATGTCATCATCGAGAAAGGATATCACATTGTTGTTGAAAATGTGATCAACCATTTGTTGAAACTTTTTCGTATCCACTGATGTCGGGAGATAGGCTTCTTCTAGAACCTTTAACAAGACCTTCCGGTGATTCTCGAAAGTTAGGACCAAGTCCAAAATTGATATTTGTTGTGGAGCTTCTTTCAAGATTAAAACCACCGTAGCTTCATTATGACCCACAGCGCGGAGGAATTTTTCAATCTTCTCCATGGGTATTTTCCCCTTTGATTTGATGGTAGAATTCATCACCCGTTGGGGAAGATACAGTGGATTTTCCTTCGACACTGTAGCAGTTGTATGTGAGGTGGATCCTTCACCTTCTCCATAATTCCACAGAATTGTGTACAAGCTAACAATAGGATATTGTGCTCTGCACAGAAAGTTGATTGGCTCGGGAGTGGCCACTTTCAAAGGATTGTTGTCTCCCTTGAGTTGAATTGTTGGCGTTGTGAGTAAGGTATTAATCCCATCAGTTTCAGTGGATATGACTGCTACCACACTCTTCCATTTGGTAGGACCCGAATCCTCACTTGCCCGCAATACAGTGTTGTTATCTGCCAGGTGCAGTACACCACTGTCGATTAAATTTTCAATAAGATGGAGGAGTGCCCAGCATTCTTCTGTGCTGTGACCATGAGACTGGGAGTGATATTGACATACTCCATCAGAGTTGTACTGGCCCCGAATCTGGGTTGATTGGAGGTAGAAGGGAACTGATCCTTCCTTCATTGATTAACATATGAAGGATTTCCTCCATAGGTTGGCCCAAATAGGTGAATTCCCTTTTGTTGACGAAATCCCGACGGGATTTGGCATTTGCTCTCTTCGTCACTTTGTCTTCCAGTATTTCATTTTCTGAAAGTGACGAGGGAATATTCATGACAAGAGGTAGGAGACTGGCATGCTCCTGGCTGATTAATTGACGTGTCACCTGATGCTGATAAGTCACCAGTTCCGCCAATTGCTCAATTTGTTTGCAGAGAGCTTTCATCTTTTGTTCCATTGTGAACTGGAACTTGGCATAATCCCATCTGTCATTACCGTCTTTGAGGGTCTGGGAAGATTCACAGCTGAAGTTGGAACTCTGTCCATTGCTCCAATTAATCATGTTGACCTCTTCTTCTTTGTGTTGAGGAAGAGGGTTGTCTTGAACATGAGGCTGATCGGGTTTGGTGACTATGATCTCCCCGTTGTCTATTAGGTCTTGGATCTTGTGTTTTAAGGCCCAACAATCCTGACTATCATGTCCAGGTGCCCCGACATGATAAGCACACTTCCTAGCAGCATTGAAACCCCGTCCATTAGGGCTGGCTAGTGGAAGAAGATGCGTAATTTTCTTCTGTGTTGTCAGAAGATTAAGAATGTTCTCGAGGGTATCCCCAAGGGTGTAAACACTCGAGGGCGCTTTGACTTCTCCACCTTTTGGTCTTTGGAGGGTTTGCAGATCGTCTTTGGAAAGGGAGTGTAGTTTCTCCTTTGAATAGGCATGTTTTGATTGCCTTTTTGCCTGTAGTAGATCGTGGAAACATCTTCCTCTTTCTTTTTATGGACCCTCCTGGGTTGTTCCCATAATTTCCAGATTGATGTGATCCGCAATGCCTTTGAGTGCGATAGGTCTTGAATCTTTCCCGACTTCAATCCCATCTCACCCATCTCCCCATGCTTGACCATTTCGTAAAATGTTTTGCCGATGCCGACTAAAACTCTCTCATAGAAGGGAGCTTCAGATATGTCATGAAAGTCACGACCATTTCGATTCTGTCATGGAAGGACTAACTTGGGCAGCCAAGCGTCTCCACCTCTGAGCATACTCTCTGAAAGACTCGTTAGACTGTTTCTTGATCTTGGTAATTTGATACCGATCAAGTGCCATCTGAGTTTGAAAACTGTATTGAGTGAGGAAGGCATGTGTTAGCTCTTCCCAACTATGGATTTTAGAGTTGTCTAATCTTGTGTACCATGAACGGGCTTCTCCAGTTAAACTCTTTTGGAACAATTGCATTCTGAGTTTTTCATCCTCTGCATAGGATCCAAGTTCTCCAATAAATACTTTTAAATGCGTATAAGGATCTCCTAACCCGTCATATTTTTCAAAATTCAGGAGTTTTAAATTTTTCTGGGTAATGAACACCAGGAAAAATACACAGATCAGCATATGAAACACTCCCGTGTGTTCCAATTCCTTTGATAGCTCGAAGGGTCTCTTCTATTTGGAGGACTTTCTTTTTGATGTCACCAGTGTCTGGATCTCCATTGGGATGGGCAGTATCATTAGTTTTGTTGGTCGTATCCAACTATGGTTCAGGTATGGTAATAACCGGATTCCCCACTTGTAGAGGATTCAAAGCATAAGGGTATTTTCCACCTGTGTGCAGACCGTGTAATTCCTTGAGTAGAACAACCAAATCTGTGATTTGTTTGCTTAATTCGTCGAATGCTTTGCGAGAAACTGGATTAAGTTCAGTCTGGTAGGATGATGACATGATTGACTGCAGGCCTGTTTCCTTTTTGGACTTTGACCGGGTAGTAGGTCCGATTGATTCCCTGCAAAAGACTTGCATAATTTAGTCTTTAGGGAATGTATGCAATAACATGCTATGTGATGTGTCCATTTTAGGAATTTTTATCCTGCACAACGGGTGTCAGCTATTTATAGCATGTTAATATGTATGTGTACACATTTCTTCATGGAGATAGATATGGATTGAAATTACAAGTAATTGTGTTTACAAGTAATTAAAATGAGAACATGAAGAGACTTTCCTCCGCTTTGGGTTTATCAGAGGCTGACCTATCTTAGGTTACTCTCGCGGCTTTTTGGCATGAAGGTTCCCAAATCATCACAATCTACTTGACGGGAAGTTAATCCAGTCTTTCAACTGGAGCGAATTTGGGTGGTGCCTTTCCTATGCTTCGGAGAATTAGTCTTCTCACGAGTCCAATAATCAAACACCGACGGGATAGCCTCCTGGTGGAGGGACCACACAACATACATTCACATATATCGCATCTCACCGTATGCAAATGATGATTTGTGCGAAGCACTAACATCACAAGCAGATATGGTGAGAAGCACTAATATCACAAGCAGTTATGGTGCGAAGCACTAGCATCACAAGCAGTTTATGGTGCGAAGCACTAAGTGCAATAAGGAAATGCATTCGTACACATTTATCAAAAATATAAATGCAACATCCACACACAAGCAGATAACAGTTTTGAAAAGATTATAATAGCGGCTTAAGTCCTCTTACTGGCATCCCCAGCAGAGTCGCCACTTGTCGACGTCGGGATTTTTGGGTGTCCCTTTTCGTTACTTGTTCTTTGGTGTTCTCATTTTAGGTGAGATTTGTTTGAAAAAACAAGTGAAAAAGGTCCAACATGTATAATGTCAACGATGGATTGTTAAGAGTCGCCATTGGTTTTTAAATGGTTGTACCAACACAATAGAAAAGGTTTGCACATTGACCCAATGATGTGACATCGCATTATACTGGTCGTTGAAACCGAGATTCATTTAGGGTCCGGGGACTTGGTTACGCGGGGGAAGGTGTTAGGCACTTCGACATCCGTCATTACCACGGTGACCGCCTCTTTTCAAAAAACTATTATCTGAGTGTGTGTGTGTGTGTGTGTGTGTGTGTTGGTCAATGTGCTGTTATATGGAAGTTGTGCAAGGCCTCGTTCGAACCTATATTCACAGGGTTTGAATTTATGTAAAAATTCAATTTTTAGCAAGATATGACAGTGATGTTTTATAAAAGAGGTTTTTCAAACCCTGATGCTCAATAGGAATTGAGACCTTTTACTCTCCCACTTTATTAAGTGATCGGCTTGATTGATTTTTATTTGACGGATGCGAGGCATCCGTACGAAAATAATATACAAAAATAATGCCGACTTCCTCGTGGGTATGGAAACCATCTGAGGAAATTAAGACACCACAGAATAATTTACAAGTTGCTTACAGCTGAAAATGTCCATCACGAGAACCGAATCTAGATCCAATGGGATGAATCTGTGATCACATGATTCCTAGGCGCATGAATGTCTTTTAATTCATGATGAAAGCGTAAGAAGGTATATATATATAAAAGTCAGAAATATATATATACGAGACATACGATCACCAACCACGAAGCACCTCCACGGGGGATCAAAATGTAAATAAAGTCAGAAGAGAAGCGATCAATCGCCACGAAAGGAAACTCCAGGCGGATTTAAAATAAATATATATATATATATATATATAAAGCAATAAACGACCGGATGTAAAATCCGTGCTCATCGAATGTAGTTTGACCACAGTTCATATTAATATAAGTATAAATATATATATAAGCGAATAAATGCACTCAATATAAAATTCAGGCTCATCGAATAGAGTTCAACACACAATTAATATATATAATATATATATATATATATTAAAGCGATAACGCCCGCACTAAAGTTCAGGCTAATCGAACAAAGTTCGACACACGATTCATATATATATATATATATATATATATATATATATAAATAAATAAACGCCTGCATCAAGTTCAGGCTCAATCGAGGCATAACTCGATAATGTTAGTCAATATATATATAAATATATGTATATATATATATATATATATATACAGATCGAATGAAACCACTGATCAAGTCCGTAAAAAAGCAAGCAACACGACTCTCAATGTGTAGAAGGGTGTGTGCAAAATGAAGAGAAAAATTCTAAAGTGTATGAGAGAAGCTTACAAATGATCGCTAAAAAAAAGCTTCTATATCTTTAGAGTGGGTAAACACCGCTTTTGTGGGTACAAAAGAGGCTATATATGAGCTCACAGTGTTTAAAAGGGAAAAATACAATCGATGGGCGAGAAAAGTGAGCCAATTGTGCGAGGTTTCCCCGCCTTTTTCTCCTCCAAAATCAAAGACCCCAAACCCTCTATTTATAGGCATATTAGTCAAGAGGTGTACTGTGCCATGAAACCGCAGGTGTACTAGAGGTAACCCGAGTTGGCCCGTGTTTTTCGGGTTGGGTCGTCTCGAAGTACGTGCACTCAGGCATTGTAATGTCCACTCGAACTTTCAGAAGTGCAATCTGGGCATCCGTTTGAGGTATACAGGACCTATTTCGGACCGCCGTTGTCGAGAGTTGTACGATGGCATGGGATTAGAGTTTGTGCGAAGTCATTGAAGATGGGACGATGCCCTCCGGTCTTCAAGCTTCAACTTTCATCCGCTACCTCGCACAATAGTCACTCGGGATTGGTTAGTCTTGTGGGACATTGTTGCGTAGAGACGTGACGTGGCATAGTGTTGACGAGATGACGATGTTGCCCTCACCGTGTTATCACGGATTAATGATAAAATGACGTTGCTCAAACTTCGTTGAGATTGGACTGCTGTAATTATTGAAGGTCCTCATTGTCACCTTTGAAGTGTGCATGTCTTCCCGATGTTATTCACGGGTTAGTTCTTGCGGTGTATCTCGTTGAGCGCCGAGATTGAAGTCGGTCGCATTTGAAACAAGCATTTCGGGGTTATCACCGAAATTGCATTCCTCGGGGTCATCACCAAGGTTGGTGGCTATTCCCATGGTTGGGACTGAGACTGGATACCTCGGGGTCATCTCTGACAATAATCGGTCTTCTCCTGTGTGTGTTCCGTAGATTGTATCTCGCAGCCCTCGGGTTATCTCTCTCGAGGTTGGATTTGGTTACTCTGCATCGCGATCCGGGTTTGATGTTTGAACTTCCGTAGATATCCCAGACGGGTTTGGATTATCTCTCGTGGTTCCTCTTAAAGATTTAATCTGCCTCCTGTAATGTTAGTAATAAAGAGTACGTAAAATTTTGAGTGTCTACAATATATATATATATATATATGTTTATAAAATGTGTTTATATATATATATATATATATATATATATATATATATATATTTTTGTTTTTTGTTTTTACTTGAATTTGCTTTGAAATTCAATTGCCTGCAATGTTGATAAGACATCCGTGAATCGCAATTATTTCGTTCGTGAAAAAAAAAATTTAACAGTGCCCCTTCTATTCTCCTATAAATAGGATACTTAGTTATAATTGAAAATCACACCAGAATCAAAGAATTCTTCTTCTATAATATTGAGCGTATTTCTTTAGAGTTTAAGGAAGCTTTGAGCGTAGAAAACAGTATAAGTTTTCTTCAAGAATATCTCCGCTACACCAGTTGGAATACTCTTCTTTTCAAGGTAAGGGATATTATTTTTGTTCAATATTCGTATAAAATAATATTTTCTTCCATACTCTGTAGTATGTAAGTAATATTATTTCGTTTCAGATTTCAAATTCTATACTCATTTTATTAAGTTTTGGCTTCTATACTCCATGAAATTAGTAGAATATCCTTGATATTTGCGCTTCATCCAGTATCTTTTCATGAAAATATTATTCTGAGCATTCTTGATAAGTTTTAACTTTTTTATGTCGGGGTACTATTCATGGGGTTACTATTCCCGAAGTTACTATTCATGGGGTGCTATTCACTCGGTTACTATTCACCCAGGGGTACTATTCATGATAAAAATTAATTTTATTTCAGTCCAAATCATTTTTGATACAATATTATTCTTGAATTTTACTCCACAAAGTAGTATCATGTTGACAATTTGGACATTATTGAATTCTAGATAAATTAAATTATAAATCTTTAAAAATTTATCATTTGCTTTCATTTAATTGAATTCTTATATCATTGTCATCATCCTCATGCTTATATTGTTATGAAAGTCATCTGTGGCCGTAGAGCATAGATGGACTTGGTATGATTATGACCAGTGATTATTCGGTATAATCATGACCGTAATGTTACAAATAATGTGGTAAAAGTCCTAATTGACCCGTAGTGTATTGGTGGACAGTTGTTGGCATGATCATGACCATCGGTGAAAACACGAATATCCTTGGCCCGTAGTGCATGGGTAATTTTTGGTCGTGATACTAATGAATATCCTTAGCCGTAGTGCAGGGGGTGATTCGATGATGTGGATTATTTATTAAGCTGAATCTCAGCGATAAAACTGTTGATAAACTTTTTAAATCATAGAAGATAGTAGATTTCATGTTCTACTTGACTCTTCTATTGGATTCCTTGTTCCGCTGCAGTTAAACTTGATGTCTATTGTATTTTATCAGTTTAACAATGTTGAAGGCTAACGATAATTTATTTTACATTATCTTAATCATAATATTTTTTACTGGGCTAGTTGAGCTCACCCTTTGTTTTCATTGTTCTCTTCAAGAAATGAGAATATAGTTGGGACTGGTTGGGGAACGGAGTGACAGTCTAGATGTTTGCATTAGTAGTCCTCACTATTCTGTGAAATAGTGTGATAATAAATGTATTGAGGACTTATTTTGAGTTTGAATACTGTCTAGAAGATCATATTTGTATTAAAACTCACAGCCCATATTATATATTTAAGTTTATATTTGTATTCTGTACCATGTATTTGGCGACTCAGAATGGGTGATGTATACCTATTTTGGGGGCGTTACATCTGTTATGAGACATTTGTGGTAAGTTTGGTTTATTCCATTGGGGGTCATATGTCATCATCTAAGAGTCACTTTTGTCAATAGTAATTGCCTTTACCAGATGTCAAACCACTTGTCGTTTCATATTACAGGCGTCGAACCACTTGTCATTTCATATTACAAGCGTCGAACCACTTGTCGTTTCATATTGCAGGTGTCGAACCACTTGTTGTTTCACATTACAGGAATCAAACCACTTTTCTTTTCACATCACCAGTCGTTAAGCCACTTGCCTCTTCACATTGCAAGGGCTAAGCTAGAAATCTTCTATAAATAAAAGCTTATTTCTTCTTTCATTCTCACCAATTCACTACGACTCACAAGAGAATTCTATAGAGAGATAATCAGAGAGAAAGAAGAAGAGTATTATGTTACTATACTATTTCAGTATCCAATCTCCTACTAAGGTAAGGGGTATTATTTCTTTCGTATTCGTAAAGGATGTTATTTTCTTCATACTCATAAGGGTTGTCATTTTATTCTTTATTAATCTATGGGAGTAACCTGTCTACGCGGATTACCGCATGCATGGTGAATAACCTTTTGTATTCATTCTTTATTAAATTATGGAAATGACATGTCTACGCGGATTACCGCATGACGGGTGAAAATCCATTTGCAGTTTTGTATATTCTTTCATTCTGTATGGGATATCATTTCTTTTGCACTCGTAAGGAATATTATTTATGTTCAATATTCGTAACAAATAATATTTTCTTCCATACTCTGTAGTATATAAGTAATATTATTTCGTTTCATAATCCTAATTCTACACTTATGTTAACAAGTATTGCTTCTATACTCCTTGAAATTAGTAGAATATCATTGGAATTTGCGCTTCATCTAGTATCGTTTCACAAGGATATTTTTCTGAATATTCTTGTTAAATTTTAATTTTTTAATGTCGGAGTACTATTCACGGGGTACTATTCACGAAGTACTATTCACGGGATACTATTCATGACAAAAATTAATTTTTTCCCCGTCCAAATTATTGTTGATACAATATCATTCTTGAATTTTACTCCACAAAGCATTATCATGTTGACAATTTGGACATTATTGAATTCTGGATAAATTAAATTACAAATATTTAAAATTTATCATTGCTCTCATTTAATTGAATTCTTATATCATTGTCATCATCCTCATGCTTATATTATGATGAAATTCATCTTTGGCCATGTATTTGGCGACTCATAATGGGTGATGTATACCTATTTTGGGGGCGTCACACGTAGTGCATTGATGGACAGTTGTTGACATGATTATGACCATTGGTGATAATAACGAATATCATTGGCCTGTAGTGCATGGATAATTCGTGGATGTAATACTAATAAATATCATTGGCCCGTTGCATGAATAATTCAGTTATGTGGATTATTTATTGAGCTGTGTTACAGCAATAAAATATTGGTGATGAACTTTTAAATCATAGAAGATAGTAGATATCATTCTCTAGTTGAGTCTTCTAATGGATTGTTTGTTCCGCTGCAGTTAAACTTGTTGTCTATTGTATTCTATCAGTTTAACATTATTGAAGGTTAACGATAATTTATTCTATATTATCTTAATCATAATATTCTTTACTGGGCTAGTTGAGCTCACCCTTTTCTTTCATTGTTCTCTTCAGGAAATGAGAATATAACTGGGACTAGTCGGGAAATGGAGTGATGGTCCAAGATGGTGGCTATAGTAGTCCTCACTATTCTATAAAATAGTGTGATAATAAATGTAATGAGAACTCTATTTAAGTTTGGATATTGTTTACGACACAATATTTGTATTTAAATTCTCAGCTACGTTTTGTCGTATTGTATAAATGAAGTTTGTATTTAAATTTTGTACCATGTATTTGGCGACTCAGAATGTGTTGTGTATATCTATTTTAGGAGCGTCACAGTTTGTATTTGACAACTCAAAATGGGTTGTGTATACCTATTTTAGGGGCGTCACAGTTATAATCATTAAATTAACCCACGCTCTTAGGTATTTTTCATTACTTTAATCCATAGCAGAGTTCAAGTATCCCCATCCTTCGGTTAGTTACATCTGACTTCAAAGTTCGCCACTGGTATGTCAAAATTTAGCAGCTGTGAGTGAAACCTTAATCTTTTTCAGAATTATTCATATAACATTATTACTTAATTCGGTTGGTTAATGCATTTCAACTGTTTGATAAAATAAGACTGAGAGAATGTTCTTATACTTTAATGAATATATTTTTTGTTAGATATATTCAGATTTAAGTTATTATTCATACTAGTCCGTGCAACTAGTTAATATAATAATAAACTATCTAAAAAATATTATTAATTATAAAATTTATTATTTGGTAATGTTCAATGAATATTATTAATTTTAAGTTACAAAGTGTTTTATTTTGACTTTTAAAATTGAGTAATAATGTTAATAATTTAGAATGAAAAAAGTATTAAAAATACATGACATGGTTGATAGCAAAAACAAAAAGAAAGTAAGAAAAAAAAGGGGAATTGAAGCAGCTAAAATGAAAAAAGGAGCACGTTTTTTGAAAGCTGCTTAATGCGCTACGACTCTTTCATTATAAATATACACCACGTACGTTTGTTTAACAAATTTTAAAAAGTAAGAGAGAAAAAAAAAATTATATTTAGCCTTAGTGACCCACAATATTACATAATGTGTTTTTTTATTTTTTTATATTAATGAAACCCACTAAATAACATATTTACTCATTATTTTTTATACCTTAAATCATCATTTGGAGGACAAAAAATTATTAATAAAGTTATCCTTTTGAGCACGGAAGAAATAACTGATAAAATAAAGTGGTTGGAAAATAAACAACCAGTTTGAACGAGAGTGGTTAGCATAAAGTTTATTTTTGGGTAAATTGGTCAATTGACCAATAGAATGCTGACACGCAGGCGAAGCTCTATATGTGTCAACATTCTATTGGCTAACTGACCAACTTACCAAAAAATAAATTTCATGCTAACCGGATCCAGTTTGAGCCTCAATTTTTTTTTCTTCTAAAATATGAGTCTAAATTTTACTCTCTCTCCTCAAAAGGATGATTAAATGTATAAAAAAAAATTGTCCTTAAAAAAAATATATAAAATACCTAAAGTAAATGGTAAATATATTATTTAGTAGGATCTATTAGTATAAAAAAACTAAAGATACTATCATTTTAGCCTTTATATAATCTTATATGGCCATTAAAAATATTTTTTTTAAAACTTTTTTTTAAATACTTGTACAAATTATATTTTACTCATTCTTTTAAGAACGAAAGACGTAATAGAAAATAAGAACCAGTTATCATGAAGTTAACTTCATAGTAAGTTTGTCAATTAATAAATACAGTGCTGATATGCTGGGAGAGAGATCACCTCTCAACCTGCATGCCGATATTATATTGATTAATTGACTAAAATTAACTCCATCCTAAATACTCTTTTGAAAATAATTAGTCGGCCCAAATAATTCTAGTTAATTGCCGGGTCTAGTTGCACTAAACCATCCCATCAAGATTGGTCCAAGCGGGACCGTGGGATTTTACCATGCGTCAAAGCCATGATGTGGATATGTACATGTACTCAATCTGAATGACAAACAGACCACTGCCCAGTCTATCTATTTGTATTTTTTTTTTAATGTGTCCAAAAAGTCTGATGTAGAGATACCTAAATTTGCCACGATTTTCTTTCGGTATTTTTGTGTCATACTAAATATGAATTAGTATCCTAAATTATAGGTCATATTTTACTTCGATGATCTACCTTTTAATTTTGTCAATTAGATGATTAAACTATTAAATTTTTTCAATTACAAAAAATTGAATACGCCACGTCGAAATTCACGACGTGGCGAACTCATAATGCCTTAAGAAATTGGTGTGACAAAAAAAATGTTTTTTAATCATAATATTTTTTGTTTTGTATTAATTAGTTATGTTATATAATTTGTTATTTTGTATTA
Organism: Panax quinquefolius; assembly: GCA_020205615.1. Taxonomy (NCBI): domain Eukaryota; kingdom Viridiplantae; phylum Streptophyta; class Magnoliopsida; order Apiales; family Araliaceae; genus Panax; species Panax quinquefolius. The sequence goes on from CM035165.1 coordinate 23,103,279, forward strand.
ATTAGTTATGGCAAAACTCTTTTTTTGCCACACCAAATTTCATATAGCACTCATTATTGTTTGCGTCGTGCTAATTTCTCGACGCGACATATTTAATTTTTTGCAATTGAAAAATTTTAATAGTTTAATCATCTAATTGATAAAATTGAAAGGTGGATCACCGAAGTGAAATATGACATATATTTTAGGGTACTAATTCATATTTAAGCCTACTAACAATTACTATTAGTTTTTTTATCTTTCTTTGAATTTAAATTTTTAATATTTTTCTAACTAATCTACAAATTTTATAATTTTTATTTTATTTGTTCGGCTGCTAGTAGTGTTTGTGATAATAGCATTTGCAGCATTTAGATATCAAAACACATCGATGGATTGCGTTTGAACTCCAAACGCTATATTTTTAAATTAAATAAATTATGAAAATTAATATTTTCACAAATAAAATTTAATATTTATGAAAATTTCCTCTCACATGAGTGTGGGACCCCTGTACTATTAATGTGAGAAAGATTGTGAGGAACTATCACTTTTATTATATGAGAAAGATTTTGAGAAACTATCATTTTTATTTGTGAAAATATTAATTCGCTAAATCTACTAATTTAATATTCTTCTGTCCTTTAATATATGTCGTTTTAGAGTTGTGCACAAAAAATAAAAAAATAATTGTATAATATTAAATATAATATCAATTGTCTATAATACCCTTAAATTCTCATAATTGTCATACTTAACTCATACTCTCTCTCTCTCTCATCTACAACATTTTCTCATTATGAATAATTTTAAAAAATTATAGTTAATTATCCAAGATTATATAAAACGACAATAATTAGGGAAAACTAAAATCATCTAAAACAACAAACATTAAGGGACAAAGAGTATATATGATTATGATGCTCTTCATTACACTTATTTTTTAATTTCCCCAAATACACAATTAGCTACATAAGAATTACTTCTAGCGACAAAATAAATTTCATTGAAACAATTATCTACACAATAGAATTTATTGCAAACAATTATACCCATATAAATAATATTTATATCACTAAATGTAAATTCGGAAAAATTAGAGGATATGGATAAGGAGATCTTAATCCGACTATCTACTAGTAGTTCTAAAGAAGAGCAGATTTTTTGTCCCCAAATTTCATGTCTCTTTGTGTTTCTCCACTTAAATTTTAATACCTAGTCTCTTACTTAACATTAATTAATTATAAAATTAAATAAAAGAACATGTGTCAAAATTTAAATGGAGAGACACAAAGAGGACAAGGAATTTAGGGACAGAAGATCTGCTCTCGTTCTAAAGTATATAAAACCACACTTAAATTTGGTTCCTGCCTCTTTTGATACAAGTTTTAGTACTAATTTATGCATTTAATACTTATTTGTATATGTATTCAAAGTAATAATGAAAATTATTCATATTCTTCCATGTATTTAAAAACAATAAATTCAAAATATTAATGAAAATTATTCATATTTCTAGACTCTTGGTGTTCAATTTAAAAAGAAAAATGAGAACTGTTATATAGACCAAACAAAAAAAATTATTTTGGTAATAAATTAATAAGATGTAAATTAATATAACTCTATTTTGATACAACCATGTTAGAGTTAAATTATATGCTTTTAAAATTTTAATTATGAAGTTTGAAATCTTTTTAATACAAGGTGTACTATAAATTATATTTATGTATTAAAAATAAAAAAATTATTTTAACCGCACAAAAAGTTTTCAATTTTTCTTTAAAAAATTCACTATTATATAATAAAATACTTCTAGATTTATATCAATTTTAAATTTTTAATTAATACCAATGCCTTGTACATAGGAAATCTATTTTTTTTTAAAGCTAGTTAATACTAAACCAACAAAATTTTTAGATACTTATGTACACTTAATTATTAAATTACTTTTTTTATAATATTTTTTGATATTTTTACAGCAAAAATATTACAAACGATGTATACTGTAAAATGAGCAAACAGTTCAGGCTCGATTCGTATTCATTCGACTAGAAGCTCGATTCGAGCTCGACTCGAAATATAAATGAGTCAAATATGAGTAAATTTTAAAATTCGATAAATTACTCGAACCTTCTCAAATTGTAATTTTCTATTGATACTCGAATCATATTCATTCAAAAAATCCAAACTTCGACTCGGTAGTTAAATGAGCCTCAATCAAACCTTATTTTATACTTGATAAATTTTGTGAATCAAATCTGAGCAACTCAATATTCGGCTCGACTCAGTCCGTTTACACACTTAGGAGGGTGTATTCAAATAAAACTTTTAAATAATTAATTTAAAAGTTTAGTTGTATTTAATCAAGACATTTAAAGAGTTTATAAAAATTTATTGGTGTTCAATTACGAATTTTGCAATGTCTTTAAAAGTTAAGTGGTATTGAATTGAGATTTTTACAAAGTCTATAAAAGTATTTTGGTATTCAAAAAGTCATAGATTTTTCATATTTCTATCAAATGGTAGAGTTTGACAGATTTTAGAAAAAGAGATACTCATATCCAAAGTTGGCCTCATATCTAAAGACTTTCAAAGATTTCTAAATATTTGAGAAAGTAAGAAAATGAACAAAGAAGAAAGAAATAGAGTAGATCAAACAAAGAAGTGAAAAGAAAAACAAAATATATATCTTTCTCACTTTCTGTCTCTCTACTTGAGTCCTCTCAAAATAAAAATTTCAAAAGGAAAGAGAGCTATTATAACAAGCGAGGAGAGAGAGAAATGAGAAAGGGTTAAAAAGAGAAAGTATCGTTAAGGGTTCCAAATAGAACCAATGATATAAATTGAGATAACAAATATTTTAATATCATTTTATATTTTTTCTTTTTTCATAAAAAAAATCTCATTTATTATATTTGTAAGTGTTAACGCTTGAGAGTTTAAATCATGTACGTCCAATCACGTAATCCACGCTACCGAAACTTGCAGACAATAACAGATCACACAGAGCTTGACATGCTTGCCACGGGGATAGCTCCGGTGTGAGAATAAGTACGGGCTGTTCACAAGGTTTAACAATGGAGGCTTATGTATTTAGTGCTCAAAGATGTATTACCTGTTAATTGTAGTTAAGCCTTGTATTTATAGCCATTCTCATCTCCCAAGAGTCTCTCTCCGAGTCGGTATAGGACTCCTAAATATGGCAGCTATCCATATTTGGGTCCAACACAATCTCCTTAAAAGGTGTAAGTAAAATCTCTTTCCAATACTACCTTTGGAGTTACCTTATTAGGATATGGCTAGAGTTAGAACCCTTAACCACGTAAACCCCTTATCACTCCCAACTCTGCATATGGGTTGCCCAACTGCCCAGGCCCAATCCATCAGACATCATAAACACCATTCCGGGCTTCGGCACAAAGGACGCGAAGGCCCGACCCCGACCTCCCTGACCACAATCGGATTTCGGCCTAATGGGCTCGGATACCCGAACCTGAACATCCTCGACATTCTGTATGCCTTCGGCCATATCAGCCCAACCTCATCAATTCCAGCCCAGGCCTATAGCTAACATGATGGTCGATAAAACACTCCCGAACATTGCCCTCCAGTCTCTTGTTATAAAGATATTTATGATATGAGACTTGAAAGGACACGAATTTGAATAGTCACGCCCAGTAATGATGAGTTGTCTTGGGAACCCAAACGATTTCTTCTCGGTTAACGAGCTGATACCCATTTCCCTAGGTCTGGACCCCACTTGCCACAAAAAACCACCTTGAAAACCGTGTCAGACATGCTATATAAGTCCCTATCCATCCATCACTGTCATTTTTTCGAGCCTTTAACCATTTTCAAATCCTTCTTTTAATTTTCCGAGAAGGGCGATTTCCGGCGAGTATTCCATTTCCACCGATTCTTTGATTCCGGTTTTCTTAATCGTTTTCCAAACTTCATCCTTTCGCCTTTGTTCAGTGCGATAATCAAATGGCAGATTCCAATGATCCTCCTCCCACCACGATCATTTTGACCGGCACCGCTACACTCGCCTCCGGCGACCTGGTTCCGGTCGAGTTACCGACGTCCCTACCGAGAGTATCGAATCCAAAAACCGACGCCTATATGCATCCAAAACCGACTACACCGTTATCAACACCGAATCATCCATCACTCCATCCCAATTATCTGACATTCGATCCGTATTCAATATCCCTAAGGAATACGAGCTTCGGGTATCAGAGCCGAACGAGAGGATGTTCTGGTGTCCCGAAGGTGGCTAGATGGTCGTTCATCTCTACTCTTTGAAGTATGGGGTTCGTTTCCCCCTTCATGAGTTCATCTCTTCATTTCTCTGTTTCGTTGGGATCGGGTTTTCCCAACTAGCACCGAACTCCTATATCCAGCTCGTCAGTTTTATCGCCCTATGCCAGGAGGCTGGTATCACTCCGGGGCTGGACTTCTTCTTCGTCCTCTTTTCAGTTGGTTGATCGAAGGAGCCTAGTCTCCGACACCTGAACCGGGTACCTGGCCGAGCTACCTTTATGAAGACCCCTTCTAGCAATAAGGGTTGGCACTCACAGTGGTTTTTTATGAAGGGATCCGACCTTAATCTCCTACCCAGCTGGGCTGGTCCCGAAGTGTTAGGTTTGTAATATTCTTGAACGCAATCAAATTGCACAAAATAAGCGAAAACGTGTAAAAATCAGAGTTTAAAATTTTACAAACCATATACCCGGATCATCCTTTATGCGCAATTATTAATTAAACGAAAAAGAAAGAACAAGAATCATACCCTTGAAGATTCGAGCTTCACTACGTACAAGTTCACCTCCAATCCTTTTCGCGTTCAACTTGAATCCACCGGGTTTGGTTCCTTCCTTTGATCAACGTTAGCCACCCAAGTGTTTGGCCTCTAGAGGTAATCCACCAAGGAAGAAGAAAGATCCAAGAAGATGGGTGTTTGGCAAAACCCTAGTTTTTTTCTATCTCTCATAGAAAAAGAGCGTACTCTCCCAACTGTTGGAATTACGTATTTTGATATCTGATATAAGACTCCTCTTATAAAGATATCAGTTAACCCTTCTAATCTAATTAGAAAAAAGGGTATTATTTAATTAATTAAATTCTTTTAATTAATTAAGCTCCCTAATCTTATTAGGGACAATTAATTAAACTCTTTTAATTAATTTAATCTCCTAATCTTATTAAGAATATATGAGAGTACTTTTATTAATAAATTCCCAAACTCCTTTAGGAATTAAATAATAATAATAGTAATAATAATAATAAGACTCCTCTTATTAATTTATATTTAATATTTCCAAAATATTAAATAATAAATATTAAGCTATTTAATTTATTATATCACCATAGATTAAATTAAATATACTTAACTTATTATTATAATTATGCCATTAACTTCTTAAATAATTATTCTTCCTTTTTATGTGTGACCCTTTAGGTTCTTCATATTAAACCTATGGTTGTGAATAAATCAATTATAACAATTATAATCTTATTTAAATAAATAAATTAAATTATTAATTTATTTAAATAAATAATATTTATTCTACAATAGGATAAGCCTCCCCAGCGATCAACGACTTTCCGTATAATATAGATTTCAACATTAATCATAAAAGAATCTTTGAGTAAATAGTTACCGCATAATTCAATCCTTCCACCATATACAACGTCCCAATTAAATATAAGACATGGAATTCATCACAAGTCTTATTTTATTTAATTATATATATTTCGATCCTTAAATGCACAACTCCAAATAATTCAAATTAGAAACTCCTTTTTAATTTTATTTTGCCTTGGCCAAGGACTACTGGGTTGTCATTTATCGAATCACATAGGACATTTCTCTTTTTTTACTAGAAGTGGTAGATTCTTTATTGATCATACATTATCTCCATGTACAACTTATTATACCCAAGTATACCCTTTGATATACCCTAAGGGTTGTAAGGAATAAGTCAAAGTATAACTCATCATACACAAGATACTATGATGATCTTAAGTCCAAGGATCACTTGTACTACTATCACTACAGGAATTCCTATTGACAAGCAAGTAAAACTCCATTAGGTATTCCTTAGCGAGCCACGTTCGATGAACTTATTCTCTAATAAGCACCTACATACTTGCTTTAGTGTCTCCACACAAAATGATCATGAGATCAATCATCCTCATCCAATGAAAGAAGCAAACGATGTACCAATCTATCCGAATTTACTAATCCCCAATTTAGTAATCCAATGATTGGGAACTATTTTAGTTTTAAGCTTTCTAAGAATTTAGATCTCATTAGAATGATCAACATCATTATTCTAAAAGCATTGCTTAAAACTATGGGTTTATCACATATTATAAAACAAAGATCATGTAGATAATTAAAAGCCTTTAATAAATTAATACTTTTTATTAATAAATGAATAAGATTGTTACAAAGTATATGTTTTATCATCAAACATGATTGGCTTGTGTGCATACTACTTTCAATCTCCCACTTGCACTAAAGCCAATCGTTATGGTATCTCATACCCTTCTTCTCTAAGTGACGATTATCCTGCTGTTGGATAAGCTTTAGTTAATGGATATGTAATGTTGTTCTTGAGAGTTCACTATCTCTATAGTGATTTTCCATCTTTCAATGATTCCTATAGTCAAATGAAAGTGCCACAACACATGTTTAGATCCAAGATGAGACTTAGAAACTATTCCTAGTTCTGTAATGAACTTTTCATCCAAACAATCAACTTACAGGTTCATTTATAGCTATATACTTTGTCTTTATCACTAAACCAGCAACTCTTTGCTGTTTAAAACCTTTCCAATTCATCGCACTAATCGCTCAACGTAACGCTTTACCTTAAAGTAGATTTTCCGTCGTCTTGTCTGCATCGAAAAACTTGAGTCTCATTAAGCCCTCTAGTTTTAATTTAGACCCACCATAAATATGATCACATCCTTAGTGCCAGTAAAGTACTTTAAGATGTTTTTCACTGTTTACAGTGATCTTCTCCAGAATATGACTGATCAACATCAGGTCTCGTACATTTCATTGCATACATGATAGTTACTCATGCGATCTCTCTTTTTGGAGTCTTTGGGGACTATTAAGAGAGATACACTCCATGTCTCATCAACATAAGAAATCTCTTGGAGTGTTCCATGCTAAACGACTTTAGCATCAAATGAATATACGTTCCTTGGGTTAAATCGAGCATCCTCTTTTAAATCTATCTATATAGATTTGTATCCCCGATTACGATACTCTTCCCAAATCATTCATGGAGGAATGTTTAGACAACTTTATCTTTACTGATTGTAGCATTGGTATGTCATTCCATTTTCGTAGTATATTACCATATAATACTAGGAATGTCACGACGCTCCCACTGACCCTTTTGTACACACTAGGTTCATTCTTGGTTTTTGATAAAATCAAACTCTTTTGATTGTCTCATCAAAATGAATGTTCCATATTTGAGAAGATTGCTTCAATCTATTTCTCTGAGTGTCTACAACTCTTACCTCATCAGATGTAATCGGATCATCATCTTCCATGATGTGTACCTCATCATCATCATCTATGATGAATCCATACCTCCTAGGTATCTTCTTGCACTATTCCGATTTACGATTTGGTTGTGGGTACAATAGGTCTATCTACGTGTTCCTCTTATTTGACTTATAATATTTTGTGGTTCTTGAACTCTTCAAGATCTATTATCCTCCCACTAGCCCTTTCAATGATAAACACCTTTATCTTAGAAGGCAGCGTGTTTCGCAACAAACACATTTTGCTAAGTAGGATTATAGAACATATACCCTAAACTTACTTTAGGATATCCCATAAATCTGTATTTTTCAAATCTTGGCCCAAGCTTATCCTTTGAAACCTTTTTCACATAAGTTGGACAACCCTGAAAGTAATATGCATACAAGTCAATCATGTTTGATGATAAAGCATATACTTTGTAACAATCTTATTCATTTATTAAAAAAATATATTAATTTATTAAAGGCTTTTAATTATCTACATGATGCTGTTTTATAATATGTGATAAACCCATAATTTTAAGCAATGCTTTTAGGATAATGATGATGATCATTTAAATGAGATCTAAATTCTTAGAAAGCTTAAAACTAAAATAGTTCCCAATCGTTGGATTACTAAATTGGGGATTAGTGAATCCGGATAGATTGGTACATACGTTGCTTTCTCATTGGATGAGGATGATTGATCTCATGATCATTTGTGTGGAGACACTAAAGCAAGTATGTAGGTGCTTATTAGAGAATAAGTTCACTGAACGTGGCTCGCTAAGGAATACCTAATGGAGTTTTACTTGCTCACAATAGGAATTCTCAGAGTGATGATAGTAGTACAAGTGATCCTTGGACTTGAGATCATCATAGTGTCTTGTGTATGATGAGTTATACTTTGACTTATTCCTTAAGACCCTTAGGGTATATCAAAGGGTATGCTTGGGTATAATAAGTTGTATATGGAGATAATGTATGATCAATAAAGAATCTACCACTTCTAATAAAAGAAGAGAAATGTCCTATGTGATTCGATAAATGACAACCCAAAGAGTCCTTGATTAAGGCGTAATGAAATTAGAAAGGAGTTTCTAATTTTCATTATTTGAGTCAGTGCATTTAAGGATCGAAATACATATAATTAAATAAAATAAGACTTGATAAGAATTCCAATGCCTTATATTTAATCGGGACATCAGATGGTGGAAGGATTGAATTGTCACGGTAACTATTTACTCAAAGGTTCTTTAATGATTAATGTTGAAATCTATATTATCCGGAAAGTCGTTGATCGCTAGGGGAGGCTTATCCCTATCAGAATAAATATTATTTATTTAAATAAATTAATTGTTTAATTTATTTATTTAAATAAGATTAGAATTGTTCTAATTGATTTATTCACAACCTATTTAATATGGAGAACCTAAAGGGTCACACCATAAAAGGAAGAATAATTATTTAAGAAGTAAATGGCATAATCGTAATAATATGTTAAGTATATTTAATTTAATCTATGGTGATAGAATAAATTAAATAGCTTAATATTTATTATTTAATATTTTAGAAATATCAAATATAAATTAATAAGAGGAGTCTTATTAATATTATTACAATTATTATTATTTTAATTTCTAAAAGAGTTTAGAATTAATTTAATATAAGTACTCTCATTTATTCCTAATAGATTAGGAGGAAAAAATAATAATTAAAGGAGTTTAATTAATTATCCCTAATAAGATTAGGGAGCCCATTTAATTAAAAGAGTTTAATTAAAAATATCTTATTTTAATAGGGTTACTTGATATCTTTATAAGAGGAGTCTTATATCGATATCGAGATATCTGCAATTCCAAAAGTTGGAGAATACGCTCTTTTCTATGAGATAGAAAACTAGGGTTTGAGCCAAATACACCATCTTCTTCAATCTTTATTTTTCCTTGGTGGATCACCTCTGAGGCCAAACACTTGGGTGGCTAACGCCGATCAAAGGAAGGAACCAAACCCGGTGGATTCAAGTTGAACGCTAAAAGGATTGAGGTGAACTTGTACACGAGGAAGCTCTGATCTTCAAGGGTATGTTTTTATTCATATTTTTCGCTTAATTAATAATTATGCATAAAGGGTGATCCGGGTATATGGTTTGTAAATTTTTTAAACTCGATTTTACACGCTTTACATTATTTATGCAATTTGATCAAGTTTTGAATATTACAAACCTAACAATGGTATCGAGCCAAACCTTTATGTGAATTATTAATTGTTTAATTTGATATGTATATTGATATGTGTTTAGAACAATTTAATTGAGCATAATTTTATCAGATAAAATTTATTTTAATAATAAAAAAAAAAAAATTAGAAAAGCGGATATAATTATCCACGGAAAATATATATATATACAAGTTATTATATACTAGTTATTAACGTGGTAGTTCCGTATAGTTAATTAATTCGTATATTATATATATATATATATATATATATATATATATATATATATATAATATTAAAACAAAACCAACTATTTCACTTTTAATATATTATATATATTTTATTACATATAACATATATGGTTGTATGATATTCATTAAAGACGTGGCCCAACTAAATAGGATTTGTTTATGTCTTGCAAAAAAGGAAGGAATTTATTATTATTATATTATATATATTTTATATATATATATAAATAATATTCTCAATTATTTTATAATTAAAATAAAAATTTATTTTAATCTTAAAATAAAAAAGTTTATTTTATTATTAAAATAAAAAGTTTATTTTAATTTTAAAATTAAATTTCATGCTAACTAATTAGAGTTGAAATTGGATTCCATGGTAACTAATTGGAGTTGAAATTGGATTATATTTTTCCTTAAATAAAGGAGTTTATTTAGATATGAAATATGATTTCATATTATTCAAAATAAAGGAGTTTATTTATGAATAGAAAAAAATCCAGAATCCGTAAATTTCCTTTAATAAAGGAGTTTATTTTTTTCACATGAATTGGATTCCATAATTAATTAAAATAAAAGAGTTTATTTTAATTAAAGATTTTTTTTTACATGGAATTGATTCCATAATTAATTAAAATAAAAGAGTTTATTTTAATTAAAGATTTTTATTTCTTGGAATTGGATTCCATAATTAATTAAAATAAAGGAGTTTATTTTGATTAAAATAAAATAGTTTATTTTATTCAAAATTGGATAAATTAAAATAAAATAGTTTTATTTTGATTTAAATTTGGATTAAAATAAAGGAGTTTATTTTGATTCAAAATTAGATTTTATACTAACTAAATTTGCCCATTAAATGATATCAATATATATATTAAATGTTTATTATTCATAAGATGAATGTTATTTATCGATGCATATGATGATGTGTATGATAATAAATGGGATTGATTATGGACTATCAACCAATATGATTGGATTTTATTTTAGTTGGATGCATAAATGTATGAGTTTTATTAAATGGGGTCTCACAGATTTCGCCTTCTCTAATTTTTTCTCGAATGTAAATTCTATCTCCTCCTATGTACTTCCCTCGACTACGATCAAGGTTTCTATTTATTTTAAATAGTTTTGTAATAGGAATAGTTAGAATTAATTTTGAAAAATTAGAGATCAAGGAGCAAGGAGTGCTTGAAGACCCGCTTGTAATGGAGCCCTAAGTTTAAATGTAATAGTTATATTTAAATATTATTTCTTGCACCCCTGGGGTTTGACCTTTTGTTCACTTGGTGGCTCTCGTGAACCAAACTAGAATAAAAGTCCATAATCAATCCGGGTAGAATATAGTATTCTATATGTGCATGCTTATACTATATATATTATATATTATGCAAACATGCTTCGCATGTTCATTAATATACGCGATTTTTTATATATATACGTAATGCCACTAAAACAAGATGAGACAATTTAATAATAAATCCCTCAATTTTTATATTAAGTCCTAAGCGCTCAAAGATATTTGGAATATCGAACGTCAGCTTTCTAGCATGATAAAATTAATAGAGTATTAAATATTTAATATGAGTTTGTTGTGTCACCACAAGACAAGTATTAAGTATTTAAGATGTTAATTTATCACATTTGATGCTTATAAAGAAAATTGAACAATATTGTTTTGTTGTGTCACCACAAGGATGATATTTTTCTTTTTGAATAATGGAGTGCTAGGTTGACTTAACTTGATAATTTTGATTCTGGATGTGCCACCACTGATCAAAATAATCTAAGAGGCAAAATACAAGGAGTTGATAGTTGATGTAATTGACAAAAGTTGTCTACCTATTTATTTATATATAGTTTGTTGTGTCACCACAAGGCTATATACATTTGAAATGGGATCCTTATTCTCACTAGTAAATCTTTAATTAGATTTTGGCCAACTATATAAGTGAGGGTAATATAGTTTGAAGAAAATAGTGGGAGATACCAATTTAAAACAAGACCTAAATTATTTTGGTAATTAATAAAAGAATATATGTTAAAATATTGTTAATTACAAATTCATTTACGTAATTTTACAATGTCTAAAATTACTATCATCATGCGAAGCATATTAGATGCTAAATTAACCGTAATCAATTAAACGGATTGGTTAAGGAATTTGAGAATAGTTCTCATAGTGAAAAGTTATCTTATGTCCTTAATACGCCTATCCTCGCAATGGTTGCGCATAATGCCTCCGAGGAAGAGATTGCTACTTTTAGAAAGTGGCAAGATGATGCACAAATTTGCTCAATGCATCATGCTCGCATCTATGAGTAACGAGCTTCAAATACAAGATGAAACTATGGATGCTCTTACTATACTCCCGCACATCAAGTAGTTGATGGTGAGGAAAGTAGGATCGAAAGATATCGATTTCTAAGGAGCTCTTCCGATCTAGAATAACCGGCTGACACTACAAAGATAGACAAAAGTTCTTAACATAATCAATTTGATTGATCAATTAGACAACCGATTTTTGTCATGGATGGAGAGTTGAGCCAAGATTTGATCTTGCACTCACTCCGGACTCCTTTCACAATTGTTGTGAATTTTCATATGAATAAGCTAGATATCGCCTTTGGCGATTTGCTTAACATGTTGAAAAATGTTGAGAGTCACTTTCCAACCAAGAAAGACCATGTCTTACTTGGTAGGGGCCAAAGGATCTTCCGAAAAGAAGAACGATTCAAAGAAGGTAAATGTAAAAGGCGTAAACAAAGGATAATAAGAACAAAACCGATACGGATAAGAAAGGAGTTTGCTTCCACCGCTATAAGCCCGACACCGGAAAGAAATCATGAAAAAACATCTTGCAGAGGCTAACCAAAGAAGCTTAGTGAAGTTTCATTATAATACGCTTTTGTTCATGATTGAAATAAATTTTTCTTTATGTCAAGGTTCTACTTGGGTATTGGATACCGACTTTGGTTATCATAAATATAGATTTATGAAGGACCAAGGTAAGGTAAAGCTAAACAAAGATAAGCAATCCTATGTGTGGAAAATGAAGCAAAGGTTGTTGCATTAGCCATAGAACTTATAGTTTAGCAATCCCTACGAGCAAATCTATTAAGTCAATAAGTTGTTATCAGATTTCAGCTTCTTGTTAGAAATATTATTTCTATTTTATTGTTGAACAATAAAATTTTTGGTATTATAATTAAGAACAATTGTTGTTCTATTTATAATAATAATGTTTAGATATAACCGAAAGATTACTTAATGGATTTTGTATACTGACTTACGTGAAAAATTATTTTGTAAATTGAACAAATTAGTATAAGAAAAGGAGATGATCATTCAAAGAGTTGAATGTGTGTATTTGCTGAAATACAAGTGTGAATTATTTGAAAGGTTCAAAGAATTCAGAAGTGAAACAAATTGACAAAGTATTAAGATTCTTTGATTAGATCAAGGAATAAATACTTGTGCAATAAGTTTCTAGATCATCTCAAATGGTTTTTCTCATAATGGACACCTCATGATACGTAATAATTGATTGATGTATCTGAAAGGAAAAATCATACCTTGTTGAACATGGTACGGTCCAAAATGATTTTACCGACATTCCAGTATCCTTCTAGGATCATGTCCTAGAAATGGTCGCATATCTCTACGAAAAAGGTAACCTCAAAATCCAAATTTCCCAAGACTCCATAAAAGTTATGGATTGGAGGATTCCTAATCTTAAGTATGTTAAGATTAGGGGTTGTCCAACTTATGTGAAAAGGTTTCAAGGATAAGCTTGGGACAAGATTTAACATGTATGATTTTGTGGGACATCCTAAAGTAAGTTTAGGGTATATGTTCTATAATTCTACTTAGCAAAAAAGGTGTTTGTTACGAAAAACGCGCCTTCTAAGATAAAGGTGTTTATCATTAAAAGGGCTAGTGGGAGGATAATAGATCTTGAAGAGTTCAAGAACCACAAAACACTATAAGTCAAATAAGAGGAACTCTATAGATAGACCTATTGTACCACAACCAATCAGAAATCTGAATAGTACCAAGATACCTAGGAGGTATGGATTCATCATAGATGATGATGATGAGGTACACATCATAGAAGATGATGATCCAGCTACATATACGATGAGGTAAGAGTTATAGTGTGTACAAAAGGGACAAGTGAGCGCCCAGTGACATTCCTAATATTATATGTTGATATACTACTTGATAAGGAATGACATACTAATCCTACAATCAAGAATGATAAAGTTGTCTAAACATTCCTCCATGAATGGTTTGGGAAGAGTATCTTAATTGGGGATAAAATCTATATAGATAGATTTAAAAGGATGCTCAACTTAACCCAAGGAACGATATTCATTTGATGCTAAAGTCGCTTTAGCATGGCAAACTCCAAGAGATGTCTCATGTCGATGAGCTATGGAGTATATCTCTTAATAGTCCACATGACTCAAAAAAGAGAGGTCGCATGAGTGACAATCATGTATGCAATGAAATGTACGAGACCGATGATGATCATCATATTATGGAGAAGTTCACTATGAGTCGCTGAAAAACATCTTAAAGTGCTTAACCCACTAAGGATGTGATCATATTCATGGTGGGTCTAAATTAAAACTAGAGGGCTTAATGCACTCAAGTTTTTCGATGCACACCAAGATGACAGAAAAATCCACTTTAAGGTAAAGCGTTATCTTGAATAAGTGGTGCGTTGTGAATTGAAAGGTTCCAAACAAAGAAAGAGTTGTCTTTGGTTTAGTGATAAAGACAAAGTATATAGCTATAAATGAAGTTGCAAGTTGATTGTTTGATTAAAAGTTCATTACGTAACTAGAATAGTTCCTAAGTCTCATCTTGGATCTAAACATGTGTTGTGGCACTTTCATTTGATTATTAGAATCATTGAAAGATGGGAAATCGCTATAGAGATAGTGGACTCTCATGAACAACATTATATATCCATTAACTAAAGCTTATCCAACAAACAGGATAATCGCCACTTAGAGAAAGAAGAGTATAAGATACAATGGCGATTGGCTTTAGTGCAGTGGGAGATTGAAAGTAATATGCATACAAGCCAATCATGTTTGATGATAAAGCATATACTTTGTAAATAATCTTATTCATTTATTAAAAAAAGTATTAATTTATTAAAGGCTTTTAATTATCTACATGATGTTTGTTTTATAATATGTGATAAACCCATAATTTTAAGCAATGCTTTTAGAATAATGATGATGATCATTCTAATGAGATCTAAATTCTTAGAAAGCTTAAAACTAAAATAGTTCCCAATCGTTGGATTACTAAATTGGGGATTAGTGAATCCGGATAGATTGGTACATACGCTGCTTTCTCATTGGATGAGGATGATTGATCTCATGATCATTTGTGTGGAGACACTAAAGCAAGTATGTAGGTGCTTATTAGAGAATAAGTTCATCGAACGCATTGCTCGCTAAGGAATACCTAATGGAGTTTTACTTGCACTGTCAATAGGAATTCTCAGTGATAGTAGTACAAGTGATCCTTGGACTTGAGATCATCATAATGTCTTGTGTATGATGAGTTATACTTTGACTTATTCCTTAAGACCCTTAGGGTATATCAAAGGGTATGCTTGGGTATAATAAGTTGTATATGGAGATAATGTATGATCAATAAAGAATCTACCACTTCTAATAAAAAGAAGAGAATGTCCTATGTGATTCGATAAATGACAACCCAAAGAGTCCTTGGCGTTAGGCGTAATGAAATTAGAAAGGAGTTTCTAATTTGCATTATTTGAGTTGTGCATTTAAGGATCGAAATACATATAATTAAATAAAATAAGACTTGACAAGAATTCCATGTCTTATATTTAATTGGGACATCAGATGGTGGAAGGATTGAATTGTCTTTAATTATTTACTCAAAGGTTCTTTAATGATTAATGTTGAAATCTATATTATCCGGAAAGTCGTTGATCGCTAGGAGGCTTATCCTATTGTCAGAATAAATATTATTTATTTAAATAAATTAATTGTTTAATTTATTTATTTAAATAAGATTAGAATTGTTCTAATTGATTTATTCACAACCTATTTAATATGGAGAACCTAAAGGGTCACACCATAAAAGGAAGAATAATTATTTAAGAAGTAAATGGCATAATCGTAATAATATAAGTTAAGTATATTTAATTTAATCTATGGTGATAGAATAAATTAAATAGCTTAATATTTATTATTTAATATTTTAGAAATATCAAATATAAATTAATAAGAGGAGTCTTATTAATATTATTACAATTATTATTATTTTAATTTCTAAAAGAGTTTAGGAATTAATTTAATATAAGTACTCTCATTTATTCCTAATAGGATTAGGAGGAAAAATTAATTAAAGGAGTTTAATTAATTATCCCTAATAAGATTAGGGAGCCCATTTAATTAAAAGAGTTTAATTAAAAATACCTTATTTTAATAGGGTTACTTGATATCTTTATAAGAGGAGTCTTATATCAGATATCAGATATACGCAATTCCAAAAGTTGGAGAGTACGTTCTTTTCTATAGAGATAGAAAACTAGGGTTTGAGCCAAATACACCATCTTCTTGAATCTTTATTTTTCCTTGGTGGATCACGTCTAGAGGCCAAACACTTGGGTGGCTAACGTTGATCAAAGGAAGGAACCAAACCCGGTGGATTCAAGTTGAACGCGAAAAGGATTGGAGGTGAACTTGTACCTGAGGAAGCTTCGGATCTTCAAGGGTATGTTTCTTATTCATCTTTTTCGTTTAATTAATAATTATGCATAAAGGGTGATCCGGGTATATGGTTTGTAAATTTTTTAAACTCTGATTTTACACGTTTCCGCATTATTTATGCAATTTGATTGCATTCTTAAATATTACAAACCTAACAAACCCCTTATCTTAACATACTTAAGATTAGGAATCCTCCCTTTCCATAAATTTTATGGAGTCTTGGGGCCGGATTTTGAGGTTACCTTTTCCGTAGATATACAGCCATTTCTAGGGCATGACCCCAGAAGGATACTGGATTGTCGGTAAAATTATTATGGACCCTACCATGTCCAACAAGGTATGATTTTTCCTTTTAGATACATCAATCAATTATTGCATATCAGGAGGCGTCCATTATGAGAAAACCATTTAAGATGATCTAGAAACTTATTGCACAAGTATTTATTCCTTAATCTAATCAAAGAATCTTAATACTTTGCCAATTTGTTTCACTTCTAAATTCTTTGAACCTTTTAAATAATTCACACTTGTATTTCAGCAAATACATACATTCAACTCTTTGAATGATCATCTCCTTTTCTTATACTAGTTTGTTCAATTTTCAAAATTATTTTCACGCAAGTCAAGTATAAAAAATCCATTAAGTAATATTTCAGTTCTATACAAAACATTATTATAAATAGAACAATAATTGTTCTTAAATATAATACCAATGATTTCATTGTCCAACAGTAAAATGGAAATAATATTTCTAACGAGAACTGGAATATAATAACAACTTATTGACTTAATAGATTTACCCGTAGGCAATGCTAAACTATAAGTTTCTATGGCTAATATGGCAACTTTTGCTTTATTTTCCACACATAGGATTACTTATATTTGTTTAGCTTTTTACTTCTGCTTGGTCCCTTCATAAATCTATATTTATGATAACCAAAGTCGGTATCCAATACCCAAGTAGAACCTTGACTTAAAGATAAATTTATTTCAATCATGAACAAATTTGTATTAGTAACCGAAACTTCACTAAGCTTCTTTTGGTTAGCCTCTTCAAGATGCTTCTCATAGTTTCTTTTCCAGTGTTCAGGCTTATTGCAGTGGAAGCAAACTCTTTTGATATCCATATCAGTTTTGTTCTTATTATCCTTTGTTTTTGCCTTTTCAATTTACCTTTTTAGAATCTTTCTTCTTTTTAGAAGATCCTTTGGCCCCTACCAGTAAGACATGGTCTTTCTTGGTTGGAAAGTGACTCTCAACATTTTTTAACATGTTAAGCAAATCAGCGAGGCTGATATCTAGCTTGTTCATATGAAAAATTCACAACAATTGTGAAAGAAGTCCGGGAGTGAGTGCAAGATCAAATCATCAACTCTCCATCCATGGCAAAACCCATTGTCCAAGTTGTTCAATCAAATTGATTATGTTCAGGACATGTGTCTGTACTGTAGTGTCGTTGGTCATTCTAGATCGGAAGAGCTCCTTAGATATCTGATATCTATTAGTCCTACTTTCCTCACCATCAACTATTGACGTGCAAGGAGTATAGTAGGAGCATCCATAGTTTCATGCTGACGCTGAAGCTCGTTACTCATGGATGTAAGCATGATGCATTGAGCCAACTATGCATCATCTTGCCACTTTCTAAAAGTAGCAATCTCTTCCTCAGAGGCATTGTCTACAACCATTGCAGGATAAAGCATTAAGACATAAGATAGCTTTTCAGCTGTGAGAACTATTCTCAATTTTTTTAACCAATCCGTTTAATTTGGTTCGGTTAATTTAGCATCTAATATGCTACGCAGTGATAATAATTTAGACATTGTAAAATTCTGTAAATGAATTTGTAATTAACAACATTTTAACATACATTCTTTTATTAATTACCAAAATAATTTAGGTCTTGTTTTAAATTGGTATCTCCCACTATTTTCTTCAAACTATACCCTCAATATATACAGTTCGGCAATATCTAATTAAAGATATGCTAGTGAGAATAAGGATCCCATTTCAAATGTATATAGCCTTGTATGTGCACAACAAACTATATATAAATAAATAGGTAGACAACTCTTGTCAATTACATCAACTATGCAACTCCTTTTATTTTTCCTCTTAAATCATAATGGTCAAGTGTGTGCACATCTGAACTAAAATGATTTAAGTTAAGTCGCACCCATCATTTCCATATAAGTGAAGAAAAAAAATATCGCCTCTTGTGTGTACAACAAAAAGCAAGAATGTTCAATTCCTTATAAACATCATATGTAATAAAACAACATCTTAAATATTTAATACTTGCCTTGTGTGTGCACAACAAACTCATATTAAATATTCAATACTCTATTGTTTCTATCATGCTAGAATGCGACGCTCGATATTCCAAATATCTTTGAACGCTACAACTTAATATAAAATATTTGAGGGGTTTGTTATTAATTTGTCTCATCTTGTTTAACAAGCATTTACATATATATATATAAAATATAAATCATATTAATTAACATGGGAAGCATGTTTGCATAATATATAATATATATAGTATAAGCATGCACATATAGAATACTATATTCTACCTGGATTGATTATGGACTTTTATTCTAGTTTGGTTCATTAGAGCCACCAAGTGAACCAAAAGGTCAAATCCTAGGGGTGCAAGAATTAATATTTAAATATAACTATTACATTTAAACATGGGCTCCATTACAAACGAGTCTTCAAGCACTCCTTGCTCCTTGATCTCCAATTCTTCAAAATTAATTCTAACTATTCATATTACAAAACTATTTAAAATAAATAGAAACCTTGATCGCAATCGAGGGAAAGTACATAGAGAGGATATAAAATCTACATTAAGAAAAATTAGAGAAGACGAGGTACATGTAACCCCCCATTTAATAAAAAAACCCATACATTCATGCATCCAACAAAAACAAAATCCAATCACATCGTCAATAGTCCATAATCAATCCCATTTATTATCGTATACACATCATCATATGCATCAATAAATAACATTCATATCATGAATAATAAACATTCAATATATATATTGATATCATTTAATGGGCAAATTTAGTTAGTATAAAATCTAATTTTGAATCAAAATAAACTTCTTTATTTTAATCCAAATTTAAATCAAAATAAAACTATTTTATTTTAATTTATCCAATTTTGAATAAAATAAATTATTTTATTTTAATCAAAATCTTTAATCAAAATAAACTCCTTTATTTTAATTAATTATGGAATCCAATTCCATGTTAAAAAAAAATCCTTTATCTTAAGGAAATACGGATTTCTCATTCTTATTCACAAATAAATTCCTTTATTTTGAATGATATGAAATCTTATTTCATATCTAAATAAACTCCTTTATTTAAGGAAATACTTGATTCTCTTTCCTATTCATAAATAAACTCCTTTATTTTTAATAATATGAAATCTTATTTCATATCTAAATAAACTCTTTTATTTAAGAAAATTAGGATTCTCTTTCCTATTCACAAATAAACTCCTTTATTTTGAATAACATGAAATCTTATTTCATATCTAAATAAACTCCTTTATTTAAGGAAATATGGAATCCAGTTTCAACTCCAATTAGTTATCATGGAATCCAATTCCAACTCTAATTAGTTAGTATGAAATCTTATTTAAAAATTAAAATAAACTTTTTATTTTAAGATTAAAATAAACTTTTTATTTTAATTATAAAATAAACTTTTATTTTAATTATAAAATAATTACAAATATATTATATATATATATATATATATATCATGGGCCACGTTTTTGAATCATTGTACGGTTATTCAAAGTTGCCCAAGTGATCATGATTTTTGGCAACTTGAATCCTGTAGGAAAATTCATATGATGCACGTGATTCAAGGATCTTAACGTGGTAGTATCACGTGAATTAATATGATTAAAAAAATCTAATCATGCATCTGAAACATATATTCTTCACGTTAATAAGAGATAACATATATATATATATATATATATATATATATAATATAATAGTCGCGAATCTTGAAATCCATACATGCTCCCTTGAAGATTAACATTAACTGTGGCTCACGGAACAAATATAACCAAACCGACACCATCAACTTCACGCGGTTTTTCGGAATTGATTACGGTTTAGTTTTTTGTTTTGTTTTTTTTTTAAATTTTATACAATTAAATTATGCCCAATTAAATTATTTTAAACACATATCAATATACATATCAAATTAAAACAATTAATAATTCGTATAAAGGTTTGGCTCTGATACCACTGTTAGGTTTGTAATATTCTTGAACGCTGTAACGACCCCAAAATAGGTCCATTCCATCCAACCCATTCTGAGTCACCAAATATATGGTACGGAAAACAACTACAACTTTATTACAACAATTGTCGTGCAAAATACAACAACACATATGCTGTGAGTTTGGATACAAATATATACCAACTGTAGCATGTCACAATGACACCTTACATAAAGGTATAGTCAAAAACTGTTTTTGAAATTAGAATCTTTGGGAAGTGCTCAAGGAAACCTTCGTACATGGGAGGCCATGCTTTTAGGTTATTATAGATATCATATGGCCACGTAATTATCCTCGGTCAATCTAATAGACCCCAAAGAAAAACGAGAAGATTACTATCATATTCTTCCCAATGATGAGTCTTCTCTTGACATATCATTATCTCCACTCTCTCTAATTGGGTATTATACTCCAAACAAACACCAAGATTATATAGGTAGTGCTTGTAAATATACTCAAGAAGTTGATGAGCACAACCATGTCTTATGATAACACGAGTTTGTATGTCATTAGACATCTTGTATGATAGTGACAAAACACCCTTCCAAAGTCAGGTTCGCTTTCACCCTATTTAATTCACCAAAATAACTATTAAATGATGTATAAAATACAACACACTAAAGTCCTCAATAAAATTATTTCCATACTCTTTAGGAGAACCTCAACAACTATAGACCACCGCTCTATTCCCTTGTTATCCCCGGGCAACCCAAATGCACACTTTTATTACCCTAAATGGAATTGTGAAACAAAAGGGTGAGCACAACTAGCTCAAGAAAGAATATTATGACTAAAGATAAATAAATTATCAATAATCTTCATCAAGAATAAATCGTAGATTTAGAACATATGGTAGATGATAAAACTTTTCAACCATAGTTGCGTAATGAATGAGCAATCCATTAGAAGAGTCAAATAGACCATAAAATCTATTATCTTCTCCATGTTAAAAGTCCACCAACAATGTTTTATCCTCGTAACATCAATCAACAATTCCGTCCACAATCACATATATAACTCATAATCATAATTGTAGTTCTAAATTCTCTTCTTATCCAGATTTAAGATAATTTCATCACCGCCTTTACCCAAACATCAAAGATCATGGTTATACCAAATCACGCCTCGCTCATAATCATACTTAATAAATTCATCTTTGCACTACTACCAAAGATATTCATCATCAGCTTCATCTTTGCACTACATGCCAAAGATATTCAACAACAAGTCATCTTCGCACTACGAGCCAAAGATATTTAATAATGTGTCATCTTTTGCACTACAGCCAAAGATATACAAAGAATGTGTCATCTTTGCACTACTGGCCAAAGATATTCATCAATAATTCATCTCTTTGACTACAAAGCTAAAGATATTCAACAATGTGTCATCTTTGCACTCATCGCCAAAGAGAACCTATAGTCACGATCATACCAATAATCTACCCATCTTTACACTCAAGTCAAAGAGAAATATCATCATTAGGGTTATAAGAATGTTATATAAAACAATATAATCAAAACATGGTTTTAATTTCAAGAGTAAGATTCATAAATCAACGATAATTTGGTCGAGAAGAATCCAATTTGTCGTGAATAGTACCTTCGTGATTCGTACATAGTAAATCCGTGTATACGTGCATATAGTAACCCCGACGTATACCTAAAAGATAAAGTTTCATAATAAAATTCATATCCATATTTATAACACCTTAATCCAAATGTTATAAATCACTTAGAAATCTCATAATCTAATATTATTAATATTACAATAATATTTTAATCATTTCTTAAACTTATAAATAATTTAATCCAATTATTTACACTTTAATAATTAATGCTTTTAATCATCTAAAAATGCCAAACTCATAAGATTTCATCATCATTAACCAAAACCCTCATAAAAATCTGCATATACCTCATATATGATTCTCAAGCCAATAAATCATATTTTCCAATTTTCTTACTTCACATAACATATTTAATTCATTTACTCATAACTAGAACATTTTCATGAAAAATACCAAATCAGTTCCAAAAATATTTATTTTCTGGGATTTAGAAGAATATAGTCCCATATTGAATATATAGTTTTCTCAGAATTTTTAAAATTCATTTACTATTTTTCACATGGCCAAAACCACCGAATATTTAAACATTTATCATAAATTGTACTTTTGTCCAAAAATTCTGAAATTAATACGGTATACTGATATTATATAGATGTACTCTCAATAAAAATTTCATCAATTTTGGAGTTAATCACAAGGAGTTATAAGCGATTTACTTTTAAAATAGTCTTTTTCTAAAATCCATAACTCCTAATCTATACATCCAAAATCGCTATTTTGGACACAATCTACAAAACTCATCAAAATATCATTTTAAATTTTTTCAGAATTTTTGAAGGTCCGAAAAATACAAAACCTGAAAAACATAATCACCCTTAAAAACCCTTACTATCCTCACCTCAAAAGAAAGCGATCTTTAACTAGAATAACGTGAATCGAACTTGCAAATCCGTATAGAAATACTCAAAGTATACTCAAAATACTCACAAGAATACGCTCGATAATATATAGAGAGAGAAAACTTCAGTTTCTGGTGTGATTTTCAATTCTAACCTAAACACCCTATTTATAGGAAAATGCTTAGAACACCAAAGCAGAAAATTTATTAAAATATTAATATATATATATAATCTTCACGCACACCTTGGACAATCTAATCTCAGCTCTTTTTCCATGCTAGTGGGCACACCTACCTTGTTAAAAACGTTTTTCTTTTAAAACAAATTTAAAACTTTTGAAAAATAATTATTTCGGAGCTTCGGAACTTCAATAATTCATAATAAATAGCCCTTTTATCAGAAAATTCAAATCTCTTGAGTTTCTATAGGAAATTAAATTCTCTACAACTCTTCAGAAGAAAGTTTTTCCAAATTCTAAATAGAAATTGATCGAAATCCACAAACGGGCGATTTTACAAGCTATAATCAAATTTCAGTCAAGAAATGAGGTCCACCGACACATAAAACATGTGTTAAACATTTATTGCCACAAAAATACTCTTCCTCCTCATATACTCATATATCCCACATTCATTATAAAAATATCACCGTTAATATATTATTAAAATAATATATTTAAATGAATTATTTTATCAGAAAAAGATAAAATATTAATTTTCAACAATTGTCACATTAAAAATTTTCTCCATCTATATCCACATAAAATCAATATTTTCCTCATCATATAAATCAATAATTAATTATTGACAAATAATATTACAGAATCACAAGATCGCAACCGTGCCGCTCCTCGTGAAAGAGGGGCTTTCCAATAAAGATTCCTCCTTATCAAGCGCATGATTAGTGACCAAACCTCTCCTGTAGATGTAACTTTCTAGACATCGCCAATAATGTTATCTAATAATATTATTCAGATAATATGAATTATTGCTTCGATAATAGAAAATACTATGCAAAGGATAATTCTTAAAACAACAATAATATAAAATATCAACGCAAAGATGAATCAATAAAATATAATATTGAATAAGAATTATCGTAATAATTATTGAGTAGTGCCTTCTTACGTAAGAGTCAATAATTCAAAATATCTGCAATACCGCAGTAGCTACTATGCAACAACGCCAGATTACTTTACTTTAACCACCGGGTATTCCAACAAGATTAATTGTAGAATAACTACGCCAGTATTTATAAACAACTTATATTTATCGCTTTCTTCATCCAATCGCTTTCAGTTATGGGCCCACAAAAGATCTGCTATGGTAATATTAATATTCCCAACAATAATGAATATTTTATAACCACTTGCTTATTTTGAAAAAATTATATATATCACCCTTAACTTTAACTTTTATCAATTTAACCATTTACTGAATAGTAATTATAAGAAAAATTGAATACTTTTATTTCATAAAATTCGGGGCCTTACAAACGCAATCAAATTGCACAAAATAAGCGGAAACATGTAAAAATCAGAGTTTAAAATTTTACAAACCATATACCCGGATCATCCTTTATGCGTAATTATTAATTAAACGAAAAAGAAAGAACAAGAATCATACCCTTGAAGATTCGAGTTTCCTCAGGTACAAGTTCACCTCTAATCCTTTCGCGTTCAACTTGAATCCACTGGGTTTGGTTCCTTCCTTTGATCAACGTTAGCCACCCAAGTGTTTGGCCTCTAGAGGTGATCCACCAAGGAAGAAGAAAGATCCAAGAAGATGGGTGTTTGACAAAATCCTAGTTTTTTTTCTATCTCTCATAGAAAAAGAACGTACTCTCCCAACTGTTGGAATTACGTATTTTGATATCTGATATAAGACTCCTCTTATAAAGATATCAGTTAACCCTTCTAATCTAATTAGAAAAAAGGTATTATTTAATTAATTAAATTCTTTTAATTAATTAAGCTCCTTAATCTTATTAGAGATAATTAATTAAACTCTTTTAATTAATTTAATCTCCTAATCTTATTAAGAATATATGCGAGTACTTTTATTAATTAATTCCCAAACTCTTTTAGAATTAAATAATAATAATAGTAATAATAATAATAAGACTCCTCTTATTAATTTATATTTAATATTTCTAAAATATTAAATAATAAATATTAAGCTATTTAATTTATTCTATCACCATAGATTAAATTAAATATACTTAACTTATTATTACGATTATGCTATTAACTTCTTAAATAATTATTCTTTCTTTTATGGTGTGACCCTTTAGGTTCTCCATATTAAACCTATTGTGAATAAATCAATTATAACAATTATAATCTTATTTAAATAAATAAATTAAATTATTAATTTATTTAAAATAAATAATATTTATTCTACAATAGGATAAACCTCCCTAATGATCAACGACTTTCCGGATAATATAGATTTCAACATTAATCATAAAAGAACCTTTGAGTAAATAGTTACCGTATAATTCAATCCTTCCACCATATAATGTCCTAATTAAATATAAGACATGAAATTATCATCAAGTCTTATTTTATTTAATTATATGTATTTCGATCCTTAAATGCACAACTCCAAATAATGCAAATTAGAAACTCCTTTCTAATTTCATTTTGCCTTGGCCAAGGACTACTGGGTTGTCATTTATCGAATCACATAGGACATTTCTCTTCTTTTACTAGAAGTGGTAGATTCTTTATCGATCATACATTATCTCCATGTACAACTTATTATACCCAAGCATACCCTTTGATATACCCTAAGGGTCTTAAGGAATAAGTCAAAGTATAACTCATCATACACAAGATACTATGATGATCTTAAGTCCAAGGATCACTTGTACTACTATCACTACAGAATTCCTATTCGACAAGCAAGTAAAACTCCATTAGGTATTCCTTAGCGAGCCACGCTCAAAGGAACTTATTCTCTAATAAGCACCTACATACTTGCTTTTAGTGTCTCCACACAAATGATCATGAGATCAATCATCCTCATTCAATGAAAGCAAGAACGATGTACTCAATCTATCCGGATTTACTAACCCCCAATTTAGTAATCCAATGATTGGGAACTATTTTAGTTTTAAGCTTTCTAAGAATTTAGATCTCATTAGAATGATCAACATCATTATTCTAAAAGCATTGCTTAAAACTATGGGTTTATCACATATTATAAAACAGCATCATGTAGATAATTAAAAGCCTTTAATAAATTAATACTTTTTATTAATTAATGAATAAGATTATTACAAAGTATATGCTTTATCATCAAACATGATTGGCTTGTGTGCATACTACTTTCACGAAGATCCCATTGTAAAGATCACCAAATTTCTGAAGGATAGAGCTGACTCCTTCAAAAAGTTTTACTCTCTTGTGAAGAAAACTAGTTGGGGTCTGGGGATCGTGTCCAAGGAATCTTGGCTTTACGAACACGGCTGTAAGTCACACTCCTCGAACTTCTTTGTTTACCCTCCCGATCTTCTATTGGCTTCTTTCCTTAACTGCTTTATTTTCTATTGTAGTGACCATTTTTAAGCCCGATGAGGCTGACGCCTCTCTGACGCCTCTATCGGTTGCTGTCGATCCCATTCGTCCTCCGGCAGTGGATGATTCTCCCGAGGATGAGGTTATTCCTCTTACCGAGCTGTCCGTCGGTTCTTCATCGGGTCCTATTCTTCCCCTTTCTAAACTTGAACCTCCGACCAAGAATCCTCTGAAGATGAAACGGGCTGACAAGATGGCCTTGTTGAAGAAATCAAGGAAACCTTCTGCCCGAGCCCCCTCCAAGGCCATTTCTTCAGCCCGGCCAAAATCGGCACTCCCAAACCCTACAATGGTGACGGTAGTCGAGGATTCGGAGGATACAGAGGATCGGCCTCTCGAACCTCCACTTAAGAAACCTCGTCAGATCGAAGGTCATGTCCCGGTTGGTGCGGTTGTTGGCCCGATCCCTGAATCAACACCTACCTCCAAAGCCAGTTCATCTCAAGGATCGCCGACAACCTGTTGGCCGAAGAGTCCCTCAGACATATTCCCTTCAATTTGTTCGAGCACTTCAAGCTTCCTGGCGACAACGAGCGGTTCAAGAACTATTCTTCTGAAGAGTATTTGGTATCCTATATCAGAGCTCACACTCAAGTATTCCCGATCAGCTTTAAAGATTTTACCTTTATTGATATGTTGTGTTTTGCATGACTGATGTGCCATACTTTGTTTTTTAGGCCAATGCCATCCTTGCTCGGGCTATCCCTTCTTTTGCCCGTTCTACTAAAAAAGAGGTGCAACTGAAACATGACGTGTGCTTCTCGAAGCCGAGTTGCGAGGTCGAGATTCAGAATTGAAGAGGGAGAGGGACCTTCACGCCGATACCTGAAACAAGGTGACCAAGGCTGATCGTCGGATCGCCGAACTTAAAGAACAACATTCTCTACTTCAACAAGAGTTCGTCGGTCTCGATGGTCATGCCAAGAAGTTTGTGCAGGACAAGGAACTTCTGGCCGAGGAGAACAAGGTCTTGGTGGGGAATCTTCACGCCATTGAGGACCAATTCAACGGAATGCATGATCAACTGAGGACGTTGATACGGGCGAACAATACCTTGACGGAGGAACATGCCGTCATTAAACAGGCCGCCATCAAGGAGTATGAAGAATCGCTTGCCTTGGCCGATAAAATTATAACCTAGTTTGCTGAAGGGGTTGAAGCTTATCGGGAGAAGGCTCGGGTGAAGCTAGTTGATGCTGGGCTGGATGCCTCTATCCTCGATTCTTCCGATGAGGAATCCGAAGCCGAAGCTAGTGATGGTTCGCCTTAATAGATGGTTTTCGTACTTGTAATTTTTTTTCTTTCTTATTTTTGTAATTCGTTCGATCATTTAGGTCGATGGTAAATGTATCCGAAGCCTGTCTGATCAGGAATTGTAAAACATATGAATATGAATGAAATAGCGTAAGTTTCTTAGTTGTTATCTCGATTGATTTTGATCGTGACTTTTACCGAATAGTTAGGTCATTTCTGACTGTCTGATCAGTTTATGCCCGATGCTTACCCGATCGGATTTGTAACTTTATCAATCAGTTATACTCGTGACTTTTACTGATCAGTTAGGTCCTTTTGGACTGTCTGATCAGTTTACGTCTGAAGCTTATCTGATGGGATTTGCAGCTTTCTCGATCAGTTATACTTGTGACTTTTACCGATCAGTTAGGTCCTTCTGGACTGTCTGATCAGTTTACGTCAGAAGCTTATCTGATCGGATTTACAAGAGCATTATGAATTTAAATGAAGTATAAATGTTTCCCGAAGAGAAAATTTTATTTAATCGATAAATTGCATAGATTACATAAATAAAGGAAAGAATAGCATAGTAATTTACTGGTAATATTTTCTAAGTCTTCCAGCATGTCATGTATTCTTTACCTCGGAGCCATCCATAGCTCGAAGCTGGTAAGTCCCGGGCTTCGGCACCTCCACTACTTCATAAGGCCCCTCCCAGTTAGGCATAAGCTTGCCGGTATTTTAGGGGGTCGATGCCTCTGATTCCCGAAGCACCAAGTCTCTAGCTTCAAACCATCTTTGCTTAACCTTTTGATTGTAGTGTCGGGCAGTGCGCTTCTGATAAATGGCTAGTCGCATCAGTTCCGACTCCCGAACTTCTTCCAAAAGATCTAAGTTGAGGCGTAGGCCGTCCTCGTTGTACAAATCCTTATACTAACTGACCCGAAGTATAGGGTAGCCGATCTCAACTGGTATGAGGGCATCGGTCCCGAAGGCTAATCTGAATGGTGAGTCTCCCGTTGTTGTTCTTGGTGTAGTTCGATAGGCCCATAGAACACTAAGTAACTCTTCTGGTCAGCGACCCTTCAATTCATCTAACCTCCTTTTGATGCCATTAAGTAAGGTTCGGTTGGTGACTTCCACTTGTCTGTTTGACTGAGGGTGCGCCACCAAAGTTCTTCTATGTTGAATCCTAAACTCTTCCAAAAATCTCTCGAATTTCGATCCCACAAACCGTCGACCATTGTCTGAGAATAAAGCCATTGGGATGCCGAACTGATATACGACCCCTTCTTTGAAGAATTTCAGGCATTCCTGTTCGGTGATCTTTTGTAGAGGTTTGGCTTCGACCCATTTGCTCATATAGTCGATGGCTACGATCACAAAACTTACTTGCCCCTTCGCCTTCGGTAGGGGCCCCAAGATATCAATTCTCTATACGGCAAACGGGATCGGTGATAAGACCGAATACAGCTCTTCGGGGGGTTGGTGTGGAATGGTACTGTTCAGCTGACACTTGGTACATTTCTTGACATAATCCTTCGCTTCTTGATAGATGGTTGGCCAGTAGTATCCCTGCCTTAAGATTTTGTGTGTCAGTGACTTTGCTCCCATGTGATCCCCACAAATCCCTTCGTGTACTTCCCGAAGTGTGTAGTTTGCTTCTGACGGTGTTAAACACTTGAGCAGTGGAGAACTAAAAGCCCTACGATATAGATCTCCATCAATAAGAACAAAATTTGAGCTTCGATGCTAAATTTTTCGTGCCAGGATGCGATCTGAAGATAGATCTTCGTCGGCCAGGTAAGAGATGTAGGTGTGTAAAATGACATTTTTATCAATACATAGTACCAGAAGACCTCAATTTATGAATATAAAAGTATTCAATTTTCCTATTTAGTAAATGGTTAAATTGATAAAAAGTTAAAGTTAAGGGTGATATATATAAATATTTTTCAAAATAAGCAAGTGGTTATAAAATACTTATTGTTGCTTGGGAATATTCGTTTGGTCGTGGAATATTCTTTCGTAGGAGAATATTCAGATTTACTGGCCAAAGAACCATTTGTGGGCCCCATAACGGATAACTTCATTGGATGAAGAAAATGACAAATTTGAGTTTTTACAAATAATCTACGTAGTTATTATCAAATTAACATCATTAGAATACCCGTGGGTAAAGTAAAGTAATACGCGTTGTTGCACAAAGAAGACACCGGTATTACCATGATTTTTGAATTATTGATTCTTACGTAAGAAGGCACTACTCAATAATTGTTACAGTAATTACTGTTCAATATTTTATTTTATTGGTTCAATAATTGCTGCGTTGATATTTTATATTATTGTTGTTTCAATAATTGTCACTGCACAGTATTTCCCATTATCGGATCAATAATTCATATTATTTGAATAATATTATGAGATAACATTATTGGCAATGTCTAGAAAGTTCATCAAGGAAAGGTTTGGTCACCTAATTTGCGTGCGCAGGAGAAAATCCTTATCTAAAGCCCCTCTTTCCTGGACCTGCCTCGTCATTATAATTGTGATTCGTAATATTATTTGTGAATAATTAATTATTGATTTATATGATAAAAAATATTTATTTGATGCGGATATAAATGATGGATTTATTTATGTGGTTATAAATGAAGGAATTATCGTTGAGGTGTTTTATAAGTATTTTATCGATTGGAGGTATTAAAAAATCAAATCGATTATTCTTAAAGCTCTATCAAGTGAGTTATAATTTTAATCGACCGTTGGATCGTTGTGATTTTTGGATATGTTATACATATATAAGTTGAGTAGATGTCCACAAATTTTGAACCGTTAAAAATGAACGAATGATTTGTTATGGATTTTTAGAGTGTTGAAAATCGTCTGTTTATGGATTTCGGATATTTTCTGTCTGGAATTTTGAAAAACTTTCTTCTGTAAAGTTGTAGAGAATTCGATTTCATGTGGAATGGACATAAAATTCATATTTTTTTGATAAACGGGCTATTTTCTATGAATTATTGAAGTTTTGGAAAATAAAATGATTTTTATTAAAATTGGGTGGGACCCACTTTTGGTTGTTGGAAAAGGTGGCTGATTTTTGGGTGGGACCCACTATGGTGGCTGTTGAATTTTCAGCAATGGTTGGCATGCGTAGGAAGAAAAGATTAATTAATATTTTATTAATTTAGTCTCATTTGGCGTTCTAGCATTTTTCTATAAATAGACCCTTAAGTTAGAATTGAAAATCACACCAGAAACAAGTTTTCTTTCTCTCTATATGATCGAGCGTATTTTTGTGAGTATTTAGATACTTTGAGAGTTGCTATTCAGTGGAAGGTTCCTTCGGCTTTTCATCCGATATTCCAGTCAGAAGTACTGCTCTTTTGAGGTAAGGGATTTTAAGGGTTGTTATGTTTTTCAGCTTCGTACTTTTTCTGACCTTCAAAAATTCTGGAAAAATACAAAATGATAATTTGATGAGTTTTCTAGATTGTGTCCAAAAATGGAGATTTTTGGATGTATAGATTAGGAGTTATGAATTTTATGAGAAAAGACTATTTTAAAAGTAAACCCTTATAACTCCTTGTGGTTAACTCCAAAATTGGTGAAATTTTTATTGGGAGTACATGTATATGATAGAAGTATACCCTGTCAATTTCAGAATTTTTGGATAAAAGTACAATTTATGATAAATGTCTAAATATTCGGCAGTTTTGGCCATATAAAAAATAGTAAATGAATTCTAAAAATTCTTAGAAAAATATATGTTCAATATGAAACTATATTCTGCTAAATCTCAGAAAAGAAAATTTGTTTGTACTGATTTGGTCTTTTTCATGAAAAATGGACTAGTTATGAGTAAATGAATTAAATATGTTATGTAAAGTAAGAAAATTAGAAAATAGAATTTTATGGCTTGAGAATCCTATATAAGGTATATGCAGATTTTTTATGAGAGTTTTGGTTATTGGTGATGAAATCTTATGAGTTTGGCATTTTAGGATGATTAAATGCATTATTTAGTAAAGTGTAAACAATTAAAATAAATTGTTTATAAGTTCAAGAAGTGTTATTCTTTCAATATCATTATACCGAAATATTGGTATGGATTTTATTGTGGAATTTCTACCTTTTTTTATCGGGGTTACTATTCACGAGTTACTATTCATGAGTTACTATTCACGAGTTATTATTCACGAGTTACTATTCACGACAAAATTGGTTTCTTTTTCTGATCAAATTATCGTTGATTTATAAATCTTACTCTTGAAATTAAATTCATGTTTTGATCATATTGTTTTTATTATCATATATAACATTTTTATAATCCTGGTGATGAAATTTCTCTTTGACTTGAGTGTAAAGATGGGTAGATTATTGGTATGATCGTGACTATGAGTTCTCTTTGGCCAGTAGTGCAAAGTTGAATTGTTGACTGGTATGATCATGACCATTGAATTTATAATTAAATATCTTTAACTTAAGTGCAAAGGTGAATTGATGAACATGGTTATAATTATCGTTTATATAAATTCTGAAATGATTATGTATTTCTTTGAGATATTAATATCTTTGGCCTGTAGTGCAAAGATGAATTATTGATGAATATCTTTGGCCCGTAGTGCAAAGATGAACTGTTATTGAATATCTTTTATCTTTGGCCCGTAGTGCAAAGATGAACTGTTGTTGAATATCTTTGGTCTGTAGTGCAAAGATGAACTGTTGATGAATATCTTTGGCCCATAGTGCAAAGATGAATTTATTAGTATGATTATAAACAGGAACTGTGATTTGGTATAACCATGATCTTTGATGTTTCAGGTAAAGATATGTGATGAAAATTATCTTCGTCCTAGGTGCGAAGAGGAATTTAGAATCACAATTATGATTATGAATTATTCATATAATTGTGGAAAGGAACTGTTGATTGATGTTACAGGGATAAAACATTGTTGGTGGACTTTTAATGTGGAGAAGATAATAGACTTTATGGTCTATTTGACTCTTCTAATGGATTGTTCGTTCCGCTGCAACTATGGTTGAAAAGTTTTATCATCTACCATATGTTTTAAATCTTAGATTTATTATTGACGAATACTATTGATAATTTAATTATCTTTAGTCATAATATTTCTTACTTGGCTAGTTGAGCTCACCTTTCTGCTTCACAATTCCTTTCAGGTAATAAGAGTGTAGCTGGGTCGAGCGGAGGTCACAGGGGAATAGAACGGTGGTCTCTAGCTGTGGAAGTTCTCCCTAAACAATATGGAAAAGTGTGTTGTATTTTATACATCATTTAGTAGTTATATTTGGTGAATCAAATAGGGTGAAGCGAACCCAACGTTGGAAGGGTGTTTTGCCACTATCATACAAAATGTCTAATGACATACAACCTCGTGTCATCATAAGATGTGGTCAGTGCACATCCACTTCTTTGAGTATATCTACGAGCACTACCTATATAATCTTGGTGTTTGGTTGAAGTATAACTCTCAATTAGAGACAGTGGAGATAATGATATGTCAAGAGAAGACTCACCATTGGAAAGAATATGATAGTAATCTACTCATTTTTCTTTGGGGTCTATTGGGTCAACCAAGGATAATTCTGTGGACATATGATATCTATCATAACCTAGACGCATGGGCTCCCATGTACGAAGGTTTCCTTGAGCACTTCCCAAAGATTCTAATATCTACAACAGTTTTTGACTATACCTTTATGTAAGTTGCCATTGTGACGTGCTATCCAAGGTTGGGATGAGAGTCACAGTTGGTATATATTTGTATCAAAACTCACAGCATATGTGTTGTTGTATTTTGCATGACAATTGTTGTAATAAAGTTGTAGTTATTTTCTGTACCATGTATTTGGCGACTCAGAATATGTTGGGTGGAATGGACCTATTTTGGGGGCGTCACAGTACCTCCTCCTTCGGAACACTTGGTTGTCCCAGTACCTCTAGATACACCGATCCATTGAATGTGCTGGCTTCGGTGGTTGCCAGTCGAGCCAAATCATCTGCCACTGTGTTGTCGGATCGATCTACTCCCTGACAGCTGACTGAACTGAAGTATGCCAGCTTATCTTTCACCTCTGCTAAATACCTCGTCATCCTGGCCCCCCGAGCTTCGTATTCCCCCGATATCTGCTTGACGACCAACTGGGAGTCACTGTAGATGACCAGAAATTGCACTTCTAGGCTCCGGGCCAACTTCAACCCTACTAGAATGGCCTCATACTCTGCTTCGTTGTTGGTCACTTTAAATTGGAACCGGATTGCTTGTTGGACTTTGAAGCCTTCGGGGCTTGTCAGTATTGTGACGCCCCCAAAACAAGTATACAACACCCATTCTGAGTCGTCAAAATACATGGTACAGAAACAACTACAATTTTATTAATATAACATAAAAACTGTGAGTTTAAATACAAATATTGTCATCTAGACAATATCCACACTCAAATAAGTCCTCATTTCAATTATTGATACATTATTTTACAAAAATGGTGAGGACTACTAAAATAACTTCTAGAACCATCATTCCATACCCCGACTAGTACTCGCTACATTCTCGCCTCCTGAGAAGAAAAATGGAACAAAAAGGAAAAGGGTGAGCTCAACTAGCCCAGTAAAGAACATTATAACTAAGATAATACATAACAAATTATCGTTAGTCTTCAACAGGGAAAAATCTAATAGAATACAATGGACAACAAGTTTTAAATCAATATTCGCAGCGGAAATAATAATTCATTAGAAGAGTTAAGTAGAGAATGAAATCTACTATCTTCTATATATGAATATAAAAGTTCATCGTCTATTTTTATCCCTGTAACATCAATTAATATATATCTGGAATCAAATATTCATCTTTGCACTACAGGCCAAATATATTCATCAGTTGGTGATGTTCATCTAAACACATGTTCATCTTTGCACTACAGGCCAAAGATTTTCATCAAAAATCATTCATCTTTGCACTACAGACCAAAGATATTCAGTATTATCATCATTTAGGACTGAGGATGATGAAAAATATTTTAAAGAAAACGAATCCAGTGAAACAAAAGAACAATTTTTAAGGATTTGTACTTTAAACAAACCAAGTTCAAAAATACTTCATAAATAACCAGAGTGGGATAAAATTCAAGAATGAAGACCAAAACATAGATCCAATCAAAGATAGGAACTATAACAGATAATCTTGGACATAGAAAAGAAAATTTAATTTTTCTATGAATAAGGTCGATTCGTGAATAAAGGTCGATACGTGTATAAGACCGTATCACGTGAATAGTAACTCCGACAATCGAAAGATAGAAATTTTACAAAAACATCATCATGCTTTGTGAATAGTACTTTCGTGAATAGTAACTCGTGAATACTAACTCATGAATAGTAACTCGTGAATAAGAACTCATGAATAGTAACTCGTGAATAAAGAACTCATGAATAGTAACCCATGAATAGTAACCCAAAGCATGAAAAAAGTTCCAAATTTGATAAAAAGTTCCAACCAATATTTCTAAGATAATGATATTGAAGAAATAATATCATTTTTAAAAAATAATATCCCTTACCTCAAAAAGAATAGTACTTACGATTGAATACTCGGAAATAGTGCTAAAAGAACTTGCAGACCAGATATAGCAATACTCAAAGTACTAAAATACTCACAAAATACGCCGATATTATAGAGAGAGAAATCAGAAGTTTCGGTGTGATTTTTAATTCTAACCTAAGCACCTATTTATAGGAAAATGCTTAGAACACCAAAGTTTAAAAATTTAATATAATAATATATATATATATATATATATATATATATATATAAATTTTCTACGCCTAATATTTCAGCTTAAAGATCACCACTCAAGTAGCCTACATCACAAAAAAACGCGTTTTGTAAATTAAAATATTTAAAACTTTCAAAAATCAATTATTTCGAAACTTCGGAACTTTAATAATTCATAATAAATAGCCATTTTATCAGAAAATTCGAATCTCGCAAATTTTTATAGGAAATTAAATTCTATACAACTTTGCAGAAGAAAGTTTTTTCAAATTCCAAATAGAAATTGACCGAAATCCATAAACGGGCAATTTTACAGGCTATAATCAAATTTCAGTCAAGAAATGGGCCCACAAACATGTTTAACATGTTTTAAACAACTTTTACAACAAAAATACTCTTCCTCCTCATATACTCATGTATCCCACATTCATTGTAAAAAAAAAATTCATCATTATTATATAATATAATAAAATATTATTTTATCAAAAAAGATAAAATATCAAATTTTAACAATTGCCACTTTAAAAATTTTCTCCATCTATAACCACATAAAATCAATATTTTCCTCATCATATAAATCAATAATTAATTATTCACAAATAATATTACGAAATCACAAGATTACTAAACTGTGCCGCTCCTAGGAAAGAGGGGGCTTTCCAATAAGGATTTCTCCTTACTGGTGCGCAATTAGGTGACCAAACCTCTCCTTAGACAGAACTTTCTAGAAATTGCCAATTATGTTTTCTAATAATATTATTCAGATAATATGAATTATTGCTTCGATAATGGAAAATACTGTGTAGTGATAATTATTGAAACAATAGTAATATAAAATATCAACGCAGCAATTATTGAATCAATAAAATAAAATATCGAACAAAGAATTCACCGTAATAATTATTGAGTAGTGCCTTCACGTAAGAATAAATAATTGGTGCAATACTGTGTCTTCTATCGTGCAACAACGCCAGACATCGTGTGTTTTAACCACCGGTATTCCAATAGTGTTAACGGTAACCACTATGACGTTATTTATAAACAACTTATACTTGTCGTTTTCTTCATCCAATCACTTTCCGTTATGGGGCCCATAAAAGACTGCGCCGTCGTACGAATATTCCACGACCAAACGAATATTCCCTGACAACAATAAATATTTTATAACCACCTGCTTATTTTTTAAAATATATGCGCATTTTACCCATAACTAACCACATTAATCAATTCAACCATTACTATTTCAAAATAGTAAATAGAGGAAATTAAATTTCATTTATTAATAATTTGGGATCTTACAACCTCCCCTCCTTATAAAATTTCGTCCTCGAAATTGACGTACGTACCTGGTGTTTCGAAAAGATGAGGATACCTCGCTTTCATTTCCGTTTCTAACTCTCAGGTCATTTCCTCAATAGCATGGTTTCTCCACAAAACTTTAACTTGTGGTATGACCTTCGTGCGTAGGACATGCTCCTTCTTATCCAAGATCTTGATAGATACATCTTCGTACGTTAAGCTTTCAGCTATCTCGTCCGGTTCTAACTCAATAACGTGGTTTGGGTCTTTCACATATTTACGTAGCACAAATATATGAAAAATATTATGAACACGAGACATATTTGGAGGTAACGCGAGTCTATAGCCCACATTTCCTACTCGTTCAAGAATCTGAAATGGACCAATAAATCGTGGATTAAGCTTTCCTCTCTTCCCGAATCTTGTAACTCCCTTCCATGGAGCCACACGCAACAATACATGATCCCCAATACTAAATTCCACGTCCTTTCGATGAAGATCCACATAACTCTTTTGTCGATCCTGTGCCGTTTGTATACGTTATCGAATCATTTGGATCTTCTCCGTAGTCATT
Source organism: Panax quinquefolius (assembly GCA_020205615.1). NCBI lineage: Eukaryota > Viridiplantae > Streptophyta > Magnoliopsida > Apiales > Araliaceae > Panax > Panax quinquefolius. The sequence goes on from CM035165.1 coordinate 23,141,318, forward strand.
CGTACCAACTCTGGTCCCAACAATGTTGCTTCTCCTACCTCTTCCCAACATACTGGAGAGCGACACTTTCGTCCATACAATGCTTCAAATGGAGCCACACCTATACTTGCCTGATAACTATTGTTGTAGGAGAATTCCACCAATGGTAAATACTTATCCCAACTGCCTTTGAAGTCTAGGACACAGAGTCTTAATAGATCTTCAAGAGTTTGAATAGTCCTCTCTGAATGTCCGTTCGTTTGAGGATGGTATGCCGAACTAAATCGTAAATCCGTGCCCATAGCTTTTTGCAAGCTAACCTAAAATATTGAAGTGAATCTTGGGTCACGATCCGAAACTATGGATACTGGCATGCCATGCAATCTCACAATCTCATCTACGTACATACGAGCAAGACGTTCAGGGGAATAAGTCTCCCGTATCGGCAAGAAATGAGCAGACTTGGTTTGTAACACCCCCTTCCCGAAAAGGAAAGGGAGGTCACGTGCAAAGCACAACAAACCTTAAAATAAATAAACAGAGCACTAACAACCTCAAAATATTAATAGTGGTGATCCATTAATAAAGTAATAAGTACAATTCTCCAAACTAAGTCAAAATAATCAAAACTTAAAATTGGAATCAACCTAAATGGTCAAAGGCAAAAATCTCATCACACTAGCCCTGAATCACCCCTGCAAACCTGCCAGAAGAAAAACACAGCATGAGCCAATTGCCCAGTACGGATACAGATATACAAAAGATATACAAATGATATACAAAAATAACTGAGACAAAATACTGAACAAAGCCTCAAGTGCAAATACGAACAAAAATATAATATCCAAAGATCTGAATGGAATATATCTGAATCAGCGTAATGAATATATCTGAATCAACGTAATTGACAAAACCAATAAAAGAATAAAGAAATAACGAATCAAGTAACTAACTCAATGACTTGAATCAATGTAAACCAACAAAACTAATCCAATAAAATAATAGGTCAAACAAATGGTCGGAGTTATTTTATACCGAATGAGCTCAGAAATACACATCGCCACACAGCAAGTCAAAATAATGCCACATAGTAACCAAAATAATGCCACATTGTGCAAATCACACATCGACCGCAAATCCAAATGTATGTAAATCTGATAGGTGTGTTTGGCACAACATCACAAATCACAGTAATGTAAAAAACTAGGTTAACCCATACGCCCCCACAACAAAAACACCAAATGGCCCACTTCCTCCGAGCCCAAAATGGAGACGCCGTGGACTAATCACACCGCCATTTAAAAGTGTCACGCCTCTCTGTGCAAGACGACGCGTACATGTGGTACCCCTACGTGTGGTTATAACTCGTATACTCTACTAGATATTCTAACAAAAATATCATGTCACAACACACGTGACATAATACCAACAAAAGGGTTCTATATATACATGTTGAACCAAATCAAATTATAGTCACAAGGTTTCAAAAGGAAGGTAGCAATATGTGCACCGCTTCTACAATTATCAAAATAAATAATACTAAACATGATAACCTAATTCAAAGAGTACAAATACGAAGTCATACGTATCAACTCTAAAATGAAACTAATATATTTATTTCACAAGAAACAATTATGTGAAATCATAATGGAATTCAAATAAGGAAACAAACGAACAAATCAAATTTAACAAAGGTATCATTGAAAGAGTACTTTTAATCGCACTGATACTTCCAAACCATTTATAAGACACTCCACAAAATCTTACCTCAAATGCCAACGATATCAAATACGTAAACGTTATTCATCACCTAAACATATTCACCTCAAATTAAATATAATCCAATTCAATAATTCCAAAATAATTCATAATCTATTTAATATGCCTTTAATCATCGCCTTATATCAATTATTAATACTCCAAAATTTATATTCCAAATATAACTCTTTAAGTTCCTTCCGTCCTCAACTAATTACACAAATTAATAATACTAAATGTAAGTACATTTATAAAAATATGAACACTTCTATTTGGTACGACTATAAAATATAATTACTTATAATATTAAGATTTAATTCATTCCATATAATCTTACATATTTATTTGTATAACATCTCTTGCAAATTATGCAAGTTTTCGTAAACTTTAATTACTACAAATATATATATATATTTTTTTATTTAAAGAAATCATCAATTTATTATTTTAGGATCTCCAAAATCAATCATGCATTACTCCTCCGCTCAACTGATTGAATAAAGTGATAATAATAATAAGTACATCCGTATAAGTATTACATTAATAAATAAACTCTCCCATCTTTAAAGATCACTTAGTTCTTGAATTACAAAAGTACTTGCTCATGATGAAAAAAAAACAACATACTAAATTTAATAATTTAATATGGAACCACGTGATTTATCCCCACTTTATATAATGTATAATATACTTACTTATTATCGATGAAATTTCTCCACTAGTGATCAAAATCTCTAGTCTTTTCTTCACCGAGCCCCCCTTGTAGTCGCTCCTTTATCTCCAAAGTAGCCACCTCTTCTTATTCAAATTTGTATAATGAAGTAATATTAGGTTTAGCTATTTATTAATTAAGTTGCCCTAATAAACTTCTATTTGGGTTAAATTAATATTAAAGCCCAAAAATTTAACCATATAATATTATTTATCACTTATTAATATTTATTAGCCCACATAATTTAAATAACTAGTTTGACCCAAATAAATGACAAGTTCCAAACAATATGTTTTAAGAATATAAATTTAATATATATTTTTTTTCTTCGGGATATTTACATTACCTCCCCCTTAAAAAGGATTCCGTCCCCGGAATCAAAAGAATGGAAAATACCTAATTGTCAAAAAGATGCAGATACTCCGCTCGAATAGACTCCTCTATCTCCTAAGTAGCTTCCCGCTTCGAATAATTTTACCACAAGACTTTAACAAAAGGAATTATCTTCCTCAAATTTTAATTTAATCAGTTATTTAATTATCTACTAAAAGAATTTAATTTTCCAAACAAAACAAGGAAGAAAAGAAGGAAACAAAATCATTTATCTTTTCCCATTTAAACACAATTGTATAAGATAAAATCAATTAATATTTAATTATATAAAAAAAATAGGTTATTACATTTTTCACCCTTAAAAAATAATTCCGCCCCTAATTCAAATAAGCTACGTTAAAAAATAAAAAATAGTTACGACGTAAGCGTCGCCATTTGTAATGATCAACGTGGATAAGTCATCATCCACGTAATTATCAATGTACTTGTAAAAGATTCAATACCACCGTGTCAAGTCTTGGTAAGGTTTTTCGCGTTAAATCACATGATCCATCGTTGGTGCACCCCCTCAAAAATATCTTTGAGTTTCATTCTTGCAAGCGACGCACTTTTCTTGAACATAATTCAAATCACAAACATTTTTCTTCATCTAAATACGATTCAAATAACCAAAATATTTAAAATTATTTTTAACTCGTTAAAATGTTTATATTCCACACATGACAAAGATCTAACAAATTATTTTTATTTAATTTTACATAAATTCACGTAAATCTCTAAAGACATCAGATAACCAAAACAACTATGCAAACCATATTACCAACTCTCCCCAAGTCCTCAAGAGGTTCAAAATATCTCATCCTTAATTTGAACTATTCACCAAATAATATTACACCAAAGAATATACTACTAATATCTCTTTATCACCAACTCTCTTAAGTCCTTAAGAGTTTCAAAATATCATAACCTCCAATCAAATTAGTTCTTAAATATTATTACACCAAAAATATACTATTACTAAGATCTCTCCATCACCATACCAAACTCCAAATCATATATCCTACTATCTGAATAAACAAACGATAGCTTTCAAAATCTCTTAAAGATTCATCACTTAATATCTAATCATTTAATAAATCAATCATTCTCTTAGTGCAAACCTTAACCCAACAAATTCCAAAATCTCTTCATACTATCACTCAAAATTTCATATAAGATAACTCCAATATTCTACTAGGAAATAATCGCAAAATTCATTTACTCCAAAAAATTAATCTAATTACTTCGAATCTTTACAACAACTCAAAATTACCATAGATCCCCTGTACTTAATAGTTTCCACTTTATCATATTATCCCACCGATTCACATACCTCAAATTATTCACAACTTAACAAAAATCAGAATTTTACTCAAATCAAATCCTCAATTCCAAAATCATAATAATTTGTAATTACCCGAAATAACTCTAACAAATAATTCTCCAATATCAAAATTACCGATACAAATGCTCATATCATAATCATCTCATAATATCATTTCTTAACCGAACAAAATATGATATTCTTCTTCTTAATGATCAAATCACAATCCTTAACTAATATTATTGTTTCAACGCATAACAATAATAATCTTAACAAATTAGTTCGCCTTTCTCAAATCAACTACAACTCAAAGAGCTAAAAAACACTTGGTCAAAATCAAGACCAACCAAACAGAGAACAAAATCAAATCAAACTCCTACGCTTCACCCAAAGGATTTACCCACAACTCATGTGTCAAACCTAAATAGGTTTTCTACAAGAAAGAACCTAAGCTTTGATACTATCTTCAGAATACCCCTTCCCGAAAAAGGAAAGGGAGGTCACGTGCAAATCACAACAAAACTCAAAATAAATAAATGAGAGCATTAACAACCTCAAAATATTAATAGTGGTGATCCATTAATAAAGTAATAAGTACAATTCTCCAAACCGAAATCAAAATAATCAAAACTTAAAATTCGAATCAACCTAAATGGTCAAAGGCAAAAATCTCATCACATTAGCCCTCAATCACCCTCTATGAAACTCGCTTAAGAAAAACACAAAGATGAGCCAATTGCCCAAAGACGGATACAGATATACAAAAGATATACAAATGATATAATGAAAATAATCGAGATAAAATATCAACAAAGCCTCAAGTGCAAATACGAACGAAAATATAATATCCAAAGATCTCAATGGAATATATCTCAATCAACGAAATAATATATCCGAATCAACGAATTGACAAAACCAATAAAAGAATAAAGAAATAACGAATCAAGTAACTAACTCAACGACTTGAATCAATGAAACCAACAAAACTAATCCAATAAAATAATAGGTCAAAACAAATGGTCGGAGTTATTTTATACCGAATGAGCTCGAAATATACATCACCACAGTGAAGTCAAAATAATGCCACATGCAGTAACCAAAATAATGCCACACAGTGCAAATCACACATCGACCGCTAATCCAAATGTATGTAAATCTGATAGGTGTGTTTGGCACAACATCACAAATCGCAGAAATGTAAAACTAGGGTTAACCCATACGCCCCACAACAAAACACCAAATGGCCCACTTCCTCCGGAGAGCCCAAAATGGAGACGTCGTGGACTAATCACACCGCCACTTTAAAGTGTCATGCCTCTCTCGTATAAAGACGACGTGTTCGTGGTACCCCCACGTGGTTATAACTCGTATACTCTACGGATATTCTAACAAAAATTTCATGTCACAACACACGCGACATAATACCAACAAAAGGGTTCTATATGTATATGTTGAACCAAATCAAATTATAGTCACAAGGTTTCAAAAGGAAGGTAAAGAATATGTATCGCTTCTACAATTATCAAAATAAATAATACTAAACATGATAACCTAATTCAAAGAGTACAAATACGAAATCATAATGTATCAACTCTAAAATGAAACTAATATATTTATTTCACAAGAAACAATTATGTGAAATCATAATGGAATTTGAAATAAGGAAACAAACGAACAAATCAAATTTAACAAAGGTATCGCTGAAAGAGTACGGAATCCGTACCTGATACTTCCAAACCATTTATAGCACACTCCACAAAATCTTACCCTCAAATGCCAACGATATCAAATACGAAACGTTATTCATCACCTAAACATATTCACCTCAAATTAAATATAATCCAATTCAATAATTCCAAAATAATTCATAATCTATTTAATATGCCTTTAATCATCGCCTTATATCAATTATTAATACTCCAAAATTTATATTCCAAATATAACTCTTTAAGTTCCTTCCGTCCGAACTAATTACATAAATTAATAATACTAAATGTAAATACATTTATAAAAATATGAACACTTCTAATTTAATTCATTCCATATAATCTTACATATTTATTTGTATAACATCTCTTGCAAATTATGCAAGTTTTCGTAAACTTTAATTACTACCGCTATATATATATATTTTATTTAAAGAAATCATCAATTTATTATTTTAGGATCTCCAAAATCAATCACAGATTACTCCTCCATTCAACTGATTGGAATAAAGTGATAATAATAATAAGTACATCCGTATAAGTATTACATTAATAAATAAACTCTCCCATCTTTAAAGATCGCTCTTAGTTCTTGAATTACAAAAGTACTTGCTCATGATGAAAAAAAACAACATACTAAATTTAATAATTTAATATGGAACCACGTGATTTATCCCCACTTTATATAATGTATAATATACTTACTTATTACTAAGGAAATTTCCCCACTAGTGATCAAAATCTCTAGTCTTTCTTCACCTGAGCCTCCTTTGTAGTTGTTCCCTTTATCTCCAAAGTAGCCACCTCTTCTTATTCAGTTTGTATAATGAAGTAATATTAGGTTTAGCTATTTATTAATTAAGTTACCCTAATAAACTTTTATTTGGGTTAAATTAATATTAAGGCCCAAATTTTAACCACATAATATTATCTATCACTTATTAATATTTATTAGCCCACATAATTTAAATAACTAGTTTGACCCAAATAAATGACAAGTTCCAAACAATATGTTTTAAGAATATAAATTTAATATATTTTTTTTCGGGATATTACATGGTTAATCTATCAATAATAACCCAAATAGCATTTATGCCTTGAGAAACCGTGGGAAGACCCGTAACGAAATCCATGGTAATGTGTTCCCACTTCCATTTTGGAATCTCAAGTGGTTACAAGGGACCCTTAGCCACTTGATGCTCCGCCTTTACACGTTGACAAGTTAAACACCTCTAGATAAACTTCACGATCTCTCTCTTCATATTGTTCCACTAAAATGTATGTCGAAGATCATGATACATTTTGGTACTCCCAGGATGGATTGCAACGCGCAGTGTGTTGTGTGCCTTCATCATGATTCTATGCTTCAAGTCGAATCGTCGAACACAAAAGTCCGGAGTGGACTCAAGTATTCCTTCTTCATCGATTCTTGCTTCGAATAACACCTTCTTGCACTTTTTCTTCATACGCATCGGCTCCGGTTACGTGGCTTGAGCAACTTTAACTTTTTCGATTAAAGTCGGTTCTATGCGATATTTGACATCATCGCACTGCTCGTCACGATATGATCTTCTACTCAACGCTCGCCTACCACGCTTGGCTTTTCCAGATGGTATCAATAGTGTGGTCGTAATCTTTCAACAAATTTCGAGCCAACGTCGTTTGCCGCGTGTTGAGTTCTTTTTGAGTGAAGAAATATTTGAGGCTTTTATGGTCCGAATATATCTCCACTTTCTCCCCATATAGATAGTGCCTCCGGATCTTTAGCGCAAAAACGATCAAGGCTAACTCTAGATCATGAGTAGGATAATTCCTCTCATATTCTTTAAGTTATCGCGAGGCATAGGCTATGACTTTCCCACATTGCATGAGAACACATCCTAACCCTTTGCACTTAAAGCATCACCAGATAACAAATCCATTCGAACCGTATGGTATTGTCAAACAGCAGTGCAAATGAGTCTCCTCTCGAGATCTTGGAAACTCTTCTCGCATTCCTCGCTCCATATGAATTTTGTATCTTTACGAGTCAGCTGAGTTAACGGAGTAGCGATTCTAAAAAATCCTTCCACAAATCTCTGATAATAACTAGCTAAGCCCAAAAAGCTACGTACTAACTTTGTATTGCTTCAATCTTCGTTGGGTCAACAGACACTCCATGTTTTGACACCATGTGCCCAAGGAATGCTACTTCCTCAAGCCAGAACTCGCATTTCTTCAGCTTTGCATATAGCTTGTTATCACGAAGCCTTTGCAGTACTAGCTTCAAATGGCGCTCATGATCTTCATGACTTTTGGAATAGATAAGGATGTCATCAATAAAGACAACAACGAACTGATCCAAATATTCCTTGAAAACTCAGTTCATCATATCCATGAAAGCAGCAGGAGCATTAATCAATCCAAAAGACATGACTAAGAATTCATAATGCCCGTACCGAGTTCTCGAAAGCGCTTTGAATATCCTCGGTTCTAACCTTCAAATGATGATATCCGTAATCGAAGATCGATCTTTGAAAAGAATTGTGCTCCTTGCAACTGGTCAAACAGGTCATCAATACGAGGTAGCGAATACCTATTCTTGATAGTGACATGGTTTAATTCCCGATAATCGATACAAAGTCGCATACTCCCGTCTTTCTTCTTTACAAATAAAACAGGAGCACCCCAAAGAGATGTACTAGGACGAATGAAACCGATGCCCAACAACTCCTCAGAGTTGGACCTTTAACTCCTCAAGTTCAATAGGAGCCATTCGATATGGGGTTTTAGAAATGGGCTTTGTACCGGGTTCAAGGTCAATAAAGAATTCAACTTCACGCTCAAGGGTTAGGCGGAAGTTCTTCAGAAATACGCCGGAAATTCAATAACAACAGAATATTATTCAAATCGACGTGTCTTTATTCAAATCCATAACATGGGCTAAGAAAGCTTGACATCCGCTTTTCAATAAACGAATAGCTTTATGACTTGATATAACAAGATGATTGATTTTATTGGTTTAGTTGCTTGAATTCGCACAACAAAGTTGATTAGGAATATGAAAACTAACAACCTTACGAAAATAATCAATTTTGGCATGATGAGTAGTTAACCAATCAATCCCTAAAATCACATCAAAAGCAAGTATCTTTAAAGAGATAAGGTCAATGTGTAATGTGATGGTGCCAACTTGATCAAACAAGATTTATAAACAAAGGATGTGATGAAAGTTTCTCCTAACGGAGTTTCCACGAGATAGGTCAAAGTCTAATTTCTCCTGAGTCAAGTTTAAACGCTGAGCACAAGCGGGAGAGATAAATGAATGGGTAGCACCGGTGATCAAGTAATGCATAAACTTCGCATGAATTTATGATTAGCTTACCCGTGATCACCTCGCTTGGGTTCCTCGATGTTGACCCGATCCACGACAAACGCCTTCCGTGAACCGCTGACTTTGACTTTTTCCGGGATGACCTTTTGAGTCATCATCCTCACTGAATTGATTTCGCTTCATAAAGGCAATCTCGAGCGATATGTCCTTCATTTCCACAGCTTATAACATACCTTAAACTGTTGTGGGAAGTTTGGTGATATGTCCTTCTTTTCCGCGACGATATAGCATATAACCGGTGGTCGTTCTCCTCCTTGGAACCAATTCTTTCACCAGTGCTTGACGTCTTCACATTGTCATTGTTGAATCTCCTCTTTTAAAATCTCCCCGAGTCGCTTCTTCTATTTTCATGGCCACGATTACCACCGAGTGGTTACCGCTTTTAATCCGAATGATTTCTCCCCCGTGGTTTTCATTATTCATGATCACGCCACCAAGATGACCTCAGTTACGGTCCCTCGTCAAACGTACTTTCTTATCTCGCTTCTAATAATTGAGCCTGACAGCTGACAACATCCTATATAAAGAAAATTTACGAGAGATAAGATATTGTCAATCTCGGTTTTAAACCTCTCGAAACATCCTCGCCATTCGCTCCTCATTCTCTACCAAATGAGGTGCAAACTCGATAACTCGCGAACTTCGCCTCGTATTGGGACACCGTCATGTTGTTTTGTTCTAGTCTAATAAACTCTACCTCCTTCATATGGAGAATACTTTCAGGAAAGTATTTTTCGTTGAAAAGTTTCTGAAATGTTTCCCAAGACATGCGGAGTGCGGCAGGCTGGGTACGTTTCACAGACTCCCACCAGTAATCTGCCTCGCCACGAAACATAAAAGTGGCGAATGGAACCTTCTGTTCCTCCGTGCATCCCAAGACATCGAATATCTTGGTAATTTGCTTGACCCACGTTTCCTCCATGATCGGATCCGACTTTCCCTTAAATTCTGGTGGTCCCAACTTTTTAAACTGCTTGGCCGTGACAAGCCGCGCGTTGTTATCATTTCCACCCGTATTCTGTACACGAGTCTCCCTCGTCTGGTTTTGCATGAATTGCAAAAAGCTCCTAAACATCCCGTCGTTCATTGTTTGCTCAGTGGTGTTGTTTACAGGAGGAATATTGCCTTCCTGTTGCACGTTCCCCTGGGTGGTGATTAAAGGTGTTTCCACGGTCTCATTAACTCCACCGCTAATATTCTCAAATTGCCATTCTTAAATACTGCCATAAAACAAGGGTTAATTAAACAAATTAACATATCACATATTAACCATATACTTCAACTGACCAACAAATAAGCTTAGGTATGACATACTAGCGAAGGATTACTCGCCTCTCCCCTCCTAGTACTATTCCCCGATCTCTACCAGAGACCATATCCCTAAGCTCTGATACAAACTGTGACGCCCCCAAAACAGGTATACAACACCCATTCTGAGTCGTCAAAATACATGGTACAGAAACAACTACAACTTTATTAGTACAACATAAAAACTGTGAGTTTAAATACAAATATTGTCATCTAGACAATATCCACACTCAAATAAGTCATCATTTCAATTATTAATACATTATTTTACAAAAATGGTGAGGACTACTAAAATAACTTCTAGCACCATCATTCCATACCCCGACTAGTACTCGCTACATTCTCGCCTCCTGAGAAGAAAAATGGAACAAAAAGGAAAAGGGTGAGCTCAACTAGCCCAGTAAAGAACATTATGACTAAGATAATACAGAACAAATTATCGTTAGTCTTCAACAGGGAAAAATCTAATAGAATACAATAGACAACAAGTTTTAAATCAATATTCGCAGTGGAAATAATAATTCATTAGAAGAGTTAAGTAGAGAATGAAATCTACGATCTTCTATATATGAATATAAAAGTTCATCGTCTATCTTTTATCCCTCTAACATCAATCAATATATATCTGGAATCAAATATTCATCTTTGCACTACAGTGCCAAAGATATTCATCGATTAATGCGTCATCTAAACACTGCTCATCTTGCACTATAGGCCAAAGATATTCAGTAATATCATCATTTAGGACTGAGGATGATGAAAAATATTTTAAAGAAAACGAATCTAGTGAAACAAAAGAACAATTTTTAGGGATTCGTACTTTAAACAATCCAAGTTCAAAAATACTTCATAAATAACCAAAGTGGAGTAAAATTCAAGAATGAAGACCAAAACATAGATCCAATCAAAGATAGGAACTATAATGCATAATCTTGGACATAGAAAAGAAAATTTAATTTTTCCGTGAATAAGGTCGTATTCATGAATAATAGTCTTAGATATCGTGAATAGTGTCGATATCGTGAATAAGTAACTTTGACACAAAAAGATAGAAATTTTAAAAAATATCATCACGCTTCGCGTGAATATTACTCGTGAATACTAACTCGTGAATAGTAACTCATGAATAAGAATCGTGAATACTCATGAATAGTAACTCGTGAATAGTAACTCATGAATAGTAACCCATGAATAGTAACCCCATATGAAAAAGTTCCAAATTTGATAAAAAGTTCCAACCAATATTTCTAAGATAATGATATCAAGAAATAATATCATTTTTAAAAAATAATATCCCTTACCTCGTAAAGAATAGTACTTCCGACTAGAATCTCGGAAATAGTCTTTGAAAGAACTTGCACCGTATAGCAATACTCAAAGTACTAAAATACTCACAAAATACTTAGAACACCAAAGTCAAAAATTTAATTCTAACCTAAGCACCCTATTTATAGGAAAATGCTTAGAACACCAAAGTCAAAAATTTAAAATAATAATAATATATATATATATATATAAATTTTCTCGCCTAATATTTCAATCAAAGATCGACCACTCAAGTAGCCTACATCACAAAAAAAAAACGTTTACGAAATTAAAATATTTAAAACTTTCAAAAATCAATTATTTCGGAACTTCGGAACTTTAATAATTCATAATAAATAGCCATTTTATCAGAAAATTCGAATCTCGCAAATTTTTATAGGAAATTCAATTCTATACAACTTCGCAGAAGAAAGTTTTTCCAAATTCCAAATGTAAATTGACCAAATCCATAAACTGACGATTTTACAAAGCTATAATCAAATTTCAAATAAGAATGGGCCCACAAACATGTTTAATATGTTTTAAACAACTTTACAACAAAAATACTCTTCCTCCTCATATACTCATGTATCCCACATTCATTGTAAAAAAAATATCATCATTATTATATAATATAATAAAATATTATTTTATCGTAAAAGATAAAATATCAAATTTTAACAATTGTCACTTTAAAAATTTTCTCCATCTATAACCACATAAAATCAATATTTTCTCATCATATAAATCAATAATTAATTATTTACAAATAATATTACAGAATCACAAAGATCGCAACCAGCCGCTCCTAGGAAAGAGGGGCTTTCAATAATGATTTCTCCTTCCTTGGCCAAATTGATTAGTGACCAAACCTCTCCTTAGATGTAACTTTCTAGACATTGCCAATAATGTTTTCTAATAATATTATTCAGATAATATGAATTATTGCTTCGATAATGGAAAATACCGTAGTGATAATTATCAAACAACAAGAATATAAAATATCAACGCAGTAAATTATTGAATCAATAAAATAAAATATTGAATAAAGAATTATTGTAATAATTATTGAGTAGTGCCTTCTTACTTAAGAATCAATAATTGGTGCAATCTCATGTAGTGTCATCAGAACAACGCCAGATTATTGTGTTTTAACCACTGTGTATTCCAATAGTGTTAACGAACCACTACGCCGTTATTTATAAACAACTTATACTTGTCGTTTTCTTCATCCAATCGCTTTCCGTTATGGGGCCCACAAAAGACTGTGCCGTCGTACGAATATTCCCCGACAATAAGAATATTCCACGACCAAACGAATATTCCCCGACAACAATAAATATTTTATAACCACCTGCTTATTTTTTAAAATATATGCGCATTTTACCCATAACTAACCACATTAATCAATTCAACCCTTACTATTTCAAAATAATAAATAGAGGAAATTAAATTTCATTTATTAATAATTTGGGGTCTTACAAGTATGACCCCTGCGCCGCTGACATCTGAGGTTGAGGAGCCGTCAATGTGAGACCCCATATTTTATGAATAAAGATTTAAATTTCTCGAAATATTTTTTTTAATATTATGGTGTGGATTTGATGTAATGTTATAGTTGTGGGTAATATTTATAAATTATGCAAAGTAAGCAAGTGGTTGTATAATATTTGATTGGTCGGGGAATATTTATTTTATCAGGGAATATTCGTGCAACGACACAATCATTGGTGGACCCATGCAATGTAATTATCATCGATTGAGAAAACGACAAAAATATTTTATGAAAATAACGGCGGAAGTTTTACCGTTATCATTGATGAACTACTTCGGTAGTAAAAGTACAAGAATACTGGCGTGGTTACATAAGAAGCACACGTATTGATTATTAATGCTTACGTGATAAGTCACTCAATTTTGTTTTATTGGTATTATTAATGTAATAAAGCGTATACTTTTATAAAGTTATTCTATAAATAGAATATATTATATTTTATTATTCATAGTGTTACATAATGCTGCGATAGTATTTTGCATAGTAAAATTTTTTATATAAAAATGTAATACTTTTATAAAGTTATCTGCTTTATTAGACAATAATTAGAATATATTATATTTTATTATGCATAGTGTTTGATAAAGTGCACTCAGATAGTGTTTGCATAGTAAAATCTTTTATAAAGTTATTCGCTTTATTAGATTATAAATAGAATATATTATATTTTATTTAAAAGATTTTGCTTTAAATATGGATCTGTCAGATTAAAGTAAATCAATCTAGACTGCTTCATGAGTTAGTTACTATCTGACCCATTTTTCTATAAATAGAAGCTTATTCCTTCATTATTTTCTTACTAATTCACCTTTGAAACTCTAGAGAGATAAACTATAGAGAGAAGAAGAAAGTATTCTGCTACTTCACTACTTATATATCCAAGACTTTCTTCTTAAGGTAGGGAATATTATTTGTTGTACTTTCGTAAGGAGTATTATTTCTTTTGTATTCATGAAGAGAACTTCATATTCCATTCTTTATTATTCATTGGAATAACTCAGATATCACGCTACTACCCTATACTTGGTAACATTCTTCTATTATTCCGCCTTTACTATTCTCGCTTTGGAATATCCTCGTGCATGCATTTTACGCCGCACTGATTCCGCCTTTATTATTCTCATTGGAATATCATATACGTCATGCGTTTTCGCCTAACTCAGTTCCGCTCTTTATTATTATTCTCATTGGAATATCCTCGTGCATGCGCTTTTATCTGGGACTTGATTCCGCCCTTATTAGTATTCTCATTGGAATAACTCGCCATCGCAATCTGCATGCATGGTGATTTCTGTTGTTATTATATTCTTTATTATTCGCTGGAACATCCTCAGCCGGTGCGAATTTTGCACGACTGGTTCCATTATTATTATTATTCTGTTGGAATAACTCGTCTGCGCGGCAATCCGCATGTATGGTGATTTCTTTTGTTATTCCATTCTTTATTATACTCAACATTAAAGTTTTGACTTCTATACTACATGAAATTAGTGGAATATCCTTGATATTTGTGCTTCATCCAAAGATCTTTTCATGGAAATATTCTTCGAGCATTCTTGAATTTTACTCTACAAAGCAAGATCATGTTGACAATTTGGACGTTATTGGTTCCTGGATAAATTAATTCTTGAACTTGTTTTATTGAATTCTTATATCATTGTCATCATCCTCATGTTTATATTATGTTGAAAGTCATCTGTGGCACGTAGTGGTGCATAGATGGACTTGGTATGATTATGACCGTGGGATTATGCGGTGTAATCATGGCCGTAATGTTACAAATGATGTGGAAAAAGTCCTCATTGGCCGTAGTGCATTGATGGACAATTTTTGGTATGATTATGGCTATGGATTCTCTTCTTCCAAGGTGTGAAGATGAATTGTTTTATGGCACGATCGGGACCGTTGATGAATACACAAATATTCTTGGCCGTAGTGCATGGATAATTGTGGTCGTTGATACTAAAGAATATCCATGGTCAGTAGTGGGGGTGATTCAATGATGTGGATTATTTATTAAAATGAGTCCCAAATGATAAAAGTGATGAAAAACCTTTTAAATCATAAAAGATAGTAGATTTTATTCTCTACTTGACTCTTTTAATGGATTGCTTGTTCCGCTATAGTTAAACTTGATGTTTGTTATATTGTATCAGTTTAACACTGTTTAAGGCTAATGATAATTTATTCAGCATTATCTTAGTCATAATATTTCTTACTGGGCTAGTTGAGCTCATCCTTTCTTTCATTGTTCTCTTCAGGAAATGAGAATATAGCTGGGACGAGTCGGGGAACGGAGTGATGGTCCTAGATGGTGCATTAGTAGTCCTCACTATTCTGTGAAATAGTGTGATAATAATTGTAATAAGGACTCTTTTTGAGTTTGTATACTCTCTAGTAGACAATATTTGTATTCAAACTCACAGTTTATGTTTTGTCGTATTGTATACGACAGTTGTATTAGTAAGTTGTATTTGAATTCTGTACCATGTTTCTGGCGACTCAAGATGGGTGATGTATACCTAATTTAGGGGGCGTCACAGTCAACATAAAGCGTCCAAGACGTTCTCATATGTTGTGTTTCGGTGTCCGACCCTACATCTGGTTATGTGAACGAGAATTCCACAACGAAGTCGGCCAATGCATGTCCTTTGATCTCCGTTCGGGGTAGATATTCCAATGCAAACTGTGTTAACTCCATTGCCCATGCTGCCAGTCTTCCAGAGACCTCAGGTCGGTGTAGTATCTTTTCAGCGGCTGATCTGTGTATACCACAACCATCCGACCTTGGAAATAATGTCGAAGTTTCCTGCTTGCAATGATCAAAGCTTGGGAGAATTTTTCCAAGTTCAGGTATCAAATTTTTGCGTCTCGAAGTACATAACTAACATAGTATACTGGGAACTGTTTTCCCCTTTATCCCGAACTAACGCCGCCCCCACTGCCATCGAGCTTGCTGCCAGATACAGATATAAAGGTTCCGAAGGGATCGGCTTCATCAGTAGTGGTGCCGAAGATAAATATTTTTTGATCCCTTGGAACACATCTTCGCACTCCGAAGTCCATTGGAAGCTTTTCTCGTTCTTGGGCCCCTTCAAGGTGTCAAAAATGGTAGGCATCTCTCTGCTGATTTGGAGACAAACCTTCAGAGGGCCGCGATCCGACCCGTCAGTCTCTGCACATCCTTGTAAGAATTCGGAGATTTCATATCCATAACCGCCTGAATCTTCTCTGGATTCGCTTCGATTCCCCTTTTGCTGACCTAATACCCTAGGAATTTTACCGATCCCAATCCAAACGTGCACTTGGTCGGGTTTAACCTCAGCTTGCGTCTCCTGACTGTCTCGAAGTAGTTCTCTAGATCTTCAAGATGGTCACGGACTGACATGCTTTTGACGATCATGTCGTCTACGTAGACCTCCATACTTCTCCTTAGTTGCTTCGTGAACACAAATTCATCATTCTCTGATAAGTAGCCCTGACATTTATTAGCCCGAAGGTCATCTTTCGATATGCGTATATTGCCCGATGTGTGATAAAACTGGTCTTTAGTAATCTTTCTTGCTCATTGAGATCTGATGGTACCCTGAAAAGGCGTCCATGAAGCTTAGCATGTCGTATCCCGAAGTGGCGTCTATCAATTGATCTATGTTAGGCAATGGATAGAAGTCCTTCGGACACGCCCTGTTCAGATCCGTGTAGTCGATGCATAGCCTCCACTTTCCTTTCTGCTTCTGGACCAAGACTACGTTGGCCAACCATTCTGGGTAGTCGATTTTGATGATGAATTCGGCTTCCAGGAGTTTGGAAATTTCCTCGTCGATTATCTTTTGTCTCTCTAGGGTGAAAACCCTTCGTTTCTGTATGACTGGCTTTCTGTTAGGGTCTACATGCAATTTGTGCAGGGCCACTGACTCGCTTACCCTCGACATATCACTCGGATCCCATGCAAATATATCGGTGTAGACTCGGAGCAGATCTATCAGTCCTGTCTGAAATGGTTCTGCTAACCCCGACCCGATTTTGATCACTTTCTCTTTGATTCTCGCTATCAATTCTACATCTTCTGTTTCCTCGGTGGGCAGAGCAAGCGGTTCTGTACTACTTTCAGTGAATGACTCTATTTCGGTAGCCATCGTTTGTTTCTTCTTACTGACCCCTACCCCGACCCCTGAAGAGATCAAACTATTCTGATAACACCTTCAGGCAATGTCTAAGTCGCCTTTTACCTCCCCGATCCCGTTTGGTGTCGGAAATTTGATTTTAAAATAGGGAATAGAGGTTACTGCCTGCAGTGCTGCCAAGGCCGGTCTCCCGAGGATCGCGTTGTATGCCGAATCTACCTGAACGAAGAAAAACCTGACCTTGATCTCTACCTGATTGGGTGTCGTGCCGAACTTAACTGGCAGTTCGATGGTACCCGACACATATACCGGATCTCCACTGAACCCGTACAAAGGTCCTTCGCTGCCCAAATCCATCTTCTTTCCTTGCAGGTCCATCCTCTGGAAGGCGTGAGTGTATAAGATATCGACCGATGACCCGTTATCTATCATCATTCGCTTCATATCCACGGTCCCGACCTGGGCAGTTATCACCAACGCCCCATCATGTGGCTCTATGAGATCTGTAGGATAGTCTTCTTCCGAGAAAGAGATAGATGTTCCAGGATAGGCCCGATCCTTTCTTGTAGTAGACCCCGTAACCGATAACACTGCCTCTAGATGCCCTCTCTTTTTCTTTCCGGTTACGCGCCCAACTGAACCACCGGAGATGACATCAATTACGCCTCGGGCTAGGGGATTCTGTGGGGGCTGGTCATCCTGACCTTGATCTCAGCTTTCCTTTCTTGGCGCCACTGCGTTACCTCGACCTGCTACATACTGTACCAACTGTCCGTTTTGAACATTCTGCTCTATCATTTCCATCAGGTGGGTGCATGCCTCTGTCAAGTGCCCGGTACTCTGATGGTATTCACAAAACTTGTCTCGACCCCTCCTCCCTGGTTTGGTTCGCCTCGAGCAGGGCTCATAAAATGGTTTACTTTTTATCTCGTCCAAGATCTTTGCCCGGTCCATAGTGAGGAGGGTGTAAACTTTGCTGACATTACGATTAGGCAATGGAGGTCGGCTGCTTCCTGATCCTCCTCCGTTGTAAGTTTTCTTACCCGAATTGTCCGAGCGCTGATAACTCGGTTTATCCCGATCCTTCGATTTCTCGTAAAATTGAGAGTGTGGTTTGAAATTACCCATAGCCTCCTCTATCGAGATGAACCCTTAGGCCCGATGGAAGGCTTCGGTCAGGTCTGCAGGTGGGTTGATTACCAAATCCTTCATCAGCTTCTTCGACCTCCCAACATCCAGACCCGTTGTGAAGAATCCCAAAGCTTGTGGGGAGTTCAACTCGGCTACCGATCCCACGGCCTCCCGAAATCTTTTTACATACTGACCCAGGGTTTTGTCCGACTTCTGTCTAACCTGCATGAGGGAAGCTGTTATTTTACCCCGTCTTTTGTTACTCCCGAACCGAGCATGGAACTTTTCCCTATTGTCATTCAACGAATCGATCGATCCGGTTGCCAAAGTTCTCATCCATTCTCGGGCACTCTTTTTCAGCGTTGTAGCGAACATATGGCATTTGGCTGCATCCGAATGCTCATAATAAGACATCAGGCAATCATATCCATCTGAATGATCGTAAGGGTCCCCTAATCCGTCATACGTATCCATCGGGGGCATCTTCTTTTTTGGATCGGCCGTGACCTGATTTATCTCTAGTGAGAAGGGCGATCCAGGACAACCTGAAGAGCTCCCCATCGGACTCTTAGCTGCTAGTAGTTTCTCCAGTTCTGCGACTCTTCTTGCGAGGGGGTCGACCTCCCCTTTACGAGGGGACGAACGATGTCTGTCCCGCTCGTATTCAGGCGACGCGACCCTCCTCTTTTGATCCGACCTTCCTGGGTGTCCGGATCTTCTGTCATTCGATCGACTCCTCCTTCGACTTCGCCCTTCTCGGGAACGACTCAGTGGTCGGCTCCTTTCTTTTCTAGCCTCATCCCGTCAGGGTGATCGGGATCGGCTAGGACGTCTGCTTCTCTTCGAGCAGGCTTCCTGTTCTCCGGCCATCTTAGACATCTGGACCTCTAGTTCTTCCTGTTGCAGTTGTAGCGCCAACATGGCATCTTTGTTCTGCTCCATCTTCTTCTTCAGGATGAACTCCCGTTGGTCCCGGCTATCATCTCCTCTTTCTAGCCTCGCGAGGGCCCGAGATTGATTTTCATCTGCTTGAGTCGCTTGATGGGGCGTGTGTTGACTATCGTGGAAAAGCTTTCGTCGGAGGGAAGGGGCTGGTATCTCTTGAACCTCTGAAATTTTGGACCCCAGTCGGTCCTTCACCGACCCCCTCACCTGTGTGGTCTGGTGTGACTGCTGGGTTTTTGCCTTTTCTTGGGCAGAGGCATTATTCTCCTTATTCGCCATATCCTGCTGCCGAAAAAGTTGGTAGTGATTGCAAAAAAACACTAAGCCCCTCCTTCTAGCGCCAATGTTAACGCCAAGTTTCGTCCGCGCGTCCAATCACAGAATCCACGCGCTGAAACCTTCACAATAACAGATCACACAGAAGCTTGACGGTTTGTGCCGCCGGGGGATAGCTCCGGTGTGAGAATAAGTACGGGCCGTTCACAAGGTTTAACAATTGAGGCTTATGTATTTAGTGCTCAAAGATGTATTACCTATTAAATGTAGTTAAGCTTTGTATTTATAGCCATTCTCATCTCCCAAGAGTCCCTCTCCGAGTCGGTATAGGACTCCTAAATATGGCAGCTACCCATATTTGGGTCCAACACAATCTCCTTAAAAGGTGTAAGTAGAATCCCTTTCGAATACTACCTTTGGAGTTACCTTATTAGGATATAGCTAGGGTTAGAACCCTTAACCACGTAAACCCCTTATCACTCCCAACTTTGCATATGGGCTGCTCAACTGCCCAGGCCCAACCCATCAGACATCATAAACACCATTATTCTTCCCCATTTACCAAAGGACGCCAAGGCTGGATTTCAATTCTCCCCGACCACAACCGAATTCTCACTTAATGGGCTCTTGGACACAACCCTCCGAACATCCTCGACATCCTGTATGCCTTCGGCCATATCAGCCCAACCTCATCAATTCCAAATTTCAGTGCCTATACTAATATGATGGTTTAAAAAACACTCCCTAACAAAGAAGTATTAAAGGGGTATTTTGTTTTGTTTTGTGTTTATTTTTAAATGTAATAAATTTGTTATTCGTTGGAAATTATAAATGGTTAATTTATTAATAATGACTTGATAGAAAAAAAAACAATGAACAATTTTAAAATCGAAATTGTTATTTTATATTATTGTTAGAGAAAATGACTTTTTTATGAAATATAAAAATTATGAAATATGACATTTTATTGTAATAGATTAGGTATGATCTAATAATTTAACTTCAACAATGCCTTTTATTTCAAGTTAGGTTGTGACATTGTTAATATATTTTAATATTATTTAATATCGTACTCATTTTATCTAAAATATAAGATTTTTATTGATTTTTTAATAATTAATATAAGCTGCAAGATATATTAAGTATAGAAAAGTCTATCAAAGTCTTGGTAAAAAGTCTATAAAAAATATGTCATTTATTTTATATAGTCTTTAAAAATAATTTTAAAAGTCTTTAAAAGTTATTAAAATTTATAAAATATAAAAATCTATTACTTCAAAAATATATTTAAAAGTGTTTATTGAATACAACCTTCGTCACCATCGAGGAGATTAGAGGGGTTAAATATTTTTTCAGTCATCGTACTATAGGTCAACTTACAGATGGATAATTGAACTTTTTTTTTACAGTCAACTCACTGTACTCGATTTTACTAACAAAAATTAAAAAATCCGTTAAGTCAAAGGTTGACTTAACGAAAATGTGACGTGGCAGCTGACTTGTCTTTAAAAAAAAGTATATGTGGCAGTTAGTATGCGACGTGGCAGTGATAATGTAGATTTGGAGGAAATTTTTTATGAAAAAATGGAAAAAAATATTTTAAAGTATAATATAAATTATAAAAAATTAGCCAAAAAAAAGAAGAAAATAAATAAATAAATAAAATAATTATTTTTAATAAAAATTTTAAAAGCGCTTTTTTTTATTAAAACGCATTTTTTAATAAAATAATTGTTTTTTATTTTATTAAAAAAAATTAAAACGTAGATTTTTTTAATAAAAATAATTATTTTTAATAAAAATAAAAAAATGCAGTTTTTTAATAAAAATAAAAAATGTAGTTTTTTTTAATAAAATAATTAAAAGTCAGTTTTTTTAATAAAAAAAAATGAAATTTTTTAAATAAATTTTTTTTTTTTTTATTAACTGTTAAAAATTTAACAGTTAATTTTTTTAAAACTGTTAATTTTTACAACTGTTAATTTAACAATTAATTTTTTAAAACTGTTAATTTAACAGTTAATTTTTAAAACTGTTAATTTTATTTTTTTTTAATTTAACAGTTAATTTAACTATTAATTAATTTTAAAACTGTTAAAAATTTAACAGTTAATTTTTTTAAGCTGTTAATTTTTTTATTAACAAAATTTGCATTTTTTTAATTTAAAAAAACTGTTTTAGAGATTAAAAAATTGTATTTTAAAATCTGTTAATAGTTTAAAGAGTTTTTTTATTATTAAAAAAATGCATTTTATGTCAACCTTGACTTAAATTTTTTTTTTTTATAATAAAATTAATCTGTTAATTTTTTATTATAAAAAAAAAACTGCATTTTTAACAATTATTTTATTAAAAAATTCAGTGTTTTGTTGTATTTTTAATAAAAAAAAAAAAAAATTATTAAAAAAATTCATTTTTTATTTAAAAAGTTGCATTTTTAACAATTATTTTTATTAAAAATTCAGCATTTTATTATTTTTTAAATAAAAAAAAAGAAAAAATTTATTAAAAAATTTGCATTTTTTTAATTAAAAAAACTAACTTTTAATTATTTTTTAAAAAAAAACTACATTTTTTAATTTTTATTAAAAAACTGCATTTTTTTTATTTTTATTAAAAAAATCTACGTTTTAATTTTTTTAATAAAATAAAAACAATTATTTTTTATTAAAAAAATGCGTTTTAATTTTTTTTTAATAAAAAAAATTTCTTTTTAAAATTTTTATTAAAAATAATTATTTTTATTTATTTATTTATTTTCTTATTTTTTTGGCTAATTTTTATAATTTATATTATACTTTAAAATATTTTTTTCCATTTTTCATAAAAATTTCCTCCAATCCACATTATCACCGCTTAATCGCATACTAACTGCCACATATACTTTTTTTTAAAGACAAGTCAACTGCCACGTCACATTTCCGTGAAGTCAACCTTTGACTTAACGGTTTTTTTAATTTTTGTTAATAAAATCGAGTACAGTGAGCTGATTATAAGAGAAAAAAGAATTCAGTTATCCATCTGTAAGTTGACCTATAATACGATGATAGAAAAAACATTCAACACCCGAGAATAGAGTTGTGAATTTATCGGTTTCCAATTAAAAAGTCAGTACAGTCACCTCATCAAAATCAAACAAAAGTCAACAGTCAAATCTGTCACCCTCCCTCCTTCCTTCCTTCCTCCCTCTGTCTCTCTATGTATAAATTCTCCACGATTCCACCATTCTCCTCCTGTCACTGATCATTGATCTTTTAGAGAGAGAAAATGTGTGGAATATTCGCCTACTTGAATTACGATGTCAACAGAGAGCGTCGGTACATTCTCGAAGTTCTATTCAATGGCCTACGGCGTTTGGAGTACAGAGGTTACGATTCCGCCGGAATTTCCATCGATTCTCCCATTTATGCCCATGTTTCTGGCCAGCCAAACTGCCCCCTCGTTTTTCGCCAAGAAGGGAACATCGAATCGCTTGTTAAATCAGTCTATGAAGGTACAATGATCTTGTTCTTCGCTGTTTTTAATAATTCTCCCCGTCTCTCTTTGCAAATAATTTTTTTTGGCGAATGCTTCTAATTAATCGCTATAATTTGTACAAAAAATAGTGGATTATCAAAATGAATGTACTAAAGTTTTGATCTTGTCCACTGATTTTGTTTAAGTTTTATGTTTTTTGATCAATTTTGTTTGTTAAATTATTTCAAATTCTTTGAATTTTAAGATTTGATTTTTGGTTTTGGGTGGAGGTAGTTTAATGTAACATAAAACCGCATTGATGAACTCGAATCCCTCTATTTATGATTTATAGAACCTAAAATTAAGTTTAATGGTTGCTTATTGCAATTTCCTTTCCTTAATTCTATGAGTTTCATGCACAGCATTATTGATCTAACTTATTTAGTATTTCAAGTAGTGAGAGTATGGAATTCTTTTGATACTAGAGGGCTTTAAGGGCATAAATTGATTAGCTGTCTAACCCCAAGAGTTTAAATGCTGATTTGGATTGTTAAATTGCAGTCTATTATTGTGGATAAAAATTCCAAAGTCCCAAACTTAAATTCTATGTAGGGTTTAAGTGTGTACACTTGGGCAGGAATCAGAAGGCCGACACATTGTACCAGTGAAATTGGAGGCTTGTTCGGCTTTTCTGAATCTTAGCTATATATGAGTAGATGGTCAATTTTAGTACAAATAAAATATGTGAGGTTAATTATAGTAATAGTAAAGAAATTGTTTTTTAAGTAAATGAACCAAAAAAATAATTTGAAATAAATTTAGAATATAAAAGAAACAGTCATTTTGAAATTTGTTTTAGCATCCACATTAAAATTATGTTTGGATAGAAGTATCTTTTATTATTGGGTGGAGTACATGAAGTAATTTAAGAATACGAGTGATCATGTTAGTTGCTACTTTCATGTTTCAACTAGATTTGCACCATCCTTTTAAGTATCTATTTTAAACATTGCGGACACTTGCATGCTGCATGGCCAACCACATTTTTTCTAACTTAATTTTGGAATATTGTATAGAGATTTCATCTACAGATTTAAATTTGGAGGAAGCATTTTCTGTTCATGCTGGAATTGCACACACCCGTTGGGCGACACACGGTGAACCAGCTCCAAGGAATAGCCATCCTCAGTCTTCTGGTAGTGGAAATGACTTCTTGGTTGTTCACAATGGGGTCATCACTAATTATGAGGTTTGCTTAGAATCTTATGGAAAATTTGGATTCATATGATGTATTTATTATGTTCACTATCGATATGATAAATCTACCAGAAGTTGCTTCTATATATATCCATTTTGACTACTATGCTCTGTAAAGATAGAATTCAATATGAAGATACGTACTTAAGCTACCTAACATGTGTGAGTGTGAGAGGACATTGTAGTTGTTCTTTCTGTAGGCTGACCCTGATAAAGCTCATTGTTGGCCCATGTCTTGACATAAAACCACAAAAAATTCCAGCTAGGTCTTCAACGCTGTGTTAAAGATACTAGAGTAATGGAGCAACTGTAAGGTCATGTTGCTGCTGCCACTGAGCTTTAAGAGCTCTACGGTCTTGTTCTTGACCTAGCTACACTTCATTAAATTGTGGTCATTAGCCTGAAGGGAGGCTTTCGGAGAGAGTTTGTTTGTTTGTTTAATGCTGCCTAGAGGTGGGTGGGATAAAGTTGTTAAAAACCTAAACAATGGAGGTTGACTTAGAGAAAGTACATAATGATCTTGAGAATACCACGATATTTAGTTTGAAGGCAAGGGTTTGCATATGTTTCCTATTTAGAAATAATGCATTGGTTTGGGTAACTAGTGGAAATTCAGAACAAAGGAGCTCTACCAGAAGAATGAACGAAAGAACCTTGATGATACATTTGTATCAAGATAGAAAGCATGAAACTCTATTCAAAAAATGTTTAGTGCATCTACATTGTGCACCTACTAATATGTCACGAGACTCACGACCCACGAGTATTTTTGTTGAAATTAATTGAACTGTTAGGATCTATTATTTTTAGTTAAAAGGTTTGTAAGAGGCACACCATCCGGTGCATAAATTGGGTGTATGTACCATTACTCTTTCATTAATAGGCTTCGTTCATTGACCATATCATTTTCTGACTTTTTTGTGGAGATGCTGACATGTACAAATTGGAGGGGTTCCTGTTATGTGTTTGTAGTTTCTTCCTTCCTTATTTTAGTTGTATGACTTCACTATTTCTAACTTCTAAAGGGTGTAGCCGTTTAACTTATGTTCCAATTGTTTTCCACTTTTATTTTTTTGTCAAATAGTTTCCTTTACAAACACGACCTTACTAAAATTCTGCTCATCTGTAATCGTGCAGGTGTTAAAGCAAACACTAGTCCGTCATGGCTTCACCTTTGAATCTGAAACAGATACAGAAGTGATTCCAAAGCTTGCAAAGTTTGTATTTGACAAAGCAAATGAAGATGGTCGAACTCTAGTCAATTAAAGTTACTAAGATCTTTCTTTGTAGTTGTAATTCTTAAAATATGTGATGAATTAAGGCATCAATGTTGCAATAAGCATACTTAATACATTTTCTTATTTTTTGTGATTCCAAATCATCAAGAAAAGAAATACATTTTCTTGGGGGTGATTCCACAGTTTCTAAGTGATTCCATAATGTTGCCCAAATTTGTGGTTACTAATTTTTATTTATTTATTTTAAGTGACTTTTAACCAAAATGATGTAAGAGACGGCTGTACATATCCTTTTTTGTGTCTTAGGAGAGAATGCAGTTACATAAATACCCACTCACATATATTTATTTCTTCTTGATGAAATAGGGTTCTGAATATCTGTTTAGTAATGTTCAAAACAGATGGAAAATTATTTTGAAGATGTTGAACTGGTAGAATATATAATTTTGTCAAATAAATTTCTGTAAAATTGCATCCATTCAAAGCCTTATTGGAAACTTTTTTGGTCTTAGTCTTGTTACTTTTGGTGTCCATCTTGTCTTAGTTGTGCGGCTTGTGCCTTCAGTGGTGCATTATCTGTCTTCGCCGCACAAATCATCACATTCACCATTTTTTGTCCATAGTTTGAAGCACCTCTAGCCTCAGCGACATGAGTTCTTATTTAACATTTTCTCTACATCTTTAGTTCATTTTAAGATTCTGTTGTTTGAAATATTAATTCTTTGAAGCATTTTTTGTGATTAATTGACTATTTTGGGGCTTAACCCTTGCATTTAAGTGCTTTTCTATCTCAAGAATGCATCTAGATTCAGAAATGATAAAAGTTTCCATTTTTATTGTATCTATATTATTGTTCATTCCTGTAAACATGCTAGAATGTTTTCTGGAAAACAAGAGAATCAGAGATAGAAAACATTAAATACTTCTCTTGCTATTTTACTTTCCTGTAAGAAATTTTTGTTCAAGGAAAAGCAGAAGAGGCAAGAAAAGAACTATAAAAGCTCTAACGAACATTCTCTTTGGTATATATTTATCACACATAAAGTGGTAACTGCTATATAACGTTGGCTTCATGTTCTACTGTTTGTTGCAGGTGATCAGTCTGTCACATTTAGTCAGGTTGTACTTGAAGTTATGAGGCATCTTGAAGGGGCATATGCTCTCATTTTTAAAAGCCGTCACTATCCAAATGAGTTGATTGCTTGCAAGCGTGGTAGTCCATTGCTTCTTGGCGTGAAAGTAGGTTACACGTAAAAAAAATTCTCCATATTTAAAGCAAAAATAGAGCTTATATGAGTACTCTTTATGATTCAATAAGTTGTCAATTGCATGTCTTTATCATTTCTGTTTTAGCCTTAATTTTTTTGGAATTTGTGTCTTCAATACTCTTTTGGCTTGCTGGTTTACATTTTGGCTTCTGTTCACCATGACTTGTACTTGAGATATTCAGCATGCATCTGTTGTGGTTCTTGTCTTTTAATGCTGAAAGTTGAAGTGAGTTAAAAGCCTTTTCACGATAATTAGTTGATTTTAGTGTTTATACTAATTTTTATTATATACTAAGCACAATCACTGCCTATCATTCCAGTTTTTTAGATGCTTAAAAATATAGTATGGAAATTTATTATTACATGATAACCTGGACCTGGACACATTTACAACCACCATTACTCTATTTTGAGACGTACAAATTTGACTCGTTTTCTTCTTATATTTGAGAAATCAATTCTTAATCCCTCTTCCCTAAATTGGCAGCACTTGAAAAGTTTGGAAAATGTCTTTTGTTTAAAAAACGTTTACATCTCAGCTTATAATTGTACTTGTAAAGTAATTAATTCATTTCCAATCTATATTAATATTCTAATAAGAGTGCAAGGGAATGTCAATAATTGATTGTGCACATCCATTTCGAGACTTCCTAAACTGATAGTTGGACAAACAATATGGAACAGGTAAGATTAAGCTTTTAGTGGTAATAGTTACTTGGCCATTATTTTGAATTGATAACATGTATAGATATTATCTACGAAGTTTTTACTAAACAAAATGATCTCCATAGTTAAATTATTAGGACTTCTTTTTGTAACAGTCGTGACGGTGGAATAGAACGCGACTAGCTGTAGTTGGTATTTCCTAATTTGGGTCTTTGAAGAGAAAACAGGAAAAACTTTAAATTGAGCCCATTGTCCAATTTGTTTACTTATTCTCCTATGTTGAGTAACGTTATTTAGGTCCATACATTTTACTTTATTTAAAATTTAAATTTCTTATATTATTTGATATAATGCTAACTGCAAATATATTTTTGATAAATCAGTTGAGAATTTCAAAAAAAAAAAAATTCTCGTCTCAAAAAAAGGAAAATAGATATCTTTCAAATTTGAAATGATGGTTAATTAGCGAGTTTGATGAGTTTGCAGATAGATTTATGATGCCTTAGATCTTTGATATGATTTGGAATAGATTTTTATCTAGCTTAGGTGAATATTACTATATGAGTTTATTTATTAATTTTATAAAGGGTATTTTGATAGTTTCAAGTCTTCTAACCTTCATGTACTCGGACACTATACCAACCTGTTAACCATACCCACCTATTATTCTTTGCTTATCACTTGCAGCTTCATCACTTTCCTCTGAATTATGTAGTTATAAGGCAACTTCGTCGACTGGGCTGTTTGAAGCAGTGCGACTGTAAATTTTATCATTCTTCCCTCCTACCTTGTATATTCTCAGGGGTCTTAAAGCTGTTCTTTACGCATATTATTTCCACTTGGGCGCCTCATGGTTAATTATGGTATATTAGTTCTGCCAGGCATTACATGTATATTAGAACACATGTAATTTTTGTTTTGAAGAACTTTGAGCTAAACTCTAGGAGGTAATTTTTTTTGGGATTCTGTAAGGCAGGAACTTTCCCATTTATTGTTTGTATAAGGTTTATGATCAATAGTATTTCAACTGAGTGGGTGATATTAGCAAGACTTAAGAAACTCTATTT
The DNA here is from genome assembly GCA_020205615.1 of Panax quinquefolius. Taxonomy (NCBI): domain Eukaryota; kingdom Viridiplantae; phylum Streptophyta; class Magnoliopsida; order Apiales; family Araliaceae; genus Panax; species Panax quinquefolius. The sequence goes on from CM035165.1 coordinate 23,170,138, forward strand.
GTCCTTATAAGTAAGCACGGTTAGGTAATTCGTCTTTTTCCCCTATTTATCTGTCAGGAACAACCGAACAGGCATACTTCCTTGACTCGTTTCAATTCAAATAGCAGTTGTCATCTAACTAATCAAGCTAGTTAGAAAATTGTGATTAATCTGTAGTTACACAGTGAGATTAGAGGAGATTTAGGTAAAGAATAGAGGGAAATTGATAGAACTTGGAGAAGAAGATTAGAGTTATTGGATGGAGATGGATTAAGCCAATCTTTCAAAAGCTTGAATAGAGATGGATTAAGTCATTCTTTCAACACATTTCAGATTATTTCATGCGATACAACTTCCTGCCTTCTACTTATACTACTACATTTCATCATGCTAAAAGGAAACTTGTAGTAGACTAACTTGCACCTAAAATAACTAACTCAGATGTATGTGATACCTTACTAAATCTTGAAGCCTCTAATTATTTCAGCAAATCCTACACTTCTACTTTTTGCACTGCCCCTTTCTTCAAATATCTTATAAATATATTTTTCTACCATCTTTCTTGCAATACAAACTTGCTTTTAGACATACCTTAGGCTTGTTCTGCATTAAATTTGGTGTTGCGTCTGGAACATTTGGAAAGCTCTAGTGTACCATGGAGTAGGTTACCAGCAGTTGGGTTATGCGAAGTACTGTAGGGAATCGGTTGTTTCAGGGACCACATATGACATATTTACCCTTGGAAGATTATAAAAGAGAGCAAAATAGGCATTACACAGTGGAAAAGATATCTCATAGAGGTGGTGGATAAAAGTTATACCAACCCTTCACCACCCACAAAATAATCCTACTATGGGATAACACAAAATAATCTCAAGGAAAGGACAGGATTAGTTTCCATTGATTTGTCCAATTTTCTCCCCCTTCAAATGAACCCCTGGTGCACAAGCTTTGCATAGGTGCCTTGGTTGAGATATTTTTTAATTCAAAATTGTTTTGAATTCATTTAACTTTAGACAATACAATTATGAAAATTATAAATTGCTTACTAAATTCAAGATCTATTGTATTCAAAAGTTAAATGAATCACATCAATTTTAAGTTTGAAAATGTCTCATAATGACTTTGAAAAGTCAAATTTGATCTTATATTTTGGAACGGGGGCAGTATGAGGGTTGATGGTTTTTCTTAAATAGAAAATATTCCTTTTTTGGTTGTCCTGGATTAATTTTTAATTTCCTTGAAAAGGAAAGAGGCAGTTAATGTAGTTCCTTGTGTTTCTTAAGATGATTTCGTATGCGGCTCTGAGAAAATTTTGCAGGCCAGCCTCAATCACCTGGCACAACGTTTTCTTTTCCATGCTTGATCCATATAACTTACAACAGATGAGAAACTGAGCACAAAACCAGTGGTGTTATCAGATGACTCATAGTATACCGTTTCAACATATTATTTCAAAATCGTTGTTTGTTTGTTTGTTTTTGAGTGTTTTATAATGTTCCTCTTGTTGATGTGGTTCCATGTTGACACCATAGTCACTGCTGTCACTACTATATGTCATACTTCTGAGATCAGTGCGATGTTGTATGCTGTGGTTGCTCATGCATTGTGGATCAATTCTTGTGACTTTCTGAGGGGAAATACAAAGAACATTATACCAATTCATGCATGCATATAACATAAAATAAAACCAGCTGTTTTATATCCTCAAGTATATTAACATATTGCACAATTTTTTTTAGCATATGTATAGTTTTGTTCTCTTTGGATGGTTTTGCGAAAGCATGAGCTTACTGTTTGACAAATCACTGTGATAGTGGGATTATCTCTTTTACTTGTATTTTGATTTTATTTTTATGTCCATTTGGTAACTTAATTTGCTTTTATTGCAGGAGTATCCAGGCAATGCTAGCAATGGGACCTCATTTAATGATGCTAAATTTATTTCAACTAATGGGCAACCTAAAGAACTCTTCTTATCCAGTGATGCTCATGCCCTAGTTGAACACACAAAAAAGGTCTTGGTAATTGAGGATGGTGAAGTTGTTCATCTTAAGGTATTTTGTTTCACATCACCTTCTATTAAGTTCTTCTTGCTATTATTTGTATGGAGTTGGTGATTATCTTGTCCTTTTCTGCGTAACTGCGTCCTCTTCATTTGTACATACTTCTCTTTTTTAATTATTTCAGAAATCAAGCTCTTTATACCATAAAATTAGTCCTCAATGTGTTCTTAAAAATGGCTGTATGCAATTATTTAAAATGGTACAGAATGGCTAAAAGATGTGCATCTTAAACGATTTTTTAGCAAGTTCAATAGGTTTGCCAAATGGTACTTTCTACTGTTACAGATTGTTTTCATATTTTAATTTTAGTTTGTTGGTTTATATGAATATCCGTAATTATACGATTTCTATGCTTCTTAAAAAGTGGTATGTTGTGTTCGATAAAAGGATTTCCTGGACTACCCATATCATTAGAGGAGACTTGTCCATGTAACAAATGGTTTATGGATGTGATTTGACAGTTTGCATTGATTTGATAGCCTAGATTGACCATTTTATAATCCTCATTCTTGGGCCCAAACTTATAAAAATATGATTGCTAAGCTTCTTAAAAAGAAATATGTTGAGTATTGAGAACAGGATTTCCTGGATTCCCATATCCTTAAAGTAGACAGATCCATGTAATAAATGGTTTATGTATGAGATTAGACAGTTTTTATGGGTTTGATGGCCAAGATTGACCATTGGCCGTCCCCATGATTGGGCCCAAACTTGCTTGTCCCACAAAAATAAATAAATAATGAGATTGACCATTGGCAGTCTCATACAATCTATAAGGAGAAACTCAGGCCTTGATTTTACAACTAGTGAGCTTAGACATACCAAACCATTTCATTTATTGCTTTTTTCAAAATTTTCATTTTCAATACACACACACACACAGACACATATATATATATATTATGTGTATATATATATATATATATATATATATATATATATATATACAATGATTCCTTTTCTTTTAGGATCTCTTTTCGTGCTTAGGTGCTTCAGTTCTAAGTTCATTGTAAACTAATTTCATGGATGGTTTGAGCAACACATTTAAAATTAATAAGCTTAATGGTTTAAATTATTTATTTCCCATAGGCAGTATTTAAATATATGGGCATTTTAAAGAGCTGAAAGGAAACATGTATATTACTCCCTCTGTCCCATAAAAGATGTCTTAAGTACACTTTTCACACTATATTTATATTTAAGAAAAGCAAAAGTGGAGGACAAGAAAATAATTTCCCATTTTACCCATAATGGACCCATGCAAGTACACTAAAGATTCTTTCTTTTTCCTAAAAGTAGTGGACCCTACTTCATTACTTTTGAAGGTAAAGTCATATATAACATTTTGCATTTGAATTGTGTACTTTAGAGTTTAGACATCTCTTATGGGATAATTTTTTTGGTACTAAAGTCATCTTTTGTGGGACATGGAATGTTTTTTTTTTGAAAAGAAAGTGGTGGAACATATATATTTGTACCTGCCATGGATACGGATGATGAATGATTATATCAAGCAAAAAGATAATAAAATGTTATAATTTTCTTTGCCAGAAGCAAAGTAACATTTCCGCATAATGTAAATCAATTCCAAATTTCTAATATGATCTTGTATCGAATACTTTCATATGAATGACGTGATATATGACTGCAGACAAGACATAATTTCTTAGATCCTCTAGATGTATTTAAATGCTGAAATTTTTTGGTTCTCACATGTATCCAGTTGATTCTATGATCAAGGTTCTCATGATATTGTGTTTTATTTTCAGTGATCTGTAGTAATGAATATGTAGGGGCTTGTACCTGCGGTAGCTAAGATAGCTTGCCAAATATGGCTCTTATGAGTTTCTGTATAATCAACCTGATTTGTCCTTGTTGTTTTTTTTGCCACCCACAACTCACAAGCATAAATGTTAATTTGTACCATCTTTCTCTGTGCTTGGCATGCACACACACCATGCTTTGTGGTCTCTTACTTTAGTGCTAGCTGTCTTCTTTATAAGTGTTGATTTCTTTCTAAATGATATGATTTGTGTATACCAATTGTTATATATTGTAAATATCAAGACATTTTACATTTAATATTGGTGGCTTCAGGATGGTGGCGTGTCAATCCTCAAGTTTGATCATGGCAAAGGAAAAAACAGTGGTGCTATATCTAGGCCTGCTTCTGTACAACGTGCATTGTCCATTCTTGAGATGGAGGTTGAGCAAATAAATAAAGGCAAATATGAGCATTATATGCAAAAAGAGATTCATGAACAGCCTGAATCTTTGACAACAACAATGCGGGGGAGACTGATACGTGGTGGTTCAAGCAAAGCCAAGACTGTTCTTTTGGGTGGACTGAAGGATCATCTCAAAACTATCAGGAGAAGCAGAAGGATTGTTTTTATCGGTTGCGGCACCAGTTATAATGCTGCTTTAGCTGCAAGGCCTATTCTGGAAGAACTTTCTGGTCGGTGCTCAATAACTGTGTTGTACTGAAGATAATGATGTTTTATCACTTGATTATTACCAGTTTTATGTGTATTGCACAGGTATACCTGTTACAATGGAGATAGCTAGTGATTTATTGGATCGGCAGGGACCAATTTACAGAGAAGATACAATTGCTTTTGTTAGTCAGTCTGGTGAAACTGCTGATACGTTAAATGCATTAGAGTATGCCTTAGAAAATGGTGCATTATGTGTTGGTATTACGAACACTGTTGGTAGTGCGATTGCAAGGAATACGCACTGTGGTGTTCACATAAATGCTGGCTCTGAGATTGGTGTAGCAAGTACGAAGGTAAATAAATTGTTTTCTAAGTCTTCCAGTTGACATATCTCCAATGGCTTTACAATATCATCATTTTGATCAACAGGCGTATACGAGTCAAATAGTCGCGATGGCTATGTTGGCTTTAGCAATTGGCAGCGACACAATATCTAGTCAAGCAAGAAGAGGGGCTATCATAGATGGTCTATTTGATTTACCTAGTATGTCTTGGTTTTCTGCTCCACTCATCTGTTGTACAAATATTTTTATTTCTTCCTTCACCTAAATGTGGATGTGTACACAAGCCCACGGTATTTTTATAGGTTGCCTGTTCAATATGTGTGTATTTATATATGTGCTCATATTGAATTACTTTGCAGGCAAAGTAAGAGAGGCTCTGAAGCTTGACAACGAGATGAAAGATCTTGCACGGTTACTGATTGCTGAACAGTCGCTTCTTGTGTTTGGTAGAGGGTACAACTATGCAACCGCACTAGAGGGTGCTTTGAAGGTAAAGGAAGTGGCACTTATGCACAGTGAAGGAATACTTGCTGGTGAAATGAAACATGGTCCTCTGGCTTTAGTTGATGAAAACCTCCCAATTGTTGTTATTGCTACCCGAGATTCATGCTTCAGGTTAGTTGTAATTAAGAAAGGTTACTTGATAAGGAAATTATGATGTTTGAGTCTGACATTTTTGGTTTTGGACAGCAAGCAGCAGTCAGTTATTCAACAACTGAATGCTCGCAAAGGTCGATTAATAGTGATGTGTTCGAAAGGAGATGCAGCATCTGTGAATGTTGGTAAATCTTGTCGAGTAATTGAAGTTCCTCTGGTAGAAGATTGTCTGCAGCCAGTAATTAACATAGTCCCACTTCAGGTTGGTTTAGTTGTACCATTTATCATATAATCTGAAGCATCTTTTCCTCATTTAATAAAGTGGCAAAGGTTGTAAATATTAACAGTAAATAGTACTAAATCATAAATATCTTATGTGGAAATACTAATGGCATGCAGTTTAGGAATCTGGATTCTTGATATGCTAGTAATGAACCAAAGATATAGTTGTTGGCAGTGTTGTTAGAATATCTAACTTGATCTTGGTGTGGGGGGACAATATCTATGTACTCTAGCTTGGGAGGTTTTTCTTTATTGATTTGGATTTGGGATAAATTTCCTCATATGTGATCTTGGCTCACATTTGGAGGAGCCAATAAAATAGATGCAGTTCCGGGAACAAATCAAGTTGTTGATAGATTTTAAATTTTTCTATAGAAAACGGAATTTTATTAAACGAATAGAGAGATTTTAAGTATACTAAGGACATGTGATAGACTTCACGGCACGTTTGTGTGAGGTGGTCGTCGCCCGAATCGTTTCTAACAAAGTTGTATGGTGAGTTGCTCACAACACCATAACCTCTCGCCTATATGTAGACAGTAATCTCGGTATAGTTGCTCGCGTTAGGAATTCTGTGTTGAATGGATACCAACTACACTTTGACCCCTCGCTTATATGTAAGTGGTAATCTTCGTACAATCGACGATTAATGCGGTAAAAGACGCCACACACAACTATGTATTGTTGAATGATAGGTTAGGATTGAATCTTACAGAAAACTATGAACAATTCAGGAGTTCTCACAGAACCAAAAGAAGAGAATAACCTCACAAGTATATTAAATAATGAATAATGTGTTCTCAATTACACTAGATGTAACCCTTATTTATACTAGTTACAAAAACCCTAATCCTAATAGGAATTACAAACCAATTTGGAATAGAAATAAGCAATTAAAAACTTATTATGGTAATAAAAACCCTAAAATTGTTGCCATAATTTCACCCTAATAGAAGTCTCTAGAATTGCAATCTAAATAAATCAAAACCCCCCTAGAATCATGCTAAATTACCTAAAATAAAAGGAAACAAAATACAATATAATAGGCCTAATATTTTAGGAAACAATTTTTTCTAATTTCTGAATTGGCTAGCAAATTGTCTTTCCATGTAATATGTAATCCGGGCTGCTAGGAATTTATGTTGACTGGCTGCTTGGAATGAGCTGAATTAAATTAGCCAATTGGGTCAGCCCAATAATGCTTAAAATTGTGCTCCCTTGGTCCAATAATGCTTGGGTCAAACTCATTAATTGATGCACAACTCTTTTATTGAACTTCCTTGAATAACTCTTAGCCCAATTACTTGAAATCATTGCTTGAACCCTTGATGCTCGAATCGATAGATTGATAGATTGACGAAAAATTCTGACCCAGTTAGTCTATCATCAACATGAGACCACTAACTCTATATAAATTGGAAAAAGAGGAGAATACTGAAAAAGAGCATCTTTCCAGTGTTTATAAAGATGAAACTGAGAATGCCTCTGAAGGCATTCATTGTAGAGGCACAAAGTAAAGTAAGAAAATTGACCCTATCTCGCGACAAATCAAACAATAGATCAATGTCCCTGAAAAGCCGAGCACTAGTCTTGTTCTGAATTTCTTAATCAAAACATCTTAGCATCTTTTCTCCTTCTAATGTTTCTGAATTGAGTAAGCAACAAATCCTACATCGAAGCAGGACATTCTCACTCCGCCCCAAATACCTGAAATATAGAGTTCCACAAGCCTCAACCAATTGCACAGTGCAAAATGTGAGCGTCTCTCAACATTCTGCTTGCACATAAAATGATAAAAAAAAGTTTGGAGATAAAGCCTTGTGGAGTCTGAGCTATTTATGAAGAATATATATATTCAGCCTTTGTCAAAATAGCGACTAAATAAATGTCTAAACCTTTGTCTTCTATATGACAGAGAACGAGTCAGGAAGGAGAAATAACTCTTTACATGAAAAAGTGCTAGAAGAGTCTAGTCCAAACTCATTTAACAGAAGTTATAGGAGAAGTGGAAATCTATTTTGAATTCTCTAAATTAATCAGACACCAACTCATCCCTAAAACAATCAAAATTCAGAAGTATGTAATCGTGAACAATAAATTCAGAAATGGGATCATGCTAAGTGAATATTCAAAAGATGAGTAAAATCCTGAAAAACTGAACCTGACCCACCCAAATGTCTTCCAAAAAAAATATGAGCACGTCCTAACTTATACATAAACAAGGCCCAAAAGAGAGAAATCTTTGCGGAATAAATTTTCAAGAATTCGAATAAGTAACATAAATCCCATGTTTAGTATCTGACACACTCATATGATACAGAACTTTCTCCTAATGATCCTATGCCAAAGGGAAGTAGGTTCTAAGGGTAATCTCCAAAGCTATTTACCCACCAAGTCAAAATTATTAAGGATCATATTACTAAACTCCAATGGCCGCAATTTCTATTTACTCTTCCTATGTCATTGAAGATGGTTATAATTTCCTTCTCTTTTCGGATTTCACCTATTAATTATTAATCCCTCCTGGTTATGTTTTGTTATTTCAATGCACCGACTTCGGAGGAACTTTTGGAAATAAACTTAGTAGAGGGAGTATTCTGGTGCTGTATCAATCCCTTGTTGACAGTGATAGTAGTTATTTTATTATTTAAATTCATGGTTTTAGACTTCCAGTTCTTGAAATAACTAGATTCAATATCAATTTCGTATTGTAATGAATCTGTATTTTAAGCACATGACTAACTGTTAATTGTTATGCACGTGATGCGTTTTATATATTTTTATTTACCATTAACTTTGATTAATTATATTTCTGAAGCTGGGAAAAGACAAAGAATCAAGTTCTATAGATGCATTAACCTTTGTATATATATGTTCATGTGTCCCCGGTAGTACATTATGTTGTCTAGTAAAACTTCTAGCATGATTAAATGCTCAAAATTTCAGTTTTATTAACATTCTTTCTTTTTTTGTGCAGTTATTGGCCTACCATCTAACTGTTTTACGGGGCTATAATGTCGACCAGCCTCGGAATCTGGCGAAGAGTGTGACAACTGAATGAAAAAGGTTGGTTTATAAGAAAAGTTTGCCTAGCTAATTGGTTTTAAACATGGTGAAAAAAGGAAACTACATCTGAACCCAGATCAGGCCTTTTGCTTAGGTTGCTGGGATCATTCTCTTCTTTGTTATCCCTGCTTGGCCTCTCTGGTACAACTATAGCTGACAGAATGACACTTATGCATTTTATCTGACTTAATCCTGGTCGAATTGCAGCAAAGACTAACTTGAGATTTGTTCAGTGTAACATGTAGGTGGTTTATTGCATTTGTTCACGTCTCATCGTGTTCTGAATTTCAGCTTATTTGTCCGATTTTGTGGTTGGTTTTTGAGAGACATTTGTTCAGTGTTACATGTAGGTAGTTCATTACATTCTGTGCAGGTCTCGTCGTGTTATTTATGGATTCATCTTATTGGTCTTTTTTTGGGTTCTGTTTTTGAGTTTGAAGTTATTATGTTTGATGAGGATATGACAAAATGCTGTGTAAAATACCTTCAAATCTAATCCATAGCTTAAATCGGTATGTTTTCCATTCTTAAAAGACTAATATGTTGGCCTTTCTGAGAGAATCCTATTATTCCTACCACATCCAGGTTTTAGAAACCATATTTATAACTCAGCTATGTTTAGGGGCACCATTTCTGTGTTTCATAATTAGATAATGGTTTTGCCCATCTAGCATTAGGAATCCAGTGTTTCACAAAGTTTACACAAGTTGAACAATATTTGAAGCCGTACACAAAATATTTGTCTTGTGGATAAAAAATTATACACTGGAAAAAATATTTTTAAAAATTTAAGCAAAATTATCTGAATCATTGTTGGCTGTTGGATACGGTCGAGAATTAAGGCATAACTGCTAACTTGTGAGCCAAATCACCTTCAGATATTTTCAAGCCATTTTTCGTCACAAGGGCCTTGTGGTTCAGCAAAGATTCTTTACTCCCAGTTCGCCCCATTTCTTGACAGTAATTTATCCCAATTTTCATTTGGGGCAATACTACTGGTTCTACTGCAAATACTAACAGCGCGATTAATTCTATTTAGTTCATTGCAGATACTAACAAGGATAATTTTCTACATATCTACTTTATCTTTCTCTTTATCAATAACAAATTGGAAAGTACCTATGCTGCAGCTCATGATGTCTCTTTTGTTCAAGTTGTTATACGTGTGCCTCGCCTCCTAATAGTCTTGGGTGAGTTCTCTTGGCCCTATTGAATCCTAAGGAGACTAGCCCTTAGTATATTTGGTCCGAACAGGCACATTCTACTGTGAGTAGAAAGGTACAGGTTGCACATTCAAGGACTGGTTCACCATCGTCAATGTCCTCACCACAACTGCCACACATAGCCTGCTTTTTATTTGGAGCAAACGTAAGACCGTGTGGGTACATGCTGTCAACTTTAATGGTAGCTCCATACTTGATATTCGAGTAACTGTCATCTGGACGAATGCAGCTTGTGTGACAGGATTGATCGCATTCGCGACAAAAATAGAGCCAGAAGTTTGTGTTTATTTCTTCCTCGCATATCTCACAGTAGAATAGATCCGGATGATTTTTGACAGGAGGATAGGTCAAGGGGATGGGATGTGGGTCCCATCTGTGCGTAACTGTTCCTGGCATAAAGGTATGATTATTATTATTATCTAGATAATAATTGCATTTTTCACATCCACTGCAACAGGAGATTTTAAGTTGATTAAGTGGGTGCTTGTGAGCTTTCATGTTTGATCTTGTTGGGTAGTGAAGCACACCCGATATCAATGTAGAATGTGCAGGTTTCACAATAAAAGAATATCCGGTTGCAACACTTTTTACAGAAATTACACTCGAAGTAATTATAAGGCTCCTGAAATTGACCTCTTTCGAGCTTGTGTTATGGGTAAAAATCTATGGATAAAGAAGTTACATTCTGCACAACTGTAGAATGAACTACTCACGATAGGGGACACGCATTGCATATCATTTGATCTTCCATTCGTTTCACCTCATTAGTATTGTCCAGTTCATCGAAAAGTATCAATGGATGATCTTTATGAGCCCAATACGTAATATGCTCTGCTGCTGTGTTTGTGTCGTCTGTAAGACTAATCCACATGATCAATTGTTGCTTTATTGGATCGAGGAAGGATTCATCAGGCACTGGAAGGTGCAACAACTTAGGCTTATCAGCTCCATCATCCTCATTTTCGATAGAACTGAAACCAAAAGTTTTAGAATGTTATTTACATGGGCAAATTAATATTCCAAGAAACTAAATAAAAGGGTTTGACCCATTTGTTACCCCTTATGTACCAGGAGGGTGTGGTTCTGAACATTTGGTAGTGAATGAGATGGGTGTGTTTGACCCCATGGTTGCCCGGCCCCCCACCCCTTGTGTACCACGAGGGTGGGGTATTGAACATTTCCAGTGGCTGAGATGGGTGTGTGTTTTGTGTTTTTAGATTTTATCAAAAACTAGCAAAAAGAAAATGCCAAGAAAGGAAATGCCAGAAAAGTGAAAACTGAACCTCAAAATCTAGTCTAGTTCCATCTCCGTGGATGTAGCACATTGTATATGCAAAATATCTGCAATCAGCGCAATAATAAAGGCACCTACTTGGATTCATCTTCTCAGTGTCACTGCAATCAGCTGCAACCCATGTCGGAAAGTAGGTCGGAAAGTAGGATATCGTTCTGGAAGAGAGTAAGCAAGCACCAGAAGACACTACAACAGCAGGATCGGCTTTTATAATGTGGATGAGATCCGAGGGCAAGAGGGTGTTGTGGATGCATAGGGTACTCAATTTGTTGGGGCAATTCGGCGCAGGTTTTGTGTAGATAGAAGTTATCACAGCTGCTACAAGTATAGACATGGACGCCTAAGATAATTGATTCATTGCACCCATAGAAAGAAACATCCTCTTGAGAATTATTTTCGTTTAGGACTAGTGAATGCTCATGGCTAAAGTGTACAATCTCCACCTCTTTATGAGTGTTTGTTTGTTTTTGTGTGTACCCAATCTATCTAATAAAATACACACAAATTTCACTCACTCAATAAATTATTTGGGATAAATCTCTGGGTCAAGATTAGTATTTATATATACATTTACACACACCCACTAGGGCCTGTGTCAAGATTAGTATTTCAACCAACCTATGCTAAAAACAGTGGTCAAAACCACAGGGTTGTTAAATTTAGTGGTTCCCTCTATAATTGAGGTTAAAAGCAGTGTGTAGAGAATGGAAATTCTCAAGACCTTGCCAATCTCAACAAATTAAGTCAGTAGCAGCATCTGCATAAGACTAGGTTAGATATTAACTGAAAATTAACCATCATGAAACCAAAGACCTGTAACAGAAGTGCTTCATATTCACCTACAAAGCTGAAAGAGTTCAATCACATGTCACAACTCTCTCTCTCTCTCTAGAGGAAGCTCATCTTATTTATTTACAGACGCACATATTGCAGAAACAGTTGATACTGAATTACGGATCCCGTTGAAGACTGTGTCCAGCTGCAACTTGGTTTAAATTTTATACTGTAAGAGCAGTGATGGTCGGTCGATGTAAAGAGAGTGGCCTCTGGAGATGATTCATCGATGGTCACTAGATCCGACGTTGCTAGCTTTTGTATAGCTAAAGTTGAGACATAAATCATGTACCAAGCCGAAACAGGGGAGAATTGAAGAGCACCCAAACTTAAGATTATAAAATTATTGTTGAAGTCCATTAAATAAGACATCATATCTACAAAAGTAAAAAGTTCATTGAAGAAGAACAATATTAATCCTGGGTTTACTCTCGTATCTTTTGGATTCCAACCCAACGAGCATAATCCACCCACCTGTCAGAAATGAATGTGTTCTCAATGGTTCACTATGGATTCCAAAAAAAATCTATTTGTGTGTGTTTTGTGAAGATGAGAGAGAAGAATGAATTTAGTATAAGAATTCTTACATCAGTGACCCCAAAAATGTGTTGCCTGTGCGGACAGCAAAGCAGATGGCACTTAATATGAGTTTGTGCTGATGTAACAAGGGTTCTAATATCCGCTGTTCAATGACGCCAGCCAGTACTTGGTATCTGTAGAACAAAGAGTGTAGTTCAATGATAAACTTACAAAACTTTAACTCACAAGCAAGCTCCGTCTCAAATGGTTATTCCAATTTTCTATTTTAGACGTCCCTAAAATAAGACTAGTTTGGTAATAAATGTATCAAATCTCATTAGGAGATGCTGCCGAACCATGTTAAATTATTGTCTCCTATGCAATCTTCTTTATATTCTTTGTGGGTTTCTTGTTTATCTACCATTATCATATTGTCTTGTGAACATTGTCCACAAGGTATTTGCTTCCATGTGCACGTTGGGAGGGCATGCTTATACCACATGAACCCTGAGTGATACAGATTTGAGTTCAAGTAACCATATCTTGTGTTGCTTCAAAGCTGTGATCTAGACAGTTGGTAATATTTAGTTCAATCACAACACAGATTTTGGCACTATTCTGAAAAGGTAAAATCATGTATTCGCAAGCCACATATTTTATTTTTGTTTATTTATAATTTTATACTCCCTCCGTTTCAAAGTATAAGATCTAGTGACTTTTTGAAGTCTATTTGAGACATTTTCCAACTAGAAATTGATACATGTTAACTTAATTTTAGCCAATATAATTGATGAATATTGTAACCTACCCAAAAAGTACTATCAATTATAAGATTTATTATTTCATAATTGTTAATGAATCATATCAACTTTGAATTTTGAATTTGATAATATTTCACATTGACTTTCAAAAGTTTTTATAATTTGGAACGGAAGAGTATAATTAAATTTTAAGGTGTGGGTAGGGTGGGAACGAACATTATTTTGAACTTGAACCGCGACTGGACAATAATGTAGTCTAAAAAACAAGAAGCTGAGGGATATATTCTAGATTATATTATCATAAAACTAATTCTCATGCAACAACTATACCTCAGGTTGCTGGAAACTGCCATATAAACACCATATGCAACACTAGTAGATAATATAGGCACATCCTCAGCTTCACCAGCAAAAGATTTATCAATGGCTTTTCGTGCACTAATCAGCGCATTTGTTACTCCTGTACCAACCTGCAAAAGATTTCAATTAGAACATGCACCAGAAGGAAAATATTCACTTATTTCACATCAATTTACAGAGCTTCGATACACATCGTATCTAAGTCTTAAACACTTGAAATCTACAACATAAATATGCATACTAAATGTTCTAATCAATTCTAGATGCTCCTCCACTCACTCCAAAGTCCCTAACATGAAAAAAAGAGACACAGGAAGATTAATGTGAGTTCTCCATTATCAGTATTATGGGTTTCCTTTTTCGACAAGGATATAAAATGTTCAATAATATGAATTGTTCCATACAACACTACAGTGAGCATTCCCTACTGCTGCTGCTGCTGCTGCAGCGTTGCATTGCTGCTCTCTGGTAACTTCAGTCAAATCAAACTGAAGATAGACTTTCTAGAATACCCATAAATAAATTTTAAAAGAATAAGATTGTTTCAGTGACTCGTTGCGTCAGATATAGTAGCAAGACTTGTATAGGCTTATACTTGAAGGGTGGAGTTTTACTGACCAATCAAACACACAGTACATGCATAATGTTTGATCCAAGATGCACAAAATGCCAATGCAAAATTTTGACATTTAGTATCACAAGTCCTCAAAAAAAAATACAAACAAGGGGTCCACAATGTACAAATACAGACAATACTACTTATGCTCTATGAAACATGGACTTGTGTGCACATATTGGTTGCAGGTATGTGCCTGTTAATATCTTAAAATACATGAACTGGCTTGAAGGGTCCAAACTATGGGTAGTAAAGGCATCTCAATACGCCAGACAAATCTACTACTTTTAAGATAGAATCCCCATTTATGACACGTTATCTAAGAGGTGTCCACCAAAAGTTTTGAAAGAAGAGAGAGAGAGAGAGTTCATACTTCAAAGTAAAGGTTAAGTGCTTAATGCTCAAAATTAATCACTCCATATGTTCAAAAGGTGGTCTTAAGGGACACCGGAGTTGGAGCAAGGAGATGTTTCATGGATACAATTTTCCTTGAAAATTTAAGTCTACCAACGATCACTATCATGATTATTAGTTCAACTCAAAACTGGAAGCATATATAGGGTATCAATACAATCTTGAGTAAAGATTTTCTATAGGTTACTTTAATACAATTAGGAACTTGCAAATTCGTATAAATGTAGTTACATGGAAGCTTTCTGTACACTTCATAGGCATAGAATCTCATACAGTCTAAAGCCAAACTTCCTTCACAACAAGGTATGTTAAAACTATGTCAAGTAACCAAGCAAGAAGCATCCATATAACACAAACGTTTGGTATAACCTATGTTACAAGAAGAATCCATATAGCATAAATGTTTGGACAGAAGGGACTACATTAAAAAACAAGAAGACACAGTAAATAATAAAACATACTGAATATCTCGGCAACTTCGATAGCAAGACAAGCAGAAACTCTCATGATAACAGAAAAACTTTTAGGGGTAAAAAATAGAACTCTAGAAGTGTAGAAGATAATTTCTAAATGTAAAATCTAGTTGACTTACGAGAGATGCACTGGTTCCAACTGCAAACAGCTTGGCTCCATTTCGCTGCAAGACAGATAAGTTACAAGTTTCAGAGATTTGCTAGTAATATAACTATTTCAATGTATCAAGTATGAGACAGAATACCAGTATAGCACCGATTCTTTGTAAAAATGAATAGGAGGTACCAGCCAAAGCAACCTGCAGACAGCATCGAAGAATCTCTTGAAGTGGACTATTTGCAGTTCACATCATTTTGTCTAGAAGGTGTCAACAAACTAACCTGAAATGCATTATCAGGGCAGTTGTAGAAGAACTTAGAAATTTTTCCAGCACTAATGGCAAGAGGTGGTCGGAGAGAAACAGTAGGGGCAGGAAGCCAGACAAGCATGAAATCTGCAATTATCGCCATCACCTAAAATAGAAATTATTAGAGCAACCGCAATCACAATAGTTCGAGTGTGCATCGGCCATTGGCCAAGCCTTAAGTGCTTTTGTGGAGTTTTTAACCCTTGAGTTTACTAGAGAAAGTTTATCAAGAGTTACCACTGACGTTACCCTTGGGTTAATAGTAGTTCATGTATATTAATAATGGGATGACTAGCCATCACCGATTTCTCCCCCACAAAAGTAGACGGATATAGTAAGTTTTTCAGGACAGAGATCTTCTCAGTAGATAGATCTAGTTAGTTTTGCAGAAAGGAGATCTTCTCAGTTAGGTGTTTCTACTGTTAAATTATCAACTCCTCTAAAAGCTTAAGATGTTAAACATAGGGCACAACTTGTATATCATACTTTCATAACCCTCTTTTGTTGGTTGCACGTGAGAAACAAAATAATGTACATTATAGTGCACAAACAAAACCGAGTGCAATTGTACTAACTACACAAGGGGGAACAAATTGTAAGCAGAAAGACATGAACCCAAAACCGTGGGTATCAAAGCTCTGTTACATCTTAAAGCATCGAACTCAAAAGTCAAAACCAGTTGGTTACAACTTACAAGTGGAGTAGCCCATCAAGGTTATATATTGAAACTCGAGGCTTAGTGTAACATTCTGGATGTTTAATTAATAAATGAAATTTATAAATGTAAATTTAAATTTCAATAAAATGAACTTGAATTTTATCACGAATTAGAAAGAATTATATCGAAAAATCGATGCACGATAATTAGCGAACGATAACGCGTGCGAATGAAAACGTGTATAAGGGTGTTACATGCAATTAGAATGCTACGGAACTAAGGCGAATGTTAACAAATAAGTTTGGTGAAATTTTCAAATAAACATGGTTAATAAATTTTTTTTGGCAAGTTCCGTTGTAGAACCGTCCCTAGGAGAAAGTAATTGTGGACCACAATGTCACGTGCTCCTAAATTGACCAAGTATGCTGGCAAGTTAAAAAAAATATCTCATCACATGATAAAGAGGCTAAGTCGACAACTAAGAGAATGATAAGGATCAAAGGATATTTTTTATTTTATTATCATTAGAAGGGTAAGGTAGGTTGGCAAGGTGGGACATGACACACCAGCTTGTAGCGGCTCAAACAATTAAAATGGGACATGTTACTATTGATCGACTATGAAAACAAGCAAGCAGAGCAAAATTGAATCCAATAATTTCTAAGAATAATATAAATTAGTTAGTAATATTAATAATATTAATATTAATATTATTAATATTTATATTAATAAGAATAATAGTAATATTAGTATTAATTTTAATATTTATATAAGTTATTACTATTAGTAATATTAATATTATTAATATAAATATTATTAATACTAATATTACAAAATATTAATATTAGTATTAATAAGATTACAAAATATTATTATTAATATTATAAATACTAATATTACAAAATATTAACATTAGTATTAATAATATTACAAAATATTAATATGAATAGTAACATGCCGCTACAACTTATAGCGGATGGGACATGTCCCTTTTTAATCCCATTCTAATTGTCCCAGCCGCTACAAGTTGTTGTGTCATGACTTTTTTTGGGTTGCTCCCAGTAACCGGTTGCCATGTATGCAGACCCATATATATATATATATATGGGGACTGATCAATTAACAACGTTGTCAATTTAAGGTTAGACTTACAAGAGATCGCGACCGTCCATCCGTAGATCAAACGGTTAATAGGGCTCTCGTCCGCAGTTTAATACTGCAGACGGGACAAAAGACCAAAATGCCCTTCCTTGTCTTCGTCCGTAGTATTAAACTGCAGACGCTAGGTATGGCCAAATGGCTAACTGGGAAACGACGTCGTTTGTAAATAAGTCTCGTCCGCAGTATTAAACTATTGATGCCAAAATCAATTTTTTTTAAAAAGTTTTTAAGGTTCCAATCAATTCTAACAACTTTTCAAAACAGATAGATCAAAGAAGGCAATAATAGATCATATATTCCAATCAATTCTAACAACTTTTCATATATGATCTATTTTTGCCTTTTTGATCTATCTGTTTTGAAGAGTTGTTAGAATTGATCGGAGCCTTGAAAACTAAAAAAAAATTAAATTTGGCATTTGCAGTTTAATACTGCGGACGAAACTTATTTACAAATGGCGTCGTTTCCAATTAGCCATTTGGGACCTAGCGTCCGCAATTTAATACTGTGGACGGAGACATTTACAAGGAGGGTCATTTTGGTCTTTTGTCATGTCCGTAGTATTAAAATGTGGAATACTGGAAACTAAACTACGAACGGTCTCTCTATTTAACCATTCGATCTTCGGATGGAGGGTAACGATGTGTTGTAAGAATAATCTTAAGTTGACAGCGTTAGCTATGGATCGGTCCCCTATATATATATATATATTTATATATATATATATATATATATATCCGTATACTCCCGGACCTGATCAAAAACGGACCTTTTTTTTTTTGCTTTTTTTTAAAACTAAAAAAAACTAGTTAATATTTTATGGAACTGAAATTTTTCTATAATACAATGTTTTGGGTGTGATTTGGATACCTATACCAAAAAATATATGTACAGTTT
Organism: Panax quinquefolius; assembly: GCA_020205615.1. NCBI lineage: Eukaryota > Viridiplantae > Streptophyta > Magnoliopsida > Apiales > Araliaceae > Panax > Panax quinquefolius. The sequence continues at coordinate 23,188,527 of CM035165.1, forward strand.
GCATAGACTGTACATACATGTTTTGTTATATGTATCCAAATCACACCCAAAACACTGTATTATATAAAAATTCAAGTTCCATAATTTTTTATTTATTTATTTTTAGTTGTTTTTTAAAAAAAAAAAAAAAAAAAAAAGTTCCGGATTTTGGTCCGGTCCGGGAGTCCGGACCTGATCCGGCCTCTCTATATATATATATACAGCAAGGATCAAGAGCATTCCTCTTAAATAGCATTCCTCCTTAAATAGCACTCTTTTATTAAAACTACGTCGTTTTGGAGTGGCCGCGGGTGACATTTTTGTAAATAAAAGGAAAACAAGTGGGACCAATTTCTTTTAAGTCACTCCAAAACGACGTAATTTTAATAAATGAGTGTTATTTAAGGAGGAATGCTATTTAAGAGGAATGCTTTCGATCCTCATTCTCTCTCTCTCTCTCTCTCTATATATATATATATATATATATATATATATATATATACATGAGAGAAAATAAGAGGTCACGGCTGAAAAAAAATTGAGAAAATTTCGGAAAAATAGGAAAAATTTAGAAGGAAGCAAGATAAGGAAAAATTAGAAGGAATGTTTGTAGTTATTCTTTTTATTTTTGTACATGTATGATTATGTAATGTTTAAATATGAAATTTATATATCCTCCACAACATAGCTAAAGTAATATATGATGTGTTAAAGTAGCAAAATCATGCATAAGAATGCAAAATTTTAGCAAAAACGGGGAAGAAAACCCTAAAAATAAAAATTGGAAATCCTAGTTTGAGCGTCTGAAATTACAAGGGAGAAAAGTCAAATAAATAAATTTTTAATGTGAAAATGAATATCTAAGAATGTAAGAAAATGTCCAAATTGAAAGAAGCTGAGAAAAATGTAAAACACGATTTTCCGAGTAAATAAGTTAAATAAAATTGAAAAACTAAGTTATTAAAAAGGAAAAAAATGATAAATTAATATTTTTCACCTTCATGAATAATGATGTAGGTCAATTGCGGAAAAGATCTATTGAATTGGAAAGCAGGCAAGTTCCCTAGTTACGCTAGTCATTTTAGTTGTTCAAGTTTTTTAGCTTGTGTGCAAGTTTCCTAATTATTGCAAATTCTCTAGCTTATGCTAGTCTTCTAAATTGTGCAAGTTACTTGATATATGAGATTTCTTAAATTATACGTTTCCGCACTTATGTGCAATTGTTAACCGTTTTTGATGAACCGTAATTGTTTCCTTAATTATCATGTAATTCATGAATTGATTTATGTTACGAGTCTATGCCACTTGTTTCCACTAGACATAATTGATGTCATAAATTAAGTTATTGATATTACCTTCAGAAGTGATTAAATCCAATAAGATTTTTCAAAGATAGCAGGACCGCTAACAAATTTGACTAGGAAGAATGTGAAATTCTTTTGGACAGAGGAGTGTGAAGAAAGTTTCCAAGAACTGAAAAAGAGATTAAGTACGGCTCCAATATTGTCACTGCCAGATAATACTGGAGGATTTGTGGTCTATAGTGATGCCTCACATCGAGGACTTAACTGAGTTTTGATGTAGCAAGGGAAAGTTATTGCTTACGCGTCGCGACAGTTGAAAGATTATGATAAGAAATATCCTACTCATGATCTAAAATTGGCGGTCGTAGTTTTTGCTCTAAAAATCTGAAGGCATTATTTATACGGGGAGAAATGTAAAATTTATCCATACTACAAAAGTTTAAAATATATTTTTATACAGAAAGAATTGAATGAGGCAGAGAAGGTGACTGGAATTGTTAAAGGATTATGATTGCACAATCTTTATCATCCAAGAAAGGCTAATGTTGTGGCAAATGCTTTAAGTAGGAAGAATCAAGAGGAGTTGATGAAGCTGACCATTCAGGAGGAACTAATAAAAGAATTTGACAAGCTAGAGATAGAAATAAAATGTCCAAATGAATCGGACGAACAATTGTATATAATGGAGGTTCGTCCAAATTCGTAGGACAAAATTAAAGAGCTACAAGAGAAAGATAAAGAGGGCTTAAAAGATGAAAACTTCAGAATAGATAAAGATGGAGTTGTGAGATTTGAAGATAGAGTATGGGTACCTTTGATAGAAAAATTGAAAGAAGAAATTTTATAAGAGACCCATTGTTTTAAATATTCGATCCACTCGGGAAGTACAAAGATGTATCAAGACCTTCGTCAATCTTTTTGGTGGCCTAGCATGAAGAGGGAAGTTGCGGAATGGGTGAGTAAATGCCATACTTGTTAAAGAGTAAAGGCTGAACTAACGACCAAGTGGTTTACTTTAACCCTTAGAAATTTTGGAGTGGAAGTGGGAACATATTACTATGAATTTTGTAGTAGGACTCCCAACTACCCAGAAGGGCTACGACGCTATTTGGGTGATAGTGGATGGACTAACCAAATATGCTCATTTCTTGCCAATCAAGATAAAGTTCACCTTAGATCAATTAGCTAAGTTGTATATCAAAGAGATCATTTCTAGGCATGGAGTTCCGATTTCCATCATATCTGATCGAGACCCGCAGTTCACGTCAAACTTTTGGAGGAGTCTTCAGAATCATTTAGGAACATAGTTGAGGTTGAGAACGGCTTATCATCCTCAAACCAACGGATAGAGTGAGAGAACTATACAAACTCTCGAGGATATGCTGAGGGCATGCGTGATGATCTTCAAAGGAAGCTGGGACGATCACTTGTCGTTAGCGGAGTTCGCCTCCAATAACAACTATCATGCTAGCATCGGAATGCCACTGTACGAAGCCTTATATGAAAGGAAATGTAGAACGCCTTTATGTTGGGATGAAGTCGGGGAACATCAACTGCTCGGACAAAAAATTGTATAGCAGATAGCAGAGACAGTCCGAGTGATTCGAGCCTGACTGAAAGCGACGCAAGACCGACAGAAAAAGTATGCCGATCAACATCGAAAAAGAGAGGGTTTGACGTCTGAAGTTACGTGTTCTTGAAAGTATCTCCCTGGAAGGGAAAAATAAGGTTTGAAAATAAAGGAAAATTGAGCGCTAGATTTATAGGACCTTTTGAAATTTTAAGGAGAGTGGGGGAAGTAGCATATGAGGTTGCATTACCTCCAAGGTTAAAACATATACATAATGTGTTTCATATATCTGTATTACGTCCCTATAAGCCTGACTATAAACATGTTATAGATTATGAACCCATACAGATCAAAAGGATTTGAGCTACGAAGAAGTTACTATGCAGATCGTGGATAGAAAAGAGTAGGTATTGAGGAATAAGGTAATACCTACGGCGAAGGTAATGTGGAGGAACCAACAACAAGAAGCTACCTAGGAACTTGAAGAAAAGATGAAGCAGAATTATCCCTATCTATTTAAATAGATTATAATGGCGATTTCGGGGACGAAATCCCTATAGGGAAGGGGGGGGGGGAATGAAACATTTGGGACATTAATTAATATAAATGTAAATTTAAATTTCAATAAAATGAACTTGAATTTTATCACAAATTAGAAAGAATTATATCGAAAAATCGATGCACGATAATTAGCGAACGATAAAGCATGCAAATGAAAACATGTATAAGGGTGTTGCATACAATTAGAATGCTACAGAACTAAGGCGAATGTTAACAAATAAGTTTGGTGAAATTTTCAAATAAACATGGTTAATAAAAAATATTGGCAAGTTCCGTTGTAGAACTGTCCCTAAGAGAAAGTAATTGTGGACCACAATGTCATGTGCTCCTAAATTGACTAAGTATGCTGGCAAGTTTAAAAAAATCATCACATGATAAAGAGGCTAAGTCGGTAACTAAGAGAATGACAAGGATCAAAGGATATTTTTTATTTTATTATCATTAGAAGGAGCAGGAAGGTTGGCAAGGCGGCTAAGTTATATATATATATATATATATATATATATATACACACATACATAAATACACCTTGCTAAGGCCTAAGCCTACTTTCAGGAAAAACAGAAAGCAATAAGAACGTGAGAGAGAGAAATAAGAGAGAGAATGTCTCGGCTAAAAAATGTGAGAAAATTTGGGGAAAGTAGGAAATATTTAGAAGGAAGCAAGATAAGGAAAAATTAGAAGGTATGTTTTTAGTTATTCTTTTTATTTTTGTACATGTTATATGATTATGTAATGTTTATATATGAAATTTATATATCCCTCACAACATAGCTAAAGAAATATATGATGTGTTAAAGTAGCAAAATCATGCATAAGAATGCAAAATTTTAGCAAAAACGGGGAAGAAACCCCAAGAAAATAAAAACTAGAAATCCTAGTTTGAAAGTTTGAAATTACAAGGTAAGGGAGAAAAGTAAAATAAATAAATATTTAATGTGAAAATGAATATCTAAGAATGTAAGAAAATGTCCAAATTGAAGAAGCTGAGAAAAATGTAAAACACGTTTTTCTGAGTAACTAAGTTGAATAAAATTGAAAAACTCAGTTATCAAAAAGGAAAAAAAAATGATATATTAATATTTTTGACCTTCATGAATAATGATGTAGGTCAATTGCGAAAAAGATCTATTGAGTTTGAAAATAGTCCACGGAAAGCATATAAGTTCCCCAGTTACGCTAGTCATTTGAGTTGTTCAAGTTTTTTAGCTTGTGTGCAAGTTTCCTAATTATTGCAAATTCTTTAAATTATGCAAATTCTCTAGCTTATGCTAGTCTTCTAAATTGTGCAAGTTACTTGATATATGAGATTTCCTGAATTATAAGTTTCCACACTTATGTGCAATTGTTAACCGTTCTTTGATGAACCATAATTGTTTCCTTAATTATCATGCAATTCATGAATTGTTTTATGTTACGAGTTTATGTCACTTGTTTCGGTTAGACATAATTGATGTCATAAATTAAGTTATTGATATTACCTTCAGAAGTGTTTAAATTCAATCCAAATTGCTTTGGTGCGGACTCCGAGGCTAAGACCAAGTATAAACAACCCTGATAAAGGGGATACTTATGTCGGGTAACCGACTTGATGCATTAAGCGTAAAAGGATTGTTATGCATAACATGGGGTACAATAGACTGATCACCTAGAGTACCAGTGAGAGTTTTTCAGTCTGTGTGATTGTTAAACATTGTGGATAGTTTACAATTTTTTTAATTGTTGAATTTGGTGTGATTTCATCGTCCCTACAACCGCACATTAAGGAATTCTTTTATTTCCTATTTATTCATATGTTTCATAAATTTCTAATAATCAAATTGTTGAAGCTCTTCGATAATTGTCCATTTTGTTCATAATATACCATCCCTTGATTTGATTTATACTTGCTGAGTAAATTAATTGCTCACCCTTGCAAATTACATTTGTAGTTAAAGCAGAATGTCTTGAAGGGTCGAACACTAAGGATAAAGGAAAGGGTAAAGCGGGAGAGGAGAATTAGAGACTAAATAAATAATAATTAATGATGTAATATTTTGGGTTGTTTGTATTTTGATGTGATGTAAGTAAATACTGGATGAATGTATGACTATGTTATGTAAATGATGTACTAAAATATAAAATAGTTTGTATTATGTAGTTAGTTATGTAAGTCTAAAGTAGTACTCGGATTTGGGGGCGTCACACTTGGTGTGTCCAATGTGGAACTTTTGTACGGCTGGTTTATATTTTAGCCACAATCGGTATCAAGTGGCCCATAACAATTGAGACTTTGGACCTTGCACTTGCCTGCTCTAATACATTTTAACTTACTAACTGAGAGGCTAACCACTCTAAATCATGCTTTCACATTTACTTGATCCTACAATGAGATCTAATTTTTTTTCTTGCATCCCTGAGGCTAAATGGGCACAACATCTCCTTCCAAGTTCTCTTTTTTTGCCTGGACCGCAGCTCTAGGCACCATCTCTACCTCATCTAAAAGGAGGTGCAAGACTGGTCAATTATTGTCGTATGTGTAGCTAAAATGGTGAACTGACTCGGAGTTTTGGTCATTTGATCTACCCTTTCATATATTCAGAAGGATATGCTATACCAAAAAGTATTTTTCTATTAGGTTTGTTATTGAAGGTAATTGATACAATTCTTTGTTGACTTGATCTTTTACAAGGAAGTTTAAAAGGAAAAGATTGAGATCTCAGAAAGCTAGTTCCCTTTGTCAGTTCACATATTTAAGCAAGATAATACAGCATACCACTCATCTAATCTTGAGGAAGCAGATCATGTTGAATAAATGTATACGAATAGTTTCTTTTTCTTTCAACTTCTCATAGAGTGCCCATTCTTGTTTGGAACCTTCGGAACGTGTTAGACTAGGTGTTGAAGTATGTATGACCCTATCAAACTAAGAATTTCGAGTTAAGTGGTTGTATAACATGGTACCAGATTATTTATTCTGGGAGCTTAATATATATGATTATACTCCCTCCGTCCCAGATAAAAGTCCTTATTGTTATTTTGGGTAGTCCCATTAAATGTCCACTTTCCTTTAATAACCAAACTTTTACACAATTTTTCCTATTATACCCTAAGCATTAAATATCTCATATTTGTCTTATTCTAATTCTCTTTCCATATTCAATAAGTATAATTAGTTATTTGTTGAAAATATTTTAAATTGAAAAGCTAGAAAGTCACTCTCTCACCTACATTGGAAATGATTAATGACATTATTATGGGCAGTTTTGTCATTTCATTCCTCTTCTTAATATGTGTGAAAAATTCACCAGGCCTTTTATCCTGGGACGGAGGGAGTATGTGCAAGTGTTCGGCATAAATATATAGAACATAGTTCTTTATCTATGCAATTGCCAAAAGAACAGACCATTCAGCCAGTACAATGAAGGACACCAGTAATTTACTCGAGCATAATACATTAGTGTGCTCACTTCGTAACAGCTTAAGAATTCAGATAAATAGTAAATTATGATATGGTGCCCCGTTATATTAGTGTTATCTGTTCTTGTTTTCCTAATATAATTACAGTGCACCTCAGTTTTCTCTCCATGTTTGAGCAAGGTGACTCACACATTAGATGCAAGCATTAAATCATGATATGTTCGCCTTTCTAACAACTTAAACTCTTGGAGCAACAAGAAGTTCATTATTTATGTTTTCAATCTACCATCTGCAACTCTTCTTTGTGACCTACAAAAATCACCTGGCCTCTGACTGTAGGCTTGTAACCAACAAGCTGTTAAAATTCATCCAAGCTTTGAAGGGGTATCTTAGTACTGACCTAATTACTCCCTTGACCAGAGGCCCACCAATCATCAAGTCCATAAGAGCAGCTGCATAGAGTTTAGGAATCTTAGCTTTCTTTTTACTCTTGATTCTCATTTCACTAAATTTGGTTTTCTTATTATATTTTGACATCCCGAAGCCCCATATGATTGTGCTTTATAAAGAAAGCACTAGCTTATTACCTTGCTTAAACAGTACTGAAATTACTCTAGCTCTAATTATCAATATAAATTAAAAATTGATCTTCAGAAGGGAGGAACATAAAAGTTTAAGCATAAAATCCAAGATATAACACTGTAAAATTAGATGGTGAAACCATACCACATCAGCAAAAACAAAATCCAGCTCCTTGACGAAATTTTCTCTTCGCCTTTCATACTCTGCAGCAGTCTAGATGCAACCAGATAGATGACATAAATTCCGTTACTGAGTTGCATAAACATAAACTCTAGTAGGTAAAGCAGTGGATGACAATTAACTATTGATTTGCATAAATCTTTGAAGAAAACATTTAAAAAGAAAGCTAAAACATTTCAGTCTAAACGAATTTATACCTTTAAATCAACATGCAAATATGCAATACTTAGAAATGATTGTTGTTAATATCATATTTTAGGAAAACAATAATTGTACTTTTCACTTAACATGATAACGTACTATCCAAGTGTGCAATAATATAATAACTTTGTCCCAAAATGAGAGTTGAGTTTCTCCTTTTATAAAATAAAAAATATAATTTATTTTCAAAATCATTGTATCAAATCTCAGTATATTGGTTCTTGATTATATTAACATTAAAACTAATCTTAGAAGTACACTCGGATGGAGAAATGTAAGTAAGTAAATAAATTGATCATCTTTGTTTTGTCTAGTTCACGTCAAACAAATAAACCAATACTAACTTTAATCAAATATATCTATACAAATATGTGTGTGTACTATTCCATATAAATTTCCGCTCCAAAATTAGAGATACAAATATAAATGACGATTTTTAAGAATAATTTTATGTTACTAAATGTACCCTTACTATTAGTTAAGAATTAGTTGTGGTGTTGATCCGTCACTCTCAAAGTAATAATAAATTAAGAATATCATGTCATTTTATATTTTTAAAATAGAAATGTATCCATATTTCAGAACAACTAAAAACAAATCTCTGATTTTGTATAGGATTGAGTATTTTATTATTTTATTACATCCATTTGAAAATGAGTGTCATTTGTTTTTTTTGGCACATTAAAGCCATTAACTTATTATCCTTTTCACAACTTTTTTCCTAGTTCAAAATTTACTTTTAAAACTTCCTAAAAATATAATAAGAAACAATTTGAATGTGTTCTTAAATCAACCTTACTCGCCCAAAAAGACCAAAATTAAATTAAGAAACTAATAAATATGCCCCAAAATATTATTTCCACTTTCATTTTGGAATAGATGGAGTAACATAAAACTAAATAATTAGATCAAATCACCAAGCAAAAGAGAGAATAAAAGTCTGGTGGACTTTTCATACATAGTAAGAAAAAGGAATAAAATGACAAAATTGTCCATAATAATATATCATTAAATATATTGAGAGAATTAGAATAAAAAAACTATTAGATATTTAATGCTACGTGGAAAAAATGTGTAAAAGTTTAATTATTAAACGAATGTGGACATTTAACATAGAAGTAACAAAATAGTAATAAGGGAACGGAGGGAGTAATATAAAAATAAAGCACAAACCTTGGTGAAGATTCCAACACCACATTCAATTCCAACTTTGGTCAAGAACAGATCATCCGCTAGCAACCGTTCCTTAAACCCACTAAATTGGAGCAACCACCGGAAAACTACTGATTTCTCCAACTCAAAATACTTATACACAATCGATCCCGGTATCCTCCCGGCCTCTATTGCCGCCTCAAGGTCTTTAGGGATGCTTTCCAGTGATCTTCCTACCTCCGCTAATGCCAAAAGCGCCTCCGCCCTATTTCTCTCCCATGCATCTTCTCCCTCATCATTTCCACCACCACCGCCGCTGCCACCCTTTCCGCCGCTACTGCCGTCGGAACTGCCCGAGCTACCACCGTTATCGGCGGCAGCGAATAATTGGAACGACGGGGGTGGAGGGTTGTGGGTGGTACAAATTAGATTGAGTGAAAAGGGGGAGAAAATTGAGGGAAATATAAGTGAAGAAGAGTTGTGGTGATGGCGACGGTGGTGGTGCGATGGTTGTCGGAAAGATATAGAGCGAGTGGATAGGAGGGAACAGGTGGTGGTGATTGCCATGGAAGGTTGTTGGGTTCTCTCTCCTCTCCTGGACAGGACAGAGAGAGGGGTCGGTATTGAATTAGTTTGTGGCCGGTGAATCTTTTGTCTTTGAAGAAGAATTGTTATAGTAGTATTAATGGATTCTTCTAAGTTCCAACTTTTTCCTTAGGACCCTACAAACTAGAAAGCTAAATGTTTATGCGGTGGCCTTTTAAAAAAATAATAATTATTATGTGGTCATTTATGTATAATATTATACAATTTCACTTATTTATATTTTGATCTCTCCGCGTAAAGTTTTTTTTATAAGACACTTGGATCTTATAGGCTCCTACAAACTTTTGCGTGTATTGAGGATATATATTTATGGATTAATGAAATAATCACATTTTTTTGCCATCATAAATTTAATAATTTAAAACTCATAAAGTAAAATAGAACATATATTATACCAAATGCAAAAAAATTAAAATTTTCATAGTAATCTATAATGTGACAAATTCACCTTGATCGAATCCTATATTTATGGGATGAGTTATATTTGCATCATTTTTATTGAATATGATACTACATTTTATTTTGATATTTATAGTGATGTACATGTTAGTATATTTTTGGAGACTTGTGTTAATGATTCGTTCAATTTAACATATACACGTTATGATACAATCTTGATCAAACTGTCATCAAACGATAATAACCCAATTCAAGTCTTAGTGGTTCATCAAATAATTTTAAATAATTGGGTTGACGATTATTCAAAAGAGTACAATTCAAGCATTCCAATTGACCCATTCAATTCAGTCCATGCACAGATTCCTAATTGATTTCAGATCCATGAAAATCATGATAGCCAACACATTTTACATGCAAGGGAAGTTTAATATTCATATGGGTTGGTTTATTAATAAATTATCAAGTGGGCCGCACCTTTTCAAGTTAGCAGACTTAACATAATGATAATGGGTATATAGATGGTATTGACTAATCTTGGCAAGCGTGCCATGTTTTACTCCACGATCTGATTCACAAGCTCAGCTTAAGTAGTCACGCGACAACATATTTTATAACCACGCGGCAAGAATTTCTTTACACACGGCAATGGAAGGAATTTTTTTTTAGATTTTTATAATTCTATTATAATTAGGATTTCTTTTTAATTAGAATTTGTTTTCTAAATTGATTTCTATTTCTTTATAAAAATTAGGGTTATAATTTATAAATTTCAATTAGGATTTGGATTGTTTTGAGTAGTATAAATAGAGGTCCAAGTTGATGTAATCAAATACAATATACATTATTCATTATTATTATTCAATATATTTGTGAGTTTATTCTCTACTTTTGGTTTTTTGAAGAATTCCTAAGAACTAGTAATTCTTAGTTATTTCTTTTGAGATTCAATCGACTTATCATACAACAATTCATAGTTGTGTGTGGGCGTCTTCTCACCGCATCAATCGTCGATTGTCTTAAGAGATTACCGCTTGAATATAAGCGAGGGGTCAAGGTGTCGTTGGTGTCCATTCAACGCAGATTTCGAAACGCGAGCAATTGTACCAAGATTACCGCCTAAAAGTATGAGACGAGGGTTAAGGTGTTATGAGCAATTCACCCAACAACCGTCTTAAAAAAATGATCCGGGCGACGACCACCTCACGCAAAGCGTCTTGGTGAGTCTATCATTTGGTATCAAAGCTAAGCCTTTCTAGCGAGTTACTTATCTTTAATTTTCTATCGAAATATATATTGTTTAAAAAAATCAGAATTTTATTTCCATTGTGCTAACCAAACTTGTAGCACACCATCAAATTCCAACCAAGAGTTCATACCGTTCCATCATCAATTCTGAAACGGAGCTACACTTTATAAATCTACGGCATACAAGATGAGTACAAGACAATCGATCGCTGATTTTGTAGTATTCTGATAGTCACACCATCTATATTTTTGTTTCGAGATAAGTAATTTTTGAATTGATTAGTAAAACTAAGAATTTTGCTAGGAGAATTCAAAAAAATAACCTATTAGAGAGAATATTTGAGGTAAAAGGCTTAGTGGTGAGATTAATCGAGAGTAAAAGCCAATTTATTGAGAGTATACACGAGTGAACCATTGATTCGAGGGAAACACGTAAGGGAGTGTGTGAGGGAATTTTTTATTTACTAACCTTTGTTTTGCAGCAAACATGTATGGCTACAATTATAAAAGTTCTTATGGGTCTCGAAGGAATACTTTCCAAGGCAATATTGATACTGAGGCATATCTGAGCTAGGAGAGAAAAATGGAGCGAGAATTTGACTGTCATGATTACTCTGAACGGAGGAAGGTCAGACGGGCAGTTCAAGAGTTCTCCGATCATACAATTATATGGTGGCAGCTTAGAAAACAAAAACATGGGGAACGTCCGTTCGAGACATGGGCAAAATTAAAAACAGCAATGAGAAAGCAGTTTGCTCCAGTACAGCGTGACAGGGGGGAGGAATATACATCTCAAAGACACGTAGAGCAACCTTTAGGGCGATCTACAGTAGATAATAACAGGAGTGTTCGCACACAAGTAAACAAAGAAGATTATTGGATGCAGCTACAATATACTCCTAAGGCACAAAAGAAACAAGATCAGCCGAGGGAGGTGGAAGAAATTATAGAATATGCAGTCCAAGGAGAGTTATTGAGTTCGAGTGTTCAAGATGAAATCCATGATCAAAAGAAAGATGGTGAACATCCAAAAGAAAGTAATCAAGAAGATGAGTTTGTAAAAGGAAATACATGTGGAAAAGATCGACAAAAAGAAATTGTTCAAAAGATTGATAATGTAAAAGAAAAAATTGAAAAGAGTGAGAATGAAAAGAAAAGAGAGATTGAGGAAAAAGAGAGTGAAAAGAGTGAGCTTGAAAATAAACGAGAGAAAAACAAACGAGAGGGTGAGCATAAAAAAGAGAGAAGAAATATGTGACTATGGAAAAGAGAGTGAGTTGAAAAGTGAGTTGTATTTTGAAAAGCCAATGACTGTACATTCGTACAAGACGACGCTTTTGAATACTAACACTAATGATTCTTCATTGTCTAGTTCTATTTTGTCTCCTGTACAGTTTGTTGATGAAATACCCCGTGCTATCATTCCGTACCGATCAGCTGATTGTATTCCCGAGAAGACGACGGAGTTACCAAGGCGGGTTGGAGAATTGGTGAAAGTGGGTATCGTGAGAGAAGACATGAGTTCATGTGTTGATTATGAGATCATATTACCTAAGGAGGATGGGACAATGAGTTTGTTCGTCGATTTTGAATTGGTAAACAAGTATCGTTACTCTTTTTCTTGTTTGGATAATATGCTTGATAGATTACATAGTACTTGTGTTTCATCTACACTTGAAGGTGATCATGTGATGACAATACCTAATCCAATTAGCATGTATGACTGTGTTAAATGGGAAATTGTTTTAACATGTGAGTTGTTTAGATGGATAGTTATTTCTGTTAGATTAACTGATGCATCTAGTGTTTTCATGAGTTATTTAAAACATGTTTTGCCTGCTTCCATTGGAATTGTTGTTAGATATTTTGAGGGTAAAATCGTCTTTATCATAAACTATGGAGGATATTTGATTTATGTTGAGTTAGTTTATGATCATGATATATATTCTAGTTTTCGATGTGTTTACTTGCATGAAATTAATTCTAGATTTTCTTATCCAAATATTGACTTAGGGTTTCATGCTAGTCAATCTTTACTTGAATTATCGTTAGTTGACAATGGTAGTAATCATGTTGTTTCGTTGGAACAATCTTTATTGCATGATTTGCTATCATATGATTTTGATTCAAGAAGTGTTTATCATCAAGATGGTTTAAGAGATGAGTTATTTGCATGTTTAGTTAGTTCACTTGGATTAACTAAGGCATTGCATACTTCCATGGAATTGTTGAATTATATTTTGCATTCTTTCATGGAAAAATTTGTTATTCTCTATTTTGATGAAATTTCGATTTTTGTCAACACTTTGAGAAATTCTTTAGCATGTGTTGAGTTTATTTGTGATCATCGTCGATATGCTATTAAATTTTCAACTTATGATTGTGACCTTTTTATTCCGTTGGTGCTATTATGTGATTTTTGAAAGTAGTATGCACACAAGCCAATCATGTTTGATGATAAAGCATATACTTTGTAACAATCTTATTCATTTATTAATAAAAATTATTAATTTATTAAAGGCTTTTAATTATCTACATGATGCTGTTTTATAATATGTGATAAACCCATAGTTTTAAGCAATGCTTTTAGAATAATGATGATGATCATTCTAATGAGATCTAAATTCTTTGAAAGCTTAAAACTAAAATAGTTTCCCAATCGTTGGATTACTAAATTGGGGATTAGTAAATCACGATAGATTACATACATCGTTTTCTTTCTCATTGGATGAGGATGATTGATCTCATGATCATTTGTGTGGAGACACTAAAGCAAGTATGTAGGTGCTTATTAGAGAATAAGTTCAACGAACGTGGCTCGCTAAAGAATACCTAATGGAGTTTTACTTGCGTCAATAATAATTCTCAGTAGTGATAGTAGTCTGAAGTGATCCTTGGACTTGAGATCATCATAGTATTTTATGTATGATGAGTTATACTTTGACTTATTCCTTAAGACCCTTAGGGTATATCAAAAGGTATGCTTGGGTATAATAAGTTGTACATGGAGATAATGTATGATCAATAAAGAATCTACCACTTCTATTAAAGAAGAGAATGTCCTATGTGATTCGATAAATGACAACCCAATTAGTCCTTGGCGAAGGCGAGAATGAAATTAGAAAGGAGTTTCTAATTTGCATTATTTGAGTTGTGCATTTAAGAGTCGAAATACATATAATTAAATAAAATAAGACTTGTGAAGAATTCCATGTCTTATATTTAATTGGGACATTGTATGGTAGAAGGATTGAATTGCACGGTAACTATTTACTCAAAGGTTCTTTTATGATTAATGTTGAAATCTATATTATCTGGAAAGTCGTTGATCGCTAGGGAGGCTTATCCTATTGTAGAATAAATATTATTTATTTAAATAAATTAATTGTTTAATTTATTTATTTAAATAAGATTAGAATTGTTCTAATTGATTTATTCACAACCGATTTAATATGGAGAACCTAAAGGGTCACACCATAAAAGGAAGAATAATTATTTAAGAAGTTAATGGCATAATCGTAATAATATGTTATGTATATTTAATTTAATCTATGGTGATAGAATAAATTAAATAGCTTAATATTTATTATTTAATATTTTAGAAATATTAAATATAAATTAATAAGAGGAGTCTTATTAATATTATTACAATTATTATTATTATTTTAATTTCTAAAAGAGTTTAGAAATTAATTTAATATAAAATACTCTCATTTATTTCTAATTGGATTAGGAAAGAAAATTAGTTAAAGGAGTTTAATTAATTATCCCTAATAAGATTAGGGAGCCCCTTTAATTAAAAGGGTTTAATTAAATAATACCTTATTTTAATAGGGTTACTTTATATCTTTATAAGAGGAGTCTTATATCAGATATCATTATTACGTGATAATTCCAATGGTTGGAGAGTACGCTATTTTTCTATAGAGATAGAAAAACTAGGGTTTAGCCAACCACCCATTTTCTTGAATCTTTATTATTCCTTGGTGGATCACCTCTAGAGGCCAAACACATGTGTGGCTAACGTTGATCAAAAGAAGGAACCAAACCCGGTGGATTCAAGTTGAACGCGAAAAGGATTGGAGGTGAACTTGTACCTGAGGAAGCTCGATCTTCAAGGGTATGATTCTTATTTGTTCTTTCTTTTCGTTTAATTAATAATTGTGCATAAAGGGTGATCCGGGTTTATGGTTTGTAAAATTTTAAACTCTGATTTTTACACGTTTTCGCTTATTTTTGCAATTTGATTGCGTTCTTGAATATTACAAACCTAACAGTGGCATCAGAGCCAAACCTTTAAGCAAATTATTAATTTTTTAATTTAATATGTATATTGATATGTGTTTAGAACAATTTAATTAGGCATAGTTTTATTGTATAAAATTTATTAAAAAAAAAAAAGGAAAGCCGAAATAATTTCCTGTAGTCTTTGTATTTCGCGTGGGTTATTAAAGGGATTCGGCTGGAGCATGCATTTTTTTTGGAATTCACGTGACCCATTTTTTCAAAGTTAACAGGAAGCTTTTATCTTATATGATTACTTTATGTATATATGATATAAACATAAACATTAATGATTACAATAATCATTAGCTTGTAATGATTAAAGTAATCATTAGCATGTAATGATTAAAGTAATCATGAGCATGTTATATAAAAAAAAAAGAAAAGAAAAAGGGTAGCATACTGATTAATAGCGCACGAAAATCAAGGGGATTCAAGTATCAGGATTCAGTAATTATATATATATATATATATATTAACGGTTAATATATATATATTATTTTTAATTATTTTATAATTAAAATAAAATGTTTATTTTAATTTTAAAATTAGAATTTCATGCTAACTAATTAGAGTTGGAATTGGATTCCATGATAACTAATTGGAGTTGAATTTGGTTTTATTTTTTCTAAAATAAAGGAGTTTATTTGTGAATAGGGAAGTAAATCCATCTTTCCTTAAATAAAGGAGTTTATTTAGATATGAAATAAGATTTCATATTATTCAAAATAAAAGAGTTTATTTGTGAATAGGAAAGAGAATCCATGTTTCCTTAAATAAAGGAGTTTATTTAAATATGAAATAAGATTTCATATTATTCAAAATAAAGGAGTTTATTTGTGAATAGAAAAAGAATTAGTGTTTCCTTTAATAATTTTTTTACTTGGAATTGGATTCCATAATTAATTAAAATAAAGGAGTTTATTTAGATTAAAGATTTTGATTAAAATAAAATAGTTTATTTTATTCAAAATTGGACAAATTAAAATAAAATAGTTTTATTTTGATTTAAATTTGGATTAAAATAAAGGAGTTTATTTTGATTCAAAATTAGATTTTATACTAACTAAATTTGCCCATTAAATGATATCAATATATATATTGAATGTTTATTATTCATGATATGAATGTTATTTATTGATGCATATGGTGATGTGTATGATAATAAATGAGATTGATTATGGACTATTGACCAATGTGATTGGATTTTATTTTAGTTGGATGCATGAATGTATGGGTTTTATTAAATGGGGTTCAAGTACCTCGCCTTCTCTAATTTTTTCTTATTGTAAATTCTATCTCCTCCTATGTACTTTCCTCGATCACGATCAAGGTTTCTATTTATTTTAAATAGTTTTGTAATAGGAATAGTTAGAATTAATTTTGAAGAATTGGAGATCAAGGAGCAAGGAGCGCTTGAAGACCCGTTTGTAATGGAGCCCGGGTTTAAATGTAATAGTTATATTTAAATATTAATTCTTGCACCCCTAGGGTTTGACCTTTTGGTTCACTTGGTGGCTCTAGTGAACCAAACTAGAATAAAAGTCCATAATCAATCCGGGTAGAATATAGTATTCTATATGTGCATGCTATACTATATATATATATATATTATATATTATGCAAACATGCTTCGCATGTTCATTAATATGAAGCGTATTTTATATATATATGCATGCATGCGCTAAACAAGATGAGACAAATTAATAACAAACCCCTCAATTTTTATATTAAGTCCTAAGCGTTCAAAGATATTTGGAATATCGAACGTCGCCTTCTAGCATGATAAAATTAATAGAGTATTAAATATTTAATATGAGTTTGTTGTGTCACCACAAAGCAAGTATTAAGTATTTAAGATGTTAATTTATCACATTTGATGCTTATAAAGAAAATTGAACAATATTGTTTTGTTGTGTCACCACAATGATGATATTTTTCTTTTTGAATATATGGAGTGCTAGGTGGGACTTAACTTGGATAATTTTGATCCTGGATGTGCCACCACTGATCAAAATAATCTAAGAGGCAAAAGATAAGGAGTTGCATAGTTGATGTAATTGACAAAAGTTGTCTACCTATTTATTTATATATAGTTTGTTGTGTCACCACAAGGCTATATACATTTGAAATGGGATTCTTATTCTCACTAGCAAATCTTTAATTAGATTTTATTTAACTATATAAGTGAGGGTAATATAGTTTGAAGAAAATAGTGGGAGATACCAAATGAAAACAAGACCTAAATTATTTTGGTAATTAATAAAAGAATGTATGTTAAAATATTGTTAATTACAAATTCATTTACAGAATTTTACAATGTCTTAATTACTATCACTGCGAAATATATTAGATGTTATTTAACTGGACCGTATTAAACGGATTGGTTAAGGAATTTGAGAATAGTTCTCATGGTGAAAAGTTATCTTATGTCCTTAATACGTCTATCCTCAAGAATGGTTGCGCATAATGCCTCGAGGAAGACATTGCTACTTTTAGAAAGTGGCAAGATGATGCATAGTTGGCTCGATGCATCATGCTTGTATCCATGAGTAACGAGCTTGGTGTCGATGATGAAACTATGGATGCTCCTACTATATTCCCGCACATCAAGTAGTTGATGGTGAGGAAAATGGGGACCGATAGATATCGAGATATCTAAGGAGCTCTTCCGATCTAGAATGGCCAATGACACTATAATGCAGCATAAAAAAGTTCTTAACATAATCAATTTGATTGATCAATTAGGACAATTGGTTTTGTCATGGATGGAGAGTTGATCCAAGATTTGATCTTGCACTCACTCCCTGACTTCTTTCACAATTGTTGTGAATTTTTATATGAACAAGCTAGATATCGACTTTCACTTGATTTGCTTAACATATTGAAAAATGTTGAGAGTCACTTTCCAACCAAGAAAGATCAAGTCTTCTTGGTAGGGGCCAAAGGATCTTCCGAAAAGAAGAACGATTCAAAGAAGGTAAATAGAAAGGCATAAACAAAGGATAATAAGAACAAAAGCGTCACGGATAAAGAAAGGAGTTTGCTTCCACTGCAATAAGCCCGGACACCTGAAAGAAATCTGCAAGAAGCATATTGCGGAGGCTAACCAAAGAAGCTTAGTGAAGTTTTGGTTACAAATACAAATTTGTTCATGATTTAAAATAATTTTTTTCTTTAAGTCAAGGTTCTACTTGGGTATTGGATACCGACTTTGGTTATCATAAATATAGATTTATGAAGGGACCAAGCGTAAGTAGAAAGTTAAACAAAGATAAGTAATCCTATGTGTGGAAAATGAAGCAAAGGTTCTTTGCATTAGCTATAGAAACTTATAGTTTAGCACCGCTTTTACTGAGCAAAATCTATTAAGTCAATAAGTTGTTATTGTATTCCAATTCTTGTTAGAAACATTATTTCCTTTTTATTGTTGACAATAAAATTTTTGGTATTATAATTAAGAACAATTGTTGTTCTATTTATAATAATAATATTTTGTATAGAATGAAATATTACTTAATAGATTTTGTATACTTGACTTACGTGGAAAATTATTTTATAAATTGAACAAAATAATATAAGAAAAGGAGATGATCATTCAAAGAGTTGAATATATGTATTTGTTGAAATACAAGTGTGAATTATTTGAAAGGTTCAAAGAATTCAGAAGTGAAACAAATTGACAATGTATTAAGATTCTTTGATTAGATCAAGGAATATATACTTGTGAAATAAGTTTCTAGATCATCTCAAATGGTTTTCTCATAATGGACGCCTCTCGATACATAATAATTGATTGATGTATCTGAAAGGAAAAATCGTACCTATTTGGACATGGTACGATCCATAATGATTTTACCGACATTCCAGTATCCTTCTAGGATCATGTCCTAAAATGGTCAGATATATCTCGAAAAAAGGTAACCTCGAAATCCGGCCCCAAGACTCCATAAAAGTTATGGACAGGGAGGATTCCTAATCTTAAGTATGTTAAGATAAGGTTTGTCCAACTTATGTGAAAAGGTTTCGAAGGATAAGCTTGGGACAAGATTTGACATGTACAGATTTGTGGGACATCCTAAAGTAAGTTTAGGGTATATGTTCTATAATTCTACTTAGCAAAAGGTGTTTGTTACGAAACACGCGCTTCTAAGATAAAGGTGTTTATCATTAAAAGGGGCTAGTGGGAGGATAATAGATCTTGAAGAGTTCAAGAACCACAAAATACTATAAGTCAAATAAGAGGAACACAGAGATAGACCTATTATACCACAACCCAATCATAAATGAATAATAATCTTAGAAGATACACGGGAGGTATGGATTCATCATAGATGATGATGATGAGGTACACATCATAGAAGATGATGATCCAGTTACATACGATGAGGTAAGTGTTGTAGACACTCAGAGAAATGGATTGAAGCAAGTTTCTCAAATATGGAACATTCGTTTTGATGAGGCAATCAAAAAGTTTGATTTTATCAAAAAAAGAATGAACCTAGTGTGTACAAAAGGTCGGATCGAGTACATTGTGACATTCCTAGTACTATATGTTGATATACTACTACGGATAAGGAATGACATACCAATGCTACATTCGATAAAGATAAAGTTGTCTAAAACATTCCTCCATGAATGATTTGGAAGAGTATCTTAATTGGGGATATAAATCTATATAGATAGATTTAAGAGGATGCTCGACTTAACCCAAGGAACGTATATTCATTTGATGCTAAAGTCGCTTTAGCATGGCAAACTCAAAGAGATGTCTCATGTCGATGAGCTATGGAGTGTATCTCTCTTAATAGTCCCCACAGACTCCTGAAAAGAGAGGTCGCATGAGTGACAATCATGTATGCAATGAAATATACGAGACCTAATGTTCATCAGTCATATTATGGAGAAGTTCACTATGAGTCAGTGAAAAACATCTTAAAGTGCTTAACCAGCACTAAGGATGTGATCATATTCATGGTGGGTCTAAATTAAAACTAGAGGGCTTAACAGACTCAAGTTTTTCAGACAGACCAAGATGACAAAAAAATCCACTTTAAGGTAAAGCGTTATCTTGAATAGTGGTGCAGTGAATTGGAAAGGTTCCAAACAGCAAAGAGTTGCTGGTTTAGTGATAAAGATAAAGTATATAGCTATAAATGAAGCTGCAAGTTGATTGTTTGGATTAAAAGTTCATTACAGAACTAGGAATAGTTCCTAAGTCTCATCTTGGATCTAAACATGTGTTGTGGCACTTTAATTTGATTATTAGAATCATTGAAAGATGGGAAATCACTATAGAGATAGTGGACTCTCATGAACAACATTACATATCCATTAACTAAAGCTTATCCAACAGCAGGATAATCGTCACTTAGAGAAGAAGAGTATGAGATACCATGACGATTGGCTTTAGTGCAAATGGGAGATTGAGAGTAGTATGCACACAAGCCAATCATGTTTGATGATAAAGCATATACTTTGAAACAATCTTATTCATTTGTTAATAAAAAGTATTAATTTATTAAAGGCTTTTAATTATCTACATGATGCTGTTTTATAATATGTGATAAACCCATAGTTTTAAGCAATGCTTTTAGAATAATGATGATGATCATTCTAATGAGATCTAAATTCTTTGAAAGCTTAAAACTAAAATAGTTCCCAATCGTTGGATTACTAAATTGGGGATTAGTAAATCCGGATAGATTGGTACATACGTTAACTTTCATCATTGGATGAGGATGATTGATCTCATGATCATTTGTGTGGAGACACTAAAGCAAGTATGTAGGTGCTTATTAGAGAATAAGTTCACTGAATGTGGCTCGCTAAGGAATACCTAATGGAGTTTTACTTGTCTGTCAATAGGAATTCTTGTAGTGATAGTAGTACAAGTGATCCTTGGACTTGAGATCATCATAGTATTTTATGTATGATGAGTTATACTTTGACTTATTCCTTAAGACCCTTAGGATATATCAAAGGGTATGCTTGGGTATAATAAGTTGTACATGGAGATAATGTATGATCAATAAAGAATCTACCACTTATTAAAAGAAGAGAAATGTCCTATGTGATTCGATAAATGACAACCCAAAGAGTCCTTGGCGAGGTAGAATGAAATTAGAAAGGAGTTTCTAATTTGCATTATTTGAGTTGTGCATTTAAGAGTCGAAATACATATAATTAAATAAAATAAGACTTGACAGTAATTCCATGTCTTATATTTAATTGGGACATTGTATAGTGGAATGATTGAATTGTACGGTAACTATTTACTCAAAGGTTCTTTTGTGATTAATGTTGAAATTTATATTATCTGAAAAGTCATTGATCGCTAGGGAGGCTTATCCCTATTGTAGAATAAATATTATTTATTTAAATAAATTAATTGTTTAATTTATTTATTTAAATAAGATTAGAATTGTTCTAATTGATTTATTCACAACCGGTTTAATATGGAGAACCTAAAGGGTCACACCATAAAAGGAAGAATAATTATTTAAGAAGTTAATGGCATAATCATAATAATATGTTATATATATTTAATTTAATCTTTGGTGATAGAATAAATTAAATAGCTTAATATTTATTATTTAATATTTTAGAAATATTAAATATAAATTAATAAGAGGAGTCTTATTAATATTATTACAATTATTATTATTATTTTAATTTCTAAAAGAGTTTAGGAATTAATTTAATATAAGTACTCTCATTTATTCCTAATTGGATTAGGAAGGAAAATTAGTTAAAGGAGTTTAATTAATTATCCCTAATAAGATTAAGGAGCCCCTTTAATTAAAAGGGTTTAATTAAATAATACCTTATTTTAATAGGGTTACTTGATATCTTTATAAGAGGAGTCTTATATCAGATATCAATATTACGTGATAATTCCAATGGTTGGAGAGTACGCTATTTTTCTATAGAGATAGAAAAACTAAGGTTTAGCCAACCACCCATTTTCTTGAATCTTTATTATTCCTTGGTGGATCACCTCTAGAGGCCAAACACATGGGTGGCTAACGTTGATCAAAAGAAGGAACCAAACCCGGTGGATTCAAGTTGAACGCGAAAAGGATTGGAGGTGAACTTGTACCTGAGGAAGCTCGATCTTCAAGGGTATGATTCTTATTTGTTCTTTCTTTTCGTTTAATTAATAATTGTGCATAAAGGGTGATCCGGGTTTATGGTTTGTAAAATTTTAAGCTCTGATTTTTACACGTTTTCGCTTATTTTTGCAATTTGATTGCGTTCTTGAATATTACAAACCTAATAATTTTGACTGTGTTAATGTTAATGGAAGGAGAAAGGTTGGTTGTGTTTTGTAGATTCGTGATAAGATCACATTCATCGAGGGAGTCATAGATTCTACAATTCAATTTGATCAATGCATTGAGAGTCTACAGGGGAGTGTTTTGAATATTATTTTAGTAAACTATGCATTTGATTTTGGTTTATTTAATTTCTTTGTGATTAGACAAAAAAAACTTGTTGATTTATTTTGTTTTGTGTTTAATCCAGGAATTCAAGAGAGTTTGCGTGAGAAACATGGTGAATTTCAAGTATTGATATTTGATCTAGGAGTATTGATCACAAATGTGTTTCTGCGAAGGATCGAGATCTTTAAATTGACTTTTGATCCGGGGATTCGTCATTGGGAGGATCTATCACATGAAGAGTTTTTTATTTTGATATTTGATCCAGGAGGTGTTGGAACTTTTCAAATTCTTGCTTGTGTTGCTGATATTACTTATTCATTTAAATTACCAGATAAGACTTGTGGTTATATTTTTTTGTGTTACTAACTTAGTTTGTTTTTATGTAGAAGCAATTTTGTGGTTTAATCATTTTCGAGAGGACGATGTGCCAAATTTGAGGACAAATCCTTTTGAAGAGGAGGGGAATGATACAATCCTGATCAAGCTGTCATCAAACGATAATAACCCAATTCAAGTCTTTGTGGTTCATCAAATAATTTTAAATAATTGGGTTGAAGATTATTCAAAAGAGTACAATTCTAGCATTATTGGGCTGATCCAACTGGCCCATTCAATTCAGTCCATGCACGGATTCCTAATTGATTTCAGATCCATGAAAATCATGATAGCCAACAGATTTTACATGCAAGGGAAGTTTAATATTCATATGGGTTGGTTTATTAATAAATTATCAAGTCTTGCAGCACCTTTTCAAGTTAGCGACTTAACATAATGATAATGGGCATATAGATGGTATTGGCTAATCTTGGCAAGCGTGCCATGTTTTACTCCACGATCTGATTCACAAGCTCAGCTTAAGTAGTCACGCGACAACATATTTTATATCCACGCGGCAAGAATTTCTTTACACACGGAAATGGAAGGAATTTTTTTTTTTAGATTTTTATAATTTTATTGTAATTAGGACTTCTTTTTAATTAGAATTTATTTTCCAAATTGACTTTTATTTCCTTATAAAAATTAGGGTTATAGTTTATAAATTCTAATTAGGATTTGGATTGTTTTGAGTAGTATAAATAGAGGTCCAAGTTGATGTAATCAAATACAATATACATTATTCATTATTATTATTCAATATATTTGTGAGTTTATTCTCTACTTTTGATTCTTTGAAGAATTTATAAGAATTAGTAATTCTTAGTTATTTCTTTGAGATTCAATTTGACTTATCATACAACAATTGTGACGCCCCCAAAATATGTTTACATCACTCATTCTGAGTCGCCAAATACATGGTACAAAATTCAAATACAACTTAATTATACAACTGTCTTGTAAAGTACGACAAAATATAAAGTTGGGAGTTTCAACACGAATATTGTCTTCTAGACAATATCCAAACTCAAATTCAATATTATTACAGTTATTTTCACACTACTTCACAAAATAGTGAGGACTACTAATGCAACCATCTGGACCGTCAATCCATTCTCCGACTAGTCCCAGTTATATTCTCATTTCTTGAAGAGAACAGTGAAAGAAAGGGTGAGCTTAACTAGCCCAGTAAGAAATATTATGACTAAGATAATGCAGAATAAATTATCCTTAGCCTTCATAAGTATAACAACTGATAGAATATAATAGACAACAAGTTTTAGATCAACAACTACAGCGGAATAAGCAATCTATTAGAAGAGTCAAGTAGAGCATGATATCTACTATCTTCTATGATTTAAAAAGTTTATCATCAATTTTATCGCTGAGACTCAGCTTAATAAATAATCCACATCATCGAATTATCCCTGCACTACGGGCCAATGATATTCGTTAGTATCACGACCACAAATTATCCATGCACTACAGGCCAAAGATAATCGTGTTTTCATTAACGGTCATGATCATGCTATAAAACGATTCATCTTTGCACCCTTGGCCGAAAAGAATCCATGGCCACAATCATACCAAAAACTGTCCATTAATGCACTACATGCCAATGATGACTTTTACCACATCATTTGTAAAATTACGGTCATGATTATACCGAATAATCTCTGGTCATAATCATACCAAGTCCATCTATGCACTACGGCCAAAGATGACTTTCAACATAATATAAGCATGCGGATGATGACAATGACATAATAATTCAATAAAACAAGTTCAAGGATAAATTTTAAAGATTTATAATTTAATTTATCCATAATTCAATAATGTTCAAATTGTCAACATAATACTGCTTTGTGGAGTAAAATTCAAGAATAATATTGTATCAAAAATGATTTGGACCGAAAAGGAATCAATTTTTATCATGAATAGTACCCCGGGTGAATAGTACTCGGGTGAATAGTACTCCGTGAATAGTAACTTCGGGAATAGTAACCCCGTGAATAGTACCCCGACATGAAAAAGTTAAAACTTATCAAGAATGCTCAGAATAATATTTTCATGAAAAGATACTGGATGAAACACGAATATCAAGCATATTCTACTAATTTCATGGAGTATAGAAGCCAAAACTTTAACCAAATGAGTATAGAATTCGAAATCTGAAACGAAATAATATTACTTATATACTACAGAGTATGGAAGAAAATATTATTTCAAGCGAATATTGAACAAAAATAACATCCCTTACGAATATTAAACGAAAATAATATTCATTTCAAATATTGAACGAAATAATATTCATACGAATACGAAAAATAATATCTCTTCAGAATATGAAATAAATAATACCTGTAAAACCCCAACTTTTTGAATAAAGATGAATTTTCTATAAATATTATTTTTGAATATTATGGAGTGAAATTGATATAATGTTATAGTTGTGGGTAATATTTATAAATTTTGCAAAGTACGCAAGTTGTTATATAATATTCGATTGGTCGGGGAATATTCGTTTTAACAGGAAATATTCATACAACGACACAATCATTGGTGGACCCCACAACGGAATTATTGTCGGATTGAGAAAATGACAAAAATACTTTATGAAAATAACGGGGGAAGTTTTACCGTTAACTGTTGAAACACCCGGTGTTAAAAGTACAGTAATACGCATGGTTTCATAGTAGCACACAGTATTAATTATTGATGCTTACGTGATAAGTCACTCAGTTTTGTTGGTATTATTAATGTAATAATACGTAAAATCTTTTATATAAAAATGTAATACTTTTATAAAGTTATTCTATAAATAGAATATATTATATTCTATTATACATAGTGTTGCATAAAGTGTCTCGCATAGTATTTTGCATAGTAAAATCTTTTTTATATAAAAATGTAATACTTTTATAAAGTTATCTGCTTTATTAGACAATAATTAGAATATATTCTATTTTATTATGCATAGTGTTTCAGCATAGTGCTGCGTAGTGTTTGCGAGTAAAATCTTTTATAAAGTTATTCGTTTTATTAGATTATAAATAGAATATATTATATTTTATTTAAAAGATTTTGCTTTAAATATGAACCGTCAGATTAAAGTAAATCAATCTGGACCGTTCATGAGTTAGTTACTATGCATTCCATTTTTCTATAAATAGAAGCTCATTCCTTCATTATTTTCTAACGAATTCACTGAAACTCTAGAGAGATAAACTATAGAGATAAAGAAGAAAGTATTCTGCTACTTCACTACTTATATATCCAGTACTCTTCTTCTTAAGGTAGGAAATATTATTTGTTGTACTCGTAGGGAGTATTATTTCTTTTGTATTCATGAAGAAAACTTTTGTTATTCTTTTCTTTATTATTCTGTTGGAATAACCTGTATACGCAGGCTACCCTATACTTGGTGACATTCTTCTATTATTGCGTCTTTATTATTCTATTGGAATATCCTCGTCACGTCGCGTTTCTGTGGGACCTTATTCTTTATTTATTATTCTTTGGAATATCACATGCATGCGTTTTCTGTGGGACCTAGTTCCGCTCTTTATTATTATTACATTGGAATATCCTATCTGTATGCGTTTTACTGGGGACTGATTCCGTCCTTATTAGTATTACATTGGAATAACTTTTGTCATGCTGAAGTACCACATGCATGGTGATTTTTGTTGTTATTCCATTCTTTATTATTCTGTTGGAACATCCTCTCGGTGCGAATTTCGCCTAACCTGGTTCCGTTATTTAGTATTCTCGTTGGAATAACTTTATCTGCATGCTGGCAATCTTTGCATGCATGGTGATTTTTTTTGTTATTCCATTCTTTATTATACTCAGTTGGTTAAAGTTTTGACTTCTATACTTCGTGAAATTAGTGGAATATCCTTGATATTTGCACTTCATCCAGTATCTTTTCATGGGAATATTCTTCTGAGCATTCTTGAATTTTACTCTACAAAGCAGTATCATGTTTGGACATTATTAGTTCTTGGATAAATTAATTCTTGAACTTGTTTTATTGAATTCTTATATCATTGTCATCATCCTCATGTTTATATTTTTTGAAAGTCATCTGTGGCCTGTAGTGCATAGATGGACTTGGTACGATTATGACCAGGGATTATTCGGTGTAATCATGATCGTAATGTTACAAATGATGTGGTAAAAGTCCTCATTGGCTCGTAGTGCATTGATGGACAATTGTTGGCATGATCATGACCATTAATGAATACATAAATATTCTTGGCCCGTAGTGCATGGATAATTGTGGTCGTGATACTAAAGAATATCCTTAGCCGTAGTGCAGGGGTGATTCGATGATGTGGATTATTTATTAAGCTGAGTCCCAGCGATAAAAGTGATGAAAAATCTTTTAAATCATAAAAGATAGTAGATTTTATTCTCTACTTGACTCTTTTAATGGATTGCTTGTTCCGCTGCAGTTAAACTAGATATTTGTTATATTGTATCAGTTTAAGACTAGTTAAGGCTAATGATAATTTATTCTGCATTATCTTAGTCATAATATTTCTTACTGGGCTAGTTGAGCTCACCCTTTCTTTCACTGTTCTCTTCAGGAAATGAGAATGTAGCTGGGACTAGTCGGGGAACGGAGTGATGGTCCTAGATGGTGCATTAGTAGTCCTCACTATTCTGTGAAATGGTGTGATAATAATTGTAATGAGGACTCCTTTTGAGTTTGTATATTCTTTAGTAGACAATATTTGTATTCAAACTCACAGTTTATGTTTTGCCGTATTATACACGACAGTTGTACTACTAAGTTGTATTTGAATTACATCTTATGTATCATGCGACTCAAGATGGGTGATGTATACCTAATTTTGGGGCGTCACAAATTTGGGATCAAAGCTTAGGGATATGATACCTGGCTAAGATGTGAGACTAGAACTAGGAGGGGAGAGACGAGGAATTCCTTCGCTAGTATGATCTACCTAAGTTTATTTGGTATTTAATTGGTCACAAAAGTATAGGGATAATATGTTATATGTTAATTAACCTTTGTTTTGTGGCAGTATCTGAAAATGACATCCGAGAATGTTAAGAATAGCAATGGAGCACAAGAGACCGTTGAGTCTCCACATATCAATAATCAGGATAATGTGCATCAAGAAGGCGACAATCCTCATGCAAACAACAACACGGACCAAATGATGAGTGATGGATTATTTAGAGGCTTTATGCAATTCATGCAACATCAGGCGAGAGTGGCTCCTGTCCAAAATGTAGGTGGAAACATTGGAAACTCTCGGACGGTCATCGCTAAATAGTTCAAGGAGCTGGAACCACCGGAATTTATTGGAGAGCCAAAACCACTTAAGGCAGAAGCATGGATAAAGCAGATCACCAAGATATTTGATGTCTTGGGATGCTCCGAGGAGCAAAAGATTCCCTTCGCCACCTTCATGTTGCGTGAAGAGGCAGATTACTGGTGGGAATCTGTAAAACGTACCCAGCCTGACGCACTCAAGATGTCTTTGGAGAAGTTCTAAGAGCTATTCAACGATAAGTTCTTTCCCGAGAGTATTCGTCACATGAAAGAAGTGGAGTTTATCAAATTAGAACAAAACAATATGACCGTGTCGCAATACGAGGCTAAATTTGTGGAGTTATCCCGGTTTGCATCCCATTTGGTCGATAATGAGGAGCGAATGACGTGAATGTTTTTAAGAGGTTTGAAACCGGAGATACGTCAATATGTTATTTCTCATAAACTATGTTTGTACTCAGATGTTGTAAATAGGGCTCAGTTATTGGAGCGCGGTAACGAGTCAACGCAACCAAGAAAAAGCAGCCGGCAGCATGAAAATACCAGTGGTATCAGTCATCGAAACGGTGACAACAAACGTGGAGGAAATCAACATGCCAGAAATGGTAACCACTTCGGTGGTAATCATGGCCAAGACAGTAAAAATGGACATTTCAAGAAAAGGAGATTCAACAATGATGGAAGGACGTCGAAAGACCAAAGACCAGTTGTTAAGGAAGGAGAACGACCACCTATCATATGCTTCAAATGCGGAGGGGAGGGACACATCACTCCACACTGCGCGATGCCGTCTAAAGCATGTTATAATTGTGGAAGAGAAGGTCACTTAGCCCAATTTTGTCGTTCACCGAAGAAAAGTTCAAAGAGGGATGGAGGCACCAAAGTAGTCCTAGAAAAGTCAAAGCCAGAAGGTAAGTCTGAGGAGGCGTTTGTTGTGACCTCCCGGAAAACAAGGAACCCGAATGAGGTCATCACGGGTAAGCTTATCATAAACTCTGGCGAAGTCTATACCTTATTTGATACCGGTTCTACCCATTCTTTTATTTCTCCTACTTGCGCTCAACGATTAAATTTGACTCCGGAGAAATTAGACTTTGACTTATCTGTAGAAACTCTGTTGGGAGAAACCTTCATTACATCCACTGTTTATAAGTCTTGTTTGGTTCAAATCAGTACCCTCACATTACATGTCGATCTTATTTCATTGAAAATACTTGCATTTGATGTGATTCTAGAGATTGATTGGTTAACTACTCATCATAATAAAATTGATTATTTTCGTAAGGTTGTTAGCTTTCATATTCCTAATCATCCTATTATGCAATTTTAAGCGACCAAACCATTAAAATCAATCACGGTCATCTCAAGCCATAAAACTATTCGTTTATTGAAAAATGGATGTCAAGCTTTCTTAGCCCACGTCACAGATCTAAACAAAAATACGTCAGTTTTGAATGATATTTCTATTGTTAATGAATTTCTGACGTATTCTCGGAGAACTTCCCGGCCTACCCCTGTAGGCGTGAAATTGAATTTTGTATCGACCTTGAACTCGCATACAAAACCCATTTCCAAAGCCCCATATCGAATGGCTCCTATTGAACTTCGTGGAGTTAAAGACTCAATCAGTAGGAATTGTTAGACATTGGCTTTATTCGTCCTAGTACTTCTCCTTGGGGTGCTCCTGTTCTATTTGTGAAGAAGAAAGATGGGAGTATGCGACTTTGTATTGATTATCGGGAGTTGAATCATGTCACCATCAAAAATAGGTACCCATTGCCACGTATTGATGACCTGTTTGACCAGTTGCAAGGAGCCAAATTCTTTTCAAAGATTGATCTTCATTCCGGATATCACCAATTGAAGATTAGAACCGATGACATTTCAAAGACGGCTTTCAGAACTCGGTACGGGCATTATGAATTCCTAGTCATGTCCTTTGGATTAACTAATGCTCCTGCTGCCTTCATGGATATGATGAACCGAGTATTCAAGGAATATTTGGATCACTTTGTGGTCGTCTTTATTGATGACATCCTTATTTATTCCAAAACCCGTGAAGATCATAAGCAACACTTGAGGCTGATACTCCAAAAACTTCGTGAATACAAGCTTTATGCCAAGTTGAAGAAATGCGAGTTCTGGCTTGAGGAAGTAGCATTCCTTGGGCACGTGGTATCAAGTTATGGAATATCTATTGACCCAGCAAAGATTGAAGCTATTCAAAGTCGGAGCAACCTAAATCGATGATCGAAAGTACGTAGCTTTCTCGGCTTAGCTGGTAATTATCGGAGATTCGTAGAAGGGTTTTCTCGAATCGTTACTCCACTAACTCAGCTGACTCGGAAAGATACAAAGTTCGGTTGGAGCGAGGAATGTGAGAAGGGTTTTCAAGAACTCAAGAGGAGACTCATTTCAGCACCTGTTCTGACAATACCATCTAGTTCGGAGGGATCTGTCATCTACAGTGATGCTTCAGTCAAAGGGTTAGGATGTGTTTTCATGCAACATGGGAAAGTCATAGCCTATGCCTCACGACAACTAAAAGAATATGAGAGGAATTATCCTACCCATGATCTAGAGTTGGCAGCTGTTGTCTTCGCACTAAAGATTTGGAGGCATTACTTGTATGGGGAGAAAGTGGAGATCTTTACGGATCATAAAAGCCTCAAATATTTCTTCACTCAAAAGGAACTCAACATGCGACAAAGACGTTGGCTTGAACTGTTGAAAGATTATGATAATACCATCCAATACCATCCTGGAAAAGTGAACGTGGTAGCTGACGCATTGAGTAGAAGATCATATGCGGATACGAGTGCAATATTGTAAAACGCAAAGGCCCATTTTATATGACTTGCAAAGGATGGAGATAGAGATAAAGACTCCAGGGACCCATGTGATGATGCGAATATACGAGTAGAACCGACTTTAATTGATAAAATTTAAGCTGCTCAAGTTATAGATCCGGATCTGATGCGTATGAGGAAGAAAGTGCAAGATGGTGCGATGCCGGAAGTTAGAATCGTTGATGAAGGAATACTTCGAGTCAACTCCAGACCTTGTATTCCTAACGATCCTGAGTTAAAGTATAAAATCATGATGGAGGCGCACAACACACCGTTTGTAATCCATCCTGGGAGTACCAAAATGTATCGTGATCTTCGTCATACATTTTGGTGGAGCAATATGAAGAGAGAGATAGCGTTGTTTATCTCAAGGTGTCTAACTTGTCAATGAGTCAAGGCGGAGTATCAAGTACCAAAAGGTCCATTGCAACCACTTGAAATTCTAGAATGGAAGTGGGAACACATTACCATGGATTTCGTTACTGGTCTTCCCAAAGTTTCTCAAGGCATAGATGAGATTTGGGTCATTATTGATAGATTGACCAAGTTTGCTCATTTTTTATCGATACGAGAAACTTATACACTTGTACGTCTTGCTCGTATGTACATAAACAAGGTTGTAAGATTGCATGGTATGCCAGTATCCATAGTTTCTGATCGAGACCCAAGATTCACTCCACGATTTTGGGTTAGTTTGCAAAAAGCTATGGGCACGGATTTACGATTTAGTTCGGCATATCATCCTCAAACGGACGGACAATCAGAGAGAACTATTCAAACTTTGGAAGATTTATCAAGACTCTGTGTCCTTGA
This sequence comes from Panax quinquefolius, assembly GCA_020205615.1. NCBI lineage: Eukaryota > Viridiplantae > Streptophyta > Magnoliopsida > Apiales > Araliaceae > Panax > Panax quinquefolius. The sequence goes on from CM035165.1 coordinate 23,220,779, forward strand.
CTTCAAGGGATGTTGGGACAAGTTCTTACCGTTGGTGGAGTTTTCCTACAACAACAGTTATCAAACAAGCATTGGCATGGCTCCATTCGAGGCGTTGTATGGAAGAAAGTGTCGTTCTCCAGTATGCTGGGATGAGGTGGGTGAAGCAACGTTGTTGGGACCGGAGTTGGTACGTATGACTACGGAAAAGATTCAAACGATCCGACAACGTATAAAAACCTCACAAGATCGACAAAAGAGTTATGCTGATCTTCATCGAAAGGACGTCGAAATTGATATAGGAGATCATGTGTTATTACGAGTTACTCCGTGGAAAGGATTTACGAGATTTGAAATGAGAGGAAAGCTCAATCCTCGATTCATCGGCCCATTTTTAATCCTCGATCGAGTAGGAACTGTGGCCTATAGACTCGCTTTACCGCCAAGTATGTCTCGTGTTCATAACGTTTTTCACATATCCATGTTACGTAATTACGTGGAAGACCCGAACTACATTATTGAGTTAGAACCGGACGAAATAGCGGAAGATTTGACGTATGAAGAAGTTCCTGTTCAAATCTTGGATTAGAAGGAACATATTCTACGCTTCAAGGTTATACCTCAATTCAAAGTTTTGTGGAGAAACCACGATGTTGAGGAAATGACTTGGGAGTTAGAATCTGAAATGAAATCAAGGTATCCTTACCTTTTTGATATACCAGGTACGTACCCTAATTTCGAGGGCAAAATTTCATAAGAAGGGGAGGTTGTAAAACCCCAACTTTTTGAATAAAGATGAATTTTCTATAAATATTATTTTTGAATATTATGGAGTGAAATTGATATAATGTTATAGTTGTGGGTAATATTTATAAATTTTTCAAAGTACGCAAGTTGTTATATAATATTCGATTGGTCGGGAAATATTCGTTTTAATAGGGAATATTCGTACAACGACACAATTATTGGTGGACCCTAATAATGTAATTATTATCGGATTGAGAAAACGACAAAAATACTTTTTATGAAAATAACTGCGGAAGTTTTACTGTTAATCTGTTGAAACACCCAGTGTTAAAAGTGCGATGTCTGGCGTGGTTACATAGTAAGCACTGTATTAATTATTGATGCTTACGTGATAAGTCACTCAGATTTTGTTGGTCTTATTAATGTAATAATACGTAAAATATTTTTATATAAAACAAAGATACTTTTATAAAGTTATTCTAAAAATAGAATATATTATATTCTATTATGCATAGTGTTGATAAAGTATATGCATAGTGTTTTTGCATAGTAAAATCTTTTTATATAAAAATGTAATACTTTTATAAAGTTATCTATTTTATTAGACAATAATTAGAATATATTATATTTTATTATGCATAGTATTTGCATAAGTGTTTGCATAGTGTTTGTATAGTAAAATCTTTTATAAAGTTATTCGCTTTTATTAGATTATAAATAGAATATATTATATTTTATTTAAAAGATTTTACTTTAAATATGGATAAAATCGATTAAAGTAAATCAATCTGACCGCTCATGAGTTAGTTATTTTAGATCCATTTTTCTATAAATAGAAGCTCATTCCTTCATTATTTTCATACTGAATTCACTTGAAACTCTAGAGAGATAAACTATAGAGAGAAAGAAGAAAGTATTCTGCTACTTCACTACTTATATATCCAAAGATTTTCTTCATAAGATAGGAAATATTATTTGTTGTACTTCGTAGGGAGTATTATTTCTTTTGTATTCATGAAGAGAACTTTTGTTATTTCATTCTTTATTATTCATTTGAATAACTCAGATATCTGCCAGCTACCCTATACTTGGTGACATTCTTCTATTATTCCGCCTTTATTATTCTATTGAATATCCCGTCTCACATGCGTTTCGTTTACTGATTGAATTCTTTTTTATTATTCTATTGGAATATCACATGCATGCGTTTTTTACGCCGCACTTCGTTCCGCTTTATTATTATTACATTGGAATATCCTATCTCTGCGTTTTCTGGCCGGACCTGATTCCATCCTTATTAGTATTCTGTTGGAATAACCTGTCTATGCGAAGTATCGCATGCATGGTGATTTCTGTTGTTATTACATTCTTTATTATTCTATTGGAACATCTTATCGGTGCGAATTTCGCCTGACCTGGTTCCGTTATTTAGTATTCTGTTGGAATAACTGCCTACATCACACCGCATGCATGGTGATTTCTTTTGTTATTCCATTCTTTATTATACTCAGTTGGTTAAAGTTTTGACTTCTATACTCCATAAAATTAGTGGAATATCCTTGATATTTGTGCTTCATCCAGTATCTTTTCATGGAAATATTCTTCTGAGCATTATTGAATTTTACTATACAAAGCAGTATCATGTTTGGACATTATTAGTTCTTGGATAAATTAATTCTTGAACTTGTTTTATTGAATTCTTATATCATTGTCATCATCCTCATGTTTATATTTTTTGAAAGTCATCTGTGGTCTGTAGTGCATAGATGGACTTGGTATGATTATGACCAGGGATTATTCGGTGTAATCATGACCGTAATGTTACAAATGATGTGGTAAAAGTCCTCATTGGCACAGAGTGCATTGATGGACGATTGTTGGCATGATCATGACCATTAATGAATACACAAATATTCTTGGCCCGTAGTGCATGGATAATTGTGGTCGTGATACTAAAGAATATCCTTGGCCGTAGTGCAGGGGTGATTCGATGATGTGGATTATATATTAAGCTGAGTCCCAGCGATAAAAGTGACGAAAAATCTTTTAAATCATAAAAGATAGTAGATTTTATTCTCTACTTGACTCTTTTAATGGATTGCTTGTTTCGCTGTAGTTAAACTTGATGTTTGTTATATTGTATCAGTTTAACACTGTTTAAGGCTAATGATAATTTATTCTGCATTATCTTAGTCATAATATTTCTTCTTTTGGGCTAGTTGAGCTCACCTTTCTTTCACCGTTCTCTTCGTGAGAAATGAGAACGTAGTTGGGACTAGTCGGGGAGCGGAGTGATGGTCCTAGATGGTGCATTAGTAGTCCTCACTATTCTGTGAAATGGTGTGATAATAATTGTAATGAGGACTCCTTTTGAGTTTGTATACTCTCTAGTAGACAATATTTGTATTCAAACTCACAGTTTATGTTATATCGTATTATACCACGATAATTGTATTATTAAGTTGTATTTAAATTACATACTATGTATCTCAAGCGACTCAAGATGGGCGATGTATACCTAATTTTGGGGACGTCACAGTTGGTATCAAAGCTTAGGGATATGATACCTGGCTAAGATGTGAGACTAGAACTAAGAGGGGAGAGACGAGGAATTCCTTCGCTAGTATGATCTACCTAAGTTTATTTGGTATTTAATTGGTCGGTCAAAGTATAGGGATAATATGTTATATGTTAATTAACCTTTGTTTTGTGGCAGTATCTGAAAATGACATCCGAGAATGTTGAGAATAGCAATGGAGCACAAGAGACCGTTGAGTCTCTACATATCAATAATAAGGATAATGTGCATCAGGAACGCGACAATCCTCATGCAAACAACAACACGGACCAAATGATGAGTGATGGATTATTCAGAGGCTTTATGCAATTCATGCAACATCAGGCGAGAGTGGCTCCTGTCCAAAATGTAGGTGGAAACATTGGAAACTCTCGGACGGTCATCGCTAAATAGTTCAAGGAGCTGAGACCACCGAAATTTATTGGAGAGCCAAAACCACTTAAGGCAGAAGCATGGATAAAGCAGATCACCAAGATATTTGATGTCTTGGGATGCTCCGAGGAGCAAAAGGTTCCCTTCGCCACCTTCATGTTGTGTGAAGAGGCAGATTACTGGTGGGAATCTGTAAAACGTACCCAGCCTGACGCACTCAAGATGTCTTGGGAGAAGTTCTAAGAGCTATTCAACGACAAGTTCTTTCCTAAGAGTATTCGTCACATGAAAGAAGTGGAGTTTATCAAATTGGAACAAAACAATATGACCGTGTCGCAATACGAGGCTAAATTTGCGGAGTTATCCCGGTTTGCATCCCATTTGGTCGATAATGAGGAGCGAATGACGCGAATGTTTTTAAGAGGTTTGAAACCGGAGATACGTCAATATCTTATTTCTCATAAACTATGTTTGTACTCAGATGCTATAAATAGGGATCAATTATTGGAGCGCGGTAACGAGTCAACGTAACCAAGAAAAAGCAGCCGGCAGCATGAAAATACCAGTGGTATCAGTCATCGAAACGGTGACAACAAACGTGGAGGGAATCAACATGCCAGAAATGGTAACCACTTCGATGGTAATCATGGCCAAGACAGTAAAAATGGACATTTCAAGAAAAGGAGATTCAACAATGATGGAAGGACGTCAGCACTAGCACCCATTGTTAAGGAAGGAGAACGACCACCTATCAAATGCTTCAAATGCGGAGGGGAGGGACACATTAGTCCAAACTGCGTGATGCCGTCTAAAGCATGTTATAATTGTGGAAGAGAAGGTCACTTAGCCCAATTTTGTCGTCTACCGAAGACAAGTTCAGCCAGGATGGAGGCAACAAAAGCCGTCCTAGAAAAGTCAAAGCCGGTAGTGCAAGGGAGAGCGTTTGTTGTGACCTCCCAGAAAACAAGGAACCCGAATGAAGTCATCACGGGTAAGCTTATCATAAACTCTAGCGAAGTCTATACCTTATTTGATACCGGTTCTACCCATTCTTTTATTTCTCCTACTTGCGCTCAACGATTAAATTTGACTCCGGAGAAATTAGACTTTGACTTATCTGTAGAAACTCCGTCGGGAGAAACCTTCATTACATTCACTGTTTATAAGTCTTGTTTGGTTCAAATCAGTACCCTCACATTACATATCGCTCTTATTTCATTGAAAATACTTGCATTTGATGTGATTCTAGAGATTGATTGGTTAACTACTCATTATGATAAAATTGATTATTTTCGTAAGGTTGTTAGCTTTCATATTCCTAATCAACCTATTATGCAATTTCAAGCGACCAAACCATTAAAATCAATCACGTTCATCTCAAGCTATAAAGCTATTCGTTTATTGAAAAATGGATGTCAAGCTTTCTTAGCCCACGTCACAGATCTAAACAAAAATACGTCAGTTTTGAATGATATTTCTATTGTTAATGAATTTCCTGACGTATTCCCTAAAGAACTTCCTGGCCTACCCCGGGCGTGAAATTGAATTTTGTATCGACCTTGAACCCAAAGACAAAACCCATTTCAAAGCCCCATATCGAATGGCTCCTATTGAACTTCGAGAGTTAAAGACTCAACTGCAGGAATTGTTAGACATCGGCTTTATTCGTCCTAGTACTTCTCCTCGGGTGCTCCTGTTCTATTTGTGAAGAAGAAAGATGGGAGTATGCGACTTTGTATTGATTATCGGAGTTGAATCATGTCACCATCAAAAATAGTACCCATTTGCCACGTATTGATGACCTATTTGACCAATTTGCAAGGAGCCAAATTCTTTTCAAAGATTGATCTTCGTTAGGATATCACCAATTGAAGATTAGAACCAGATGACATTCCAAAGACGGCTTTGAACTCTAAGACGGGCATTATGAATTCCTAGTCATGTCCTTTGGATTGACTAATGCTCCTCCGCCTTCATGGATATGATGAACCGAGTATTCAAGAATATTTGGATCACTTTGTGGTCGTCTTTATTGATGACATCCTTATTTATTCTAAAACCCGTGAAGATCATGAGCAACACTTGAGGCTGATACTCCAAAAGCTTCGTGAATACAAGCTTTATGCCAAGTTGAAGAAATGCGAGTTCTGGCTTGAGGATGTAGCATTCCTTGGGCACGCGGTATCAAGTCATGGAATATCTCACTGACCCAAAGAAAGATTGAAGCAATTCAAAGTGGGAGCAACCTAAATCGATCAAGCACGTCGTAGCTTTCTCGGCTTAGCTGGTTATTTTCGGAGATTCGTAGAAGGGTTTTCTTGAATCGTTACTCCACAAACTCAGCTGACTCGGAAAGATACAAAGTTCGGTTGGAGTGAGGAATGTGAGAAGGGTTTTCAAGAACTCAAGAGGAGACTCATTTCAGCACCTGTTCTGACAATACCATCTGGTTCGGAGGGATTTGTCATCTACAGTGATGCTTCGGTCAAAGGGTTAGGATATGTTCTCATGCAACATGGGAAAGTCATAGCCTATGCCTCACGACAACTAAAAGAATATGAGAGGAATTATCCTACCCATGATCTAGAGTTGGCAGCTGTTGTCTTCGCACTAAAGATTTGGAGGCATTACTTGTATGGGGAGAAAGTGGAGATCTTTACGGATCATAAAAGCCTCAAATATTTCTTCACTCAAAAGGAACTCAACATGCGACAAAGACGTTGGCTTGAACTGTTGAAAGATTATGATCATGCCATCCAATACCATCCTGGAAAAGTGAACGTGGTAGCTGACGAATTGAGTAGAAGATCAAATGCGGATACGAGTGCAATATTTTCAATGCAAAGGCCCATTTTATATGACTTGCAAAGGATGGAGATAGAGATAAAGACTCCAGGGACCCACGCGATGATGCGAATATACGAGTAGAACCGACTTTAATTGATAAAATTAAAGATGCACAAGTTACAGATCCGGATCTGATGCGTATGAGGAATTAAGTGCAAGAAGGTGCGATGCCGGAAGTAAGAATCGATGATGAAGGAATACTTCGAGTCAACTCCAGACTTTGTGTTCCTAACGATCCTGAGTTAAAGTATAAAATCATGATGGAGGTGCACAACACACCGTTTGCAATCCATCCTGGGAGTACCAAAATGTATCGTGATCTTCGTCATACATTTTGGTGGAGCAATATGAAGAGAGAGATAGCGTTGTTTATCTCAAGGTGTCTAACTTATCTCACAAGATCGACAAAAGAGTTATGCTGATTTTTATCGAAAGGACGTGGAAATTGATATAGGAGATCATGTGTTATTACGAGTTACTCCATGGAAAGGAGTTACGAGATTTGAAAAGAGAGGAAAGCTCAATCCTCGATTCATCGGCCCATTTTTAATCCTCGTTCGAGTAGGAACTGTGGCCTATAGACTCGCTTTACCGCCAAGTATGTCTCGTGTTCATAATGTTTTTCACATATCCATGTTACGTAAATATGTGGAAGACCCGAACCACATTATTGAGTTAGAACCGGACGAAATAGCGGAAGATTTGACGTATGAAGAAGTTCCTGTTCAAATCTTGGATTAGAAGGAACATATTCTACGCTTCAAGGTTATACCTCAAGTAAAAGTTTTGTGGAGAAACCACGATGTTGAGGAAATATCTTGGGAGTTAGAATCTGAAATGAAATAAAGGTATCCTTACCTCTTTGATATACCAGGTACGTACCCTAATTTCGAGGGCAAAATTTCATAAGAAGGGGAGGTTGTAAAACCCCAACTTTTTGAATAAAGATGAATTTTCTATAAATATTATTTTTGAATATTATGGAGTGAAATTGATATAATGTTATAGTTGTGGGTAATATTTATAAATTTTGCAAAGTACGCAAGTTGTTATATAATATTCGATTGGTCGGAAATATTCGCTTTTAACAGGGATATTAATAACGACACAATTATTGGTGGACCCCACAACGGAATTATTATCGGATTGAGAAAATGACAAAAATACTTTATGAAAATAACGGCGGAAGTTTTACCGTTAATTGTTGAAACACCCGGTGTTAAAAGTACAGTAATACGCGTTGTTGCATAGTAGCACACGGTATTAATTATTGATGCTTACGTGATAAGTCACTCAGTTTTGTTGGTATTATTAAAGTAATAATACAGAAAATCTTTTTATATAAAACAGAATACTTTTATAAAGTTATTCTATAAATAGAATATATTATATTCTATTATGCGTAGTGTTGCGTAGATAATGCGCATAGTGTTTTGCATAGTAAAATCTTTTTATATAAAAATGTAATACTTTTATAAAGTTATCTGTTTTATTAGACAATAATTAGAATATATTATATTTTATTATGCATAGTATTTGCATAGTGCCTGCATAGTGTTTGCAGAGTAAAATCTTTTATAAAGTTATTCGTTTTATTAGATTATAAATAGAATATATTATATTTTATTTAAAAGATTTTGCTTTAAATATGGATCGTCAGATTAAAGTAAATCAATCTGGACCATTCATGAGTTAGTTTCTCTGCAGTCCATTTTTCTATAAATAGAAGCTCATTCCTTTATTATTTTCTTACGAATTCATTGAAACTCTAGAGAGATAAACTATAGAGAGAAAGAAGAAAGTATTCTGCTACTTCACTACTTATATATCCAGTACTCTTCTTCATAAGATAGGGAATATTATTTGTTGTACTCGTAGGGAGTATTATTTCTTTTGTATTCATGAAGAGAACTTTTGTTATTCCATTCTTTATTATTCTGTTGGAATAACTCAGATATCTGCTGCTACCCTATACTTGGTGACATTCTTCTATTATTCCATCTTTATTATTCATTGAAATATCACATGTCATGCGCTTTCGCGCCTGGACTGATTCCGCTCTTTATTATTCTATTGGAATATCATATATGCATGCGTTTTACGCCGACACAGTTCCGCTTTTTATTATTATTACGCTGGAATATCCTTTCGCGTGCGTTTTACGTCGGACCTGATTCCGTCCTTATTAGTATTCTGTTGGAATAACCTGTCTATGCGAAGTACCGCATGCATGGTGATTTCTGTTGTTATTCCATTCTTTATTATTCTGTTGGAACATCCTATCGATGCGAATTTTGCCTGACCTGGTTCCGTTATTTAGTATTCTCATTGGAATAACTTTTATACATGCTAATCGGCACCGCATACATGGTGATTTCTTTTGTTATTCCATTCTTTATTATACTCAGTTGGTTAAAGTTTTGACTTCTATACTCCATGAAATTAGTGGAATATCCTTGATATTTGCGCTTCATCCAGTATCTTTTCATGGAAATATTCTTCTGAGCATTATTGAATTTTACTCTACAAAGCAGTATCATGTTTGGACATTATTAGTTCTTGGATAAATTAATTCTTGAACTTGTTTTATTGAATTCTTATATCATTGTCATCATCCTCATGTTTATATTTTTTGAAAGTCATCTGTGGTTTGTAGTGCATAGATGGACTTGGTATGATTATGACCAGGGATTATTCGGTGTAATCATGACTGTAATGTTACAAATGATATGGTAAAAGTCCTCATTGGCCCGTAGTGCATTGATGGACAGTTGTTGGCATGATCATGACCATTAATGAATACACAAATATTCTTGACCCGTAGTGCATGGATAATTGTGGTCGTGATACTAAAGAATATCCTTGGTCATGGTGCAGGGGTGATTCGATGATGTGGATTATATATTAAGCTGAGTCCTAGCAATAAAAGTGATGAAAAATCTTTTAAATCATAAAAGATAGTAGATTTTATTCTCTACTTGACTCTTTTAATGGATTGCTTGTTTCGTTGCAGTTAAACTTGATGTTTGTTATATTGTATCAGTTTAACACTGTTTAAGGCTAATGATAATTTATTCTGCATTATCTTAGTCATAATATTTCTTACTGGGCTAGTTGAGCTCACCCTTTCTTTCACTGTTCTCTTCAGGAAATCAGAACGTAGCTGGGACTAGTCGGGGAACGGAGTGATGGTCCTAGATGGTGCATTAGTAGTCCTCACTATTTTGTGAAATAGTGTGATAATAATTATAATGAGGACTCCTTTTGAGTTTGTATACTCTCTAGTAGACAATATTTGTATTCAAACTCACTGTTTATGTTTTGTCGTATTATACACGACAATTGTATTATTAAGTTGTATTTGAATTCTGTAACATGTATCTGGTGACTCAAGATGGGTGATGTATACCTAATTTTGGGGGCGTCACAATACCCTTACGAGTATTGAAAGAATATAACTCTCTTCATAAATACGAAAGAAATAATACTCCTTACGAGTATTGAAAGTAAATAACTCTCTTCATGAATACGAAAGAAATAATATCCTTACCTTAAAAAGAAGAGTATTCTGACTGGTAGGGCGGGGATATTCTTGAATAAAACTTTTACTATTTTCTACACTCAAAGCTTCCTAAAACTCGAAAAAAATACGCTCAATATTATAGAAGAAGAATTCTCTAATTCTGGTGTGATTTTCAATTCTAACTAAGCATCCTATTTATAGGAGAATGAAAATGATACTATTTGAATTTAGAAATCACGGATTGCACAATATAAATTCAGACTAACTTCACGGGCGAACAACTGAAGAAAATTTTGATTTTACTATTCATTACTGTGCAATAAAATATTCTAATAAAACAAAAACTTTAAATAAAATATAATATATTCTATTTATAATCTTATAAAACAAAACTTATATATATATACATACATGTGCTAAATATATATATATATATATATATATATATACACACACACACACACACATTATATATATAATACACTCCACCTTTTTCCACCAATCCATTCCATCATTCCATTTTTCTCCTCCCAGTCCATTTTTCCATGGCATCTTCCACCAACATGTAATATGTAATATATATATATATATATATATATATATATATATATATATATATATATATATATATATATATATATATATATATATTCACACACATTTTTTATTTTTTTTACTTTCCCACAATTCTCCACTAACCTTTAATTTAATACATATATAATACTAACATTCCCTTCCAAACACATTTTCTCCCCCCTTCAATTTTCTTCCCTACATATGGGCCCCACATGTTCCCCTCCCAAAATGTCAACATCACACATGGGCCCCACCATAATATGAATAACTTTCTACCGATTATTTTGAAAAATGAGTAAATGGGGGTCCATAAATAAGCAAAATTTACATCAAATACTTCATAAAAATCCTCTCAATATTTTTAACAACATTTATCATCATCATTATAATTCGCAATATTTAACAATCATGATTTCTCCCTATTGGTATCTCATTAATGAGAACTTAGATTTAAATCGATATTGTAAATAATAATATTAATAACTTTAGTATCTCAATTATTGATTTAATAATATATAAAATATCGACAATAATTGAATCAAATAACGTGAGCTAGTATCTTTGCCAATTCTTGTGTAGTAATAATTGAACAAAACTAAGTGACTTCTCACGTAAGCATCAATAATCAATCTGGTGCTACTTATGCAACCACACATATTCTTGTACTTTTTACTAGGGTAGTTCAACAATATTAACGGTAAAACTTTCATAGTTATTTTATAAAAATATATTTTTGTCATTTTCTCATTCCGACAATAATTCCGTTGTGGGGTCCACCAATGATTGTGTCGTCGTACGGATATTCCCCGAAAAAAAGAATATTTCCCGACTAATCGAATATTTTATGACAACTTGCATACTTTGAAAAATTTATAAATACTACCCACAACTATAACATTATATCTTAATATCAAAAAAAAATATTTCTAAAAAATTAAATCTTTATTTATCAAAAGTCGGGGTCTTACAACAATTCATAGTTGTGTGTGGTGTCTTCTACCGCATCAATCGTCGATTGTACCGAGATTACTGCTTCAATATAAGCGAGGGGTCAAGGTGTCGTTGGTGTTCATTCAACGCAGATTTCCGAACGCGAACAATTGTACCAAGATTACCATCTAAAGTATATAGACGAGGGGTTAAGGTGTTGCAAGCAATTCACCCAACAACTATGCTAGAAACGATCTGGGCGACGACCACCTCACGCAAGTGTGCCGTGGAGTCTATCACGTTAGAACCCCTTTGTGTTGATATTTTGTCGCATGTGTTGTGACATTATATTTTTGTTAGAATACCGTAGAGTATACATGAGCTATAACCACCTGTAGGGGTACCACATGTACGACCCCAACTTTTATGAATAAAGATGAATTTTCTATAAATATCATTTTTGAATATTAAGGTGTGGATTTGTTATAATGTTATAGTTGTGGGTAATATTTATAAATTTTGCAAAGTAAGCAAGTTGTTATATAATATTCATTGGTTCGGGAATAGTCATTTTAATAGGAATATTCGTATAATCCAAGACAATCATTTGTGGACCCCTACAATGTAATTATCATTGTCGGTTAGAAAACGACAAAAAATTATCTTTTATAAAAATAATTACTTAAGTTTTACCGTTAATCGTGAAACACACCTTGTTAAAAGTATGTGAAAGAATGCTGTGGTTGCATAGTAGCAATACCGATATTGATTATTGATGCTTACGTGAGAAATCACTCAGTATTGTTCAATTATTGCTACCGTAATTATTGCATAGTATCTCACGTTATTTGATTCAATTATTGTCAATATTTATATATAATTAAATCAATAATTGAGATGACAAAGTTATTAATATTATTATTTACAATATTGACGATGTCTAGAAGTTCTGTCAATGAGAGGTTTTGTCACCTATTGCGCGCCAATAGGGAGAAATCATGATTGTTAAATATTGCGAATTATAATGATGATGATAAATGTTGTTAAAAATATTGAGAGGATTTTTATGTAAGTATTCATGTAAATTTTGCTTATTTATGGACCCCCATTTTACCCATTTTTCAAAATAATAGAAAAGTTATTCATATTATGGTGGGGGCCCATGTGTGATGTCGACATTTTGGAGGGGAATATGTGGGGCCCACATGGGAAGAAAATCAAGGGGGAGAAAATGTGTTTGGAAGGGAATGTTAGTATTATATATGTATTAAATTAAAGTTTAGTGGACAATGGTGGGAAAGTAAAGGAGAACGATGTCTAGAAGTTCTGTCAAGGAGAGGTTTGGTCACCTAATTGCGCGCCAATAGGGAGAAATCCTTATTGGAAAGCCCCCTCTATCCTGGGAACGACCTGGTCGATTAATATTATGAATGATAATAATGGTGATAAATGTTGTTAAAATTATTAAGATGATTTTTATGAAGTTTTGCTTATTTTATGGACCACCCCCATTTACCCATTTTTCAAAATAATCGGTAAAAATTTCTTAAAAGGTGGGCCCACATGTGGGGCCCACGAAAGAAAAATGGGGGGGGGGGGAATCTGGGTTTCCAAGAGTTATTTGTCCCTTCGATTTTCTAAGAGTTGTTTGTTTCTTCGGTGTTCCAAGAGTTAATTGCCCCTTCGCAAATAGTTGTCTCTTCAATATTACTAGGAGTCATTTTGACCATTCGTTAAGACCAAGAGCTACTTTCAGTTCTTCTATAAGTAGAAGCTCATTCCTTCATTATTTCTTACGAATTCACTAAAACTCTAGAGAGAAAAACTATAGAGAGAAAGAAGAAAAGTATTCTGCTACTTCACTACTCCAGTATTCAGTTTTTCTAAGGTAAGGGGTATTATTCTTTCATATTCATAAAGAGAGTTATTTTCTTTCAATACTCGTAAGGGTTGTTATTCCATTCTTTATTATTCTGGTGGAATAACCTTTTCTGCAAGGCTGATCATCGCATGCTTGGTGAATTCTGTTGTTATTCCATTCTTTATTATTCTGTTGAAATATCCTATCTATGCAGATTACGCATGACTTGGTTCCATTCTTTATTATTCTGTTGGAATATCCTGTTTGTGCAGGTTACGCATGAATTAGTTCCATTCTTTATTATTTTGTTGGAATAACCTGTCTGTGTGGGTTACGCACGCCTGGTGATTCTTCTGTTATTCCATTCTTTATTATTTTGCTGGAATAATCTATCTACGTGGATTACCGCATGGCGGCAAAAATCCATTTGCGGTTTTATATATTCTATTATACTCAGTTGGTTAAAGTTTTGGCTTCTATACTCCCTGAAATTAGTGGAATATCCTTAATATTTGCGCTTCATCCATTATCTTTTCATGGAAATATTTTTTTCTGAGCATTCTTGAATTTTACTCCACAAAACAGTATCATGTTGACAATTTGGACGTTATTGATTTCTGGATAAATTAAATTATAAATCTTTAAAAATTTATCCTTGAACTTGTTTTATTGAATTCTTATATCATTGTCATCATCCTCATGTTTATAATATGTTGAAAGTCATATGTGGCCTATAGTGCATAGATGGACTTGGTATGATTATGACTAGGGATTATTCGGTATAATCATGACCGTAATGTTACAAATGATGTGGTAAAAATTCTCATTAGCCGTAGTGCATTGATGGACAGTTGTTGGCATGATCATGACCATTGATGAATACACGAATATCCTTGGCCCGTAGTGCTTGGATAATTTTTGGTCGTGATACTAATGAATATCCTCGGTCAGAAAAGGTGGATGATGTGGATTATTTATTAAGCCGAGTCTCAGCGATAAAAGTGATGAAAAACCTTTTAAATCATAGAAGATAGTAGATTTTATTCTCTACTTGACTTTTCTAATGGATTGCTTGTTCCGCTGCAGTTAAACTTGATGTTTGTAATATTTTATCAATTTAACACTGTTGAAGGCTAACGATAAATTATTCTGAATTTTTTAGTCATAATATTTCTTACTGGGCTTGTTGAGCTCACCCTTTTGCTTTCATTGTTCTCTTCAGGAAATGAAAACGTAGCCGAGACTAGTCGGGGAACAGAGTGACGGTCCAGATGATATCATTAGTAGTCCTCACTATTCTATAAAATAGTGTGATAATAAATGTAATGAGGACTCCATTGAGTGTGGATATTGTCTAGATAATAATATTTGTATTAAAACTCATAGCATATTTTTTGTCGTATTTTACACGACAGTTGTATAATTAAGTTTTTATTTATATTTTGTACCAAGTATTTGGCGACTCAAGATGGGTGATGTATAACTATTTTGGGGGCTTCACAGTTGTTCATCATTTGGTCAGTGTTATTGTTTGCATGAGGATTATCGCCTTCCTGATGCACATTATCCTGATTATTGATCTGTGGAAACTTCGTTGGGAGAAACCTTCATTACATCCACTGTTTATAAGTCTTGTTTGGTTCAAATCGGTACCCTCACATTACCTGTCAGTCTTATTTCATTGAAAATACTTGCATTTGATGTGATTCTAGGGATTTATTGGTTAACTACTCATCATACAAAAATTGATTATTTTCGTAAGGTTGTTAGCTTTCATATTCCTAACCAAACTATTATGCGAATTCAAGCAACCAAACAATTAAAATCAATCACGGTCATCTCAAGTCATAAAGCTATTCGTTTATTAAAAAATGGATGTCAAGCTTTCTTAGTCGATGTCACTTGATTTAAACAAAAAATACGCCGCTTTTGAATGATATTTCTATTCTTAATAAATTTCCTGACGTATTCCCTGAAGAACTTCCTAGCCTACCCCCAGAGCATGAAATTGAATTTTTTATCGACCTTGAACCCGGTACAAAACCCATTTCCTAACCCCTATATCGAATGGCTCTATTGAACTTCAGGAGTTAAAAACCCAACTACAAGAATTGTTAGACATCGGTTTCATTCGTCCTAGTACGTCTGCTTGGGGTGCTCCTGTTCTATTCGTAAAGAAGAAACATGGAAATATGCGACTTTGTATTGACTATCGGGAGTTGAATCATGTCACCGTCAAAAATAGGTACCCATTACCTCGAATTGATGACATGTTTGACCAGTTGCAAGGAGCATAATTCTTTTCAAAGATCGATCTTCGTTCTGGATATCATTAGCTGAAGGTTAAAACTAAGGATATTCCAAAGATTACCTTCAGAACTCGGTACGGGCATTATGAATTCTTAGTCATGTCTTTTGGATTAACTAATGCTCTTGCTGCCTTCATGGATATGATGAACCGTCTATTCAAGGAATATTTGGATCACTTTGTGGTCATCTTTATTGATGGCATCCTCATATATTCCAAAAGTCGTGAAGATCATGAGCAACACTTGAGGCTGATACTCCAAAAGCTTCGTGAAAACAAGCTTTATGCCAAGTTGAAGAAATACGAATTCTGGCTTGAGGAAGTAGCATTCCTTGGGCACGTAGTATCAAGTCATGGAATATCTGTTGACCAGGTAAAGATTGAAGTTATTCAAAGCTGGGAGAAACCTAAATCAATGACCAAGTAATGTAGCTTTCTCGGATTAAATTTGGTTATTATCGGAGATTCGTGGAAGGGTTTTCTCGAATCGCTACTCCATTAACTCAAATTGACTCGAAAAGATATAAAATTTATTGGAGCGTGGAATGTGAGAAGAGTTTTCAAGAACTCAAGAGGAGACTCATTTCAGCACCTGTTCTGACAATACCATCTGGCTCGGAGGGATTTGTCATCTATAGTGATGCATCAGGCAAAGGGTTAGGATGTGTTCTCATGCAACATGGGAAAGTCATAGCCTATGCCTCTCGGCAACTTAAAGAATATGAGAGGAATTATCCTACTCGTGATCTAGAGTTGGTAGTTGTTGTCTTCGCACTTAAAATTTGGAGGCATTACTTGTATGGGGAGAAAGTGGAGATCTTTACGGATCATAAAAGCCTCAAATATTTCTTCACCCAAAAGGAACTCATTATGCGGCAACGACGTTGGCTTGAACTATTAAAAGATTATGATCATACCATTCAATACCATCCTGGTAAAGCGAACGTAGTAGCTGACGCATTGAGTAGAATATCATATGCGGGTACGAGTGCGATATTGTCAACGCAAAGGCCCATTTTATATGACTTGCAAAGGATGGAGATAGAGTTAAAGACTCTAGGGACCAACGTGATGATGGCGAATATATGAGTAGAACCGACTTTAATCGATAAAGTTAAAGTTGCTCAAGCTACAGACCTGGAACTGATGCGTATGAGGAAGAAAGTGCAAGAAGGTGCTATGCCAGAAGCAAGAATCGATGAGGGAGGAATACTTCGAGTCAACTCTAGACTTTGTGTTCATAACGACCCTGATTTAATGTATAAAATCATGATGGAGGCGCACAACACACCGTTTGCAATCCATCCTAGGAGTACCAAAATGTATCATGATCTTCGACATACATTTTGGTGGAGCAATATGAAGAGAGAGATCGCGGAGTTTATCTCAAGGTGTCTAACTTGTCAACGAGTGAAGGCGGAGCATCAAGTACCAAAAGGTCCATTGTAACCACTTGAAATTCCAGAATGGAAGTGGGAGCACATTACCATGGATTTCGTTACCGATCTTCCCAAGATTTCTCAAAGCATAAATGCGATTTGGGTTATTGTTGATAGATTGACCAAGTTGGCTCATTTCTTACCTATACGAGAAACTTAAACACTTGAACGTCTTGCTCGTATGTACATAAATGAGATTGTAAGACTGCATGGTATGCCAGTATCCATAGTTTCTGATCGAGACCCAAGATTCACTTCACGATTTTGGGTTAGTTTGCAGAAAGCTATGGGCACGGATTTACGATTAAGCTCGTCATATCATCCTCAGACGGACGGGCAGTCGAAGAGGACTATTCAAACTCTTGAAGATCTATTAAGACTCTGTGTCCTTTACTTCAAGGGAAGTTAGGACAAGTTCTTACCATTGGTGGAGTTTTCCTACAACAATAGTTATCAAGCAAGTATTGGCAAGGCTCCATTCGAGGCGTTGTATGGAAGAAAGTGTCATTCTCTAATATGCTGGGATGAGGTGGGTGAAACAACGTTGTTGGGACCGGAGTTGGTATGTATGATTACAGAAAAGATTCAAACGACCCGACAACGTATAAAAACCTCACAAGATCGACAAAAGAGTTATGCTGATCTTCATCGAAAGAACATAGAATTCGATATTGGAGATCATGTGTTGTTACGTATTGCTCCATGGAAAGGAGTTACGAGATTTGGAAAGAGAGGAAAGCTCAATACTTGATTCATTGGCCCATTTTTAATCCTCGATCGAGTAGGAACTGTGGCCTATAGACTCGCTTTACCGCCAAGTATGTCTCGTGTTTATAACGTTTTTCACATATCTATGTTACGTAAATATGTGAAAGACCCGCACCACATTATTGAGTTAGAACCGGACGAAATAGTGGAAAATTTAACGTATGAAGAGGTTCCTGTTAAAATCTTGGATAAAAAGGAGCATATTTTACGCTCCAAGGTTATACCTCAAGTCAAAGTTTTGTGTAGAAACCACGATGTTGAGGAAATGGCATGGGAGTTAGAATCTGAAATGAAATCAAGGTATCCTTACCTCTTCGACATACCAGGTACGTACCCTAATTTTGGGGGCGAAATTTCATAAGAAGGGGAGGTTGTAAGACCCCAACTTTTATGAATAAAGATGAATTTTCTATAAATATCATTTTTGAATATTAAGGTGTTAATTTGTTATAATGTTATAGTTGTGGGTAATATTTATAAATTTTGCAAAGTAAGCAAGTTGTTATATAATATTCGATTGGTCGGGGAATATTCGTTTTAACAGGGAATATTCGTACAACGGCACAATCATTGGTGGACCCCACAACAGAATTATTGTCGGAGTTAGAAAATGACAAAATTATCTTTTTATAAAAATAAAGGCGGAAGTTTTATCGTTAACTGTTGAAACACCCGGTGTTAAAAGTACAGTAATATACGTGGTTTCATAGTAGCCCACGGTATTGATTATTGATGCTTACGTGAGAAGTCGCTCAGTTTTGTTCAATTATTGCTACAGTAATTGCTGCATAGTATCTCATGTTATTTGATTCAATTATTGTCAAAATTTATATATTATTAAATCAATAATTGAGACGACAAAGTTATTAATATTATTATTTGCAATATTAACGATGTCTAGAAGTTCTGTCAAGGAGAGGTTTGGTCACCTAATTGAGCGCCAATAGGGAGAAATCCTTATTGAAAGCCTATTTTTTCCTGGGAACGACCTAGTCGATTAATATTGTGAATTATAATAATGGTGATAAATGTTGTTAAAATTATTAAGATAATTTTATGAAGTTTTGCTTATTTTATGGACCAAATTTCTTTTACCCATTTTTAAAATAATCTCCAGAAATTTTCTTAAAAGGTGGGCCCACATATGGGGCCCACGAAAGAAAAATGGGGGGGGGGAATCTAGATTTCCAAGAGTTATTTGTCCCTTCGGTTTTCCAAGAGTTATTTGTCTCTTCGGTGTTCCAAGAGTTAATTGCCCCTTCGCAAATAGTTGTTGTCTCTTCAATATTACTAGGAGTCATTTTGACCATTCGTTAAGACCAAGAGCTACTTTCAGTTCTTCTATAAATAGAAGCTCATTCCTTCATTATTTTTTACGAATTCACTAAAATTCTAGAGAGAGAAACTATAGAGAGAAAGAAGAAAAGTATTCTACTACTTCACTACTCCAGTATTCAGTTTTTCTAAGGTAAAGGGTATTATTCTTTCGTATTCATGAAGATAGTTATTTTCTTCAATACTGTAAGGGTTGTTATTCCATTCTTTATTATTCTGTTGAATAACTCGTCATGCAATGATCTATCGCATGCCCGTGAATTCTGTTGTTATTCCATTCTTTATTATTCTCATTGGAATATCCTATCTCGTGCGTGATTACGCATGACCGGTTCCATTCTTTATTATTCATTGGAATATCCTCGTCTGCAAGTTTACGCATGACTTAGTTCCATTCTTTATTATTCGTTGGAATAACTCGTTCATGCAAGTGTTACGCATTTGCATGGTGAATTCTTCTATTATTTCATTCTTTATTATTCTCGGAATAATGCATGCTTACGTGGATTACCGTATGGGAAAAAAAATTCATTCATGGTTTCATATATTTTATTATACTTAGTTGGTTAAAGTTTTGACTTCTATACTCCCGAAATTAGTGGAATATCCTTGATATTTCATGCGCTTCATCCAAAGATTCTTTTCATGAAAATATTCTTCCGAGCATTTTTTTTGAATTTTACTCCACAAAACAAGATCATGTCGACAATTTGGACGTTATTGATTTCTGGATAAATTAAATTATAAATCTTTAAAAATTTGTCCTTGAACTTATTTTATTGAATTCTTATATCATTGTCATTATCATTATGTTTATAATATGTTGAAAGTCATCTGTGGCCTGTAGTGCATAGATGGACTTGGTATGATTATGACCAGAGATTATTCGGAATAATCATGACCGTAATGTTACAAATGATGCGGTAAAAATTCTCATTGGCCGTAGTGTATTGATGGACAGTTGTTGGCATGATCATGATCATTGATGAATATACGAATATCCTTAGCCCGTAGTGCTTGGATACTTTATGGTCGTGATACTAATGAATATCATTGGTCGTAGTCCAGGGATGATGTGGATTATTTATTGCTTCTAGTCTCGTGATAAAAGTGATGAAAACCTTTAAATCATAGAAGATAGTAGATTTTATTCTCTACTTGACTCTTCTAATGGATTGTTTGTTCCGCTGCAGTTAAACTTGGTGTTTGTTATATTTTATCAGTTTAACACTGTTGAAGTCTAACGATAAATTATTCTGCATTATCTTAGTCATAATATTTCTTATTGGCTAGTTGAGCTCACCCTTTTGCTTTCATTATCTTAGTCATAATATTTCTTACTCGTATATTTGATATCACCACGTGGGTCCTTAGAGTCTTTAACTCTATCTTCATCATTTGTAAGTTATACGAAATGGGTTTTTGTGTTAACAACATCGCACTCGTAAACACATACGATCTTCTACTCAACGCGTCAGCTACCATGTTCGCTCTTCCACGATGATATTGAATGGTATAATCGTAATCTTCAACTGCTCGAGCCAATGTCTTTGGCATATAATACGTTCGTTTTGGGTGAAGAAAATATTTGAGGGTTTAACAAAATGGGTTTTGTACTGGGGTCAATACAAAATTTGATTTCACGCTATAGGGGTAGGCTAAGAAGTCTTCAAGAATACGTCAGGAAATTTATTAACAATAGAAATGTCATTCAAAACTGTGACTCTCATCCAAGACTTGGATAACACGTCACATTGATATCTATCAACTTGCCACCGTTATTCACGACGTCCCTTACAGATATTCTAGCTTCGGTGTATTCTAAGACTTGGAAGTCACCAGCGAAAGGCTCGAGGCTCTTTACTTATGGCTTGATATAACAATGATTGACTTTAGTGGTTTGGTTGTTTGAATTTGCATAACAGGTTGGTTAGGAATATGAAAGCTAACAACCTTACAAAAAGCATGATGAGTAGTTAACCAATCGATTCCTAAAATCACATCAAAGGCAAGTATTTTCAAAGAGATAAGATCGACAGGTAACACGAGGGTATCGATTTGAATCAAATAAGATTTATAAACAGTAGAGGTAACGAAGTTTTCTCCTAATGAAGTTTCAACCGATAAGTCAAAGTCTAATCTCTCCGGAGTCAAATTTAAACGTTGAGCGCAAACAAGAGAGATAAAATAATGGGTAGAACCGGTATCTAATAAGGTATAGACTTTGCAAAAATTTATAATTAACTAACCCGTGCTAACTTTATTCGGGTTACTCACTTTTTGAGAAGTCACGAAAAATGCTCTTCCTGAAACCACCGACTTTGTTTTGTCCGTATCCGCCTTTGGTGCCACCGTCCCAGCTGGACTTGACTTTGGTACACGATAAAATCGGGCTAGGTGACCTTTTTTCCACAATTGTAACATTCTTTGGACTGCATCACACAGTTTGGACTTATATGTCCCTCCCCTCCGCATTTGAAGCATACAATTGGTGGTCGTTCTCCTTCCTTGAAAATGGGTGTTGGTGCTGCTGTCTTTCCATCGTTGTTGAACCTTCTCTTCTTGAATTTTCCACTCCTATTATCTTGGCCATGATTACCACCGAAGTGGTTACCATTCTTGGCATGATAATTTCCCCCACGATGGTTATCATTATTCCGATGGTCATTGCCACCGTTACGATTATTATCGTGTTGTTTGTCGTTGCCTTTTGGTTGTGCTGACTCATTATCGCACTCTAATAACTGAGCCCTATTCACAACATCTGAATACAAACACAATTTATGAGAAATGAGGTATTGACGTATTTTGGGTTTCAAACCTCTTAGAAACATTCGCGTCATTCGCTCCTCATTATCGACCAAATGGGATGTAAACCGGGATAACTCCGCAAATTTAGCCTCGTACTGCGACACGGTCATATTGTTTTACTCCAACTTGATAAACTCCACCTCCTTCATGTGACGAATACTTTCGGGAAAGTACTTGTCGTTGAACATCTCTTGGAACTACTCCCAAGACATCTTGAGTGCGTCAAGCTGGGTATGTTTTATAGATTTCCACTAGTAATATGCCTCTTCACGCAACATAAAGGTGGAAAAAGGAACCTTTTGCTCCTCGGAGTATCCCAAGACATCAAATATCTTGGTGATCTGCTTTAACCATGTCTCTGCCTTAAGTGGTTCTGGTTTTCCCAAAAACTCCGACGGTCCCAGCTCCTTGAACTGCTTAGCAGTGACCAGCCGTGGGTTGCCATTATTTCCACCTGCATTTTGAACAAGAGTCTCTCTCGCCTGATGTTGCATGAATTGAATAAAGCCTCTGATCATCCCATCGTTCATTATCTGATCGGTGTTGTTGTTTACCTGAGAATTATTGTCTTCCTGTTGCCTGGGTATTGATCGTTGGTGACTCAACGGTCTCATGTGCTTCATTGCTGATCTCAACATTTTCAGATGCCATTTTCAAATACTGCCACAAAACAAGGGTTAATTAACATATCACATATTATCCCTATACTCTGACTGACCAATTAAATAACAAATAAACTTATGTAGGTCATACTAGCGAAGGAATTTTCCGTCTCTCCCCTCCTAGTTCTTGTCTCACATCTCAGCCATGGATCATATCCCTAAGCTTTGATACCAACTGTGACGCCCCAAAAATAGGTATACATCACCCATCTTGAGTCACCAGATACATGGTACATAAATTCAAATACAACTTAATTATACAACAGTCGTGTAAAATACGAAAAAATATAGCTTTGAGTTTAAACAAAAATATTGTCATCTAGACAATATCCACACTCAATGGTGTCCTCATTACAATTATTATCACATTATTCTGTAGAATAGTGAGGACTACTAAAGCCATTTATCCTGGACCATCAATCCATTCCCCGACTCGTCCCAGCTATATTCTCATTTCCTGAAGAGAGCAATGAAAGAAAGGGTGAGCTCAACTAGCCCAGTAAGAAATATTATGACTAAGATAATGCAAAATAAATTATCCTTAGCCTTCAACAGTATAACAACTGATAGAATACAATAGACAACAAGTTTTAGATCAACAACTGCAGCGGAAATAAGCAATCCATTAGAAGAGTCAAGTAGAGCATAAAATCTACTACCTTCTATGATTTAAAAAGTTTTTCATCAACTTTATCGCTGAGACTCAGCTTAATAAATAAACCACATCATCGAATCATCCCTGCACCACGACCAAGGATATTCATATAATCATCAATGGTCATGATTATACCGAATAATCCCTGGTCATAATCATACCAACAACTGTCCATCAATAAACTACAGGCCAATGAGGAATTTTACCACATCATTCGTTACATTACGGTCATGATTATACCGAATAATCTCTGGTCATAATCATACCTAGTCCATCTATGCACGTAAGCCAAAGATGACTTTCATCACAATATAAACATGAGGATGATGACAACGACATAATAATTCAATAAAACAAGTTCAAGGATAAATTTTAAAGATTTATAATTTAATTTATCTAGAAATCAATAACGTCTAAATTGTCAACATGATACTGTTTTGTGGAGTAAAATTCAAGAATGTTCAGAAGAATATTTCCATGAAAAGATACTGGATGAAGCGCAAATATCGATATTCTACTAATTTCATGGAGTATAGAAGCCTAAACTTTAACCAAGTGAGTATAATATAATATATGAAACTGCAAATGGATTTTTTCCCGCCATGCGGTAATCCACGTAGACAGATCATTTCCATAATTTAATAAGGAATGAATACGAAGGATCATTCATCATGCATGCGTAGAGTCCACATGACAAAGTTATTCCAACATAATAATAAAGAATGGAACCAGTGCCAGTAATCCACATGTATGTGATATTCCAAATGTAATAATAAAGAAAGGAACTAGGTAATGCGTAATCCGCACAGACATAATATTCCAACAAAATAATAAAAAAATGGAATAACAACATAATTCACCAAGCATGCGATAGACCGCACATACAGGTTATTCCAACAGAATAACAAAGAATGGAATAATAGAAGAATTTCACCATGTATGTGGTACTTCGCATAGACAGGTTATTCCAACATAATAATAAAGAATGGAATAACAACTCTTACGAGTATTGAAATAAAATAACTCTTTTCATGAATACGAAAAAAATAATACCCCTTACCTCAAAAGAAGACTGGATACTGGAATAGTGAGGTAGCAGACTTCTCTTCTTCTTTCTCTATATAATTTCTCTCTATAATAATTTATTTATAGCTTTAGTGAATTGGTGAGAAATGATGGAAGAATGAGCTTCTATTTATAGGAAAATATAGTTTCGATAATTTCACGTTTTGGGACTCGAAATATTACAGTATAATACCTTCCTCTTTTCTTTCATTTTTAATTTAGTCCTGCAAGTATTATCAAACTTGCACCACTTCCCCTAATAGTAAATCATGTGAATTAATAGTAAATAATGTGACTCAATAGTTCTAAACATGCAAAAAAAATAATTACAGTATAGTATCTTCATCTATACCTCCATTTTTAACTTAGTCATGCAAGTATTATCAATCTTGCACCAACTCCCCTAATAGTAAATGAATGTGAATCAATAGTAAACACATGTCAACAAATAGTTATAATCATGTGAATCAATAGCAATTAATTACTCATTTATCTGGTTAATTACCCGATTGGTCAATATAACCTCTAGACATCAATTATTATCGAAATAAATGTCGATTTTCACTAACACTAATAATTCCAACACAATGGAACTATCAATTTCATTTTTAATCAACACGAACTTATTCATCATTAATATTATAATTCATAATATTTAACAACCAAGTCGTTCCCAAGAAAGAAGGGGCTTTTCGATAAGGATTTCTCCTTATTGGCGCGCAATTAGGTGACCAAACCTCTCCTTGACAAAACTTCTAGACATTGTCAATATTGCAAATAATAATATGAATAACTTTGTCTTCTCAATTATTGATTTAATAATATAACATATTATGCAGATGATACTGTGACAATAATTGAATCAATAATATGAGAGATATGATGCAGTAATTACTGTAGCAATAATTGAGTATAACTAAGTGACTTCTCACGTAAGTATCAATAATAAATACCGTGTGGTACTATGCAACCACGCGTATTACTGTACTTTTACTACCGGATAGTTCAACATTTTTAACGATAACACTTTCGCCGTTATTTTTATAAAATGATAATTCTGTCGTTTTCTAACTATAACAATACTTCCGTTGTGGGGTCCACCAATGATTGTGCCGTCGTACGAATATTCCATGTTAAAATGAATATTCTCTGACCAATCGAATATTATAACAACTTGCTTACTTTGCAAAATTTATAAATATTACCCACAACTATAACATTATATCAAATCCACACCTTAATATTAAAAAAAATATTTTGAGAAATTTAAATCTTTATTCATAAAATCTGGGGTCTCACAATCTCCCCTCCTTATGAAATTTTGCCCTCGAAATTTACGTCGCGCACTGGTATCTGTCAAGAGATGAGGATACCTTGACTTCATTTTAGATTCTAACTTTTAAGGTATAACCTTTGAGTGTTGAATACGATCCTTCTTATCCAAGATTTTAACACGTATCTCCTTATACGTTAAATCTTCTGCTATCTCGTCTAGTTCTAATTCAATAATGTGGTTCGGGTCATCCACATATTTACGTAACATCAATACGTGAAAAATGTTATGAACACGCGATATACTTGGCGGTAAAGCGAGTCTATAGGCCACAATTCCTACTTGATCGAGGAATTCAAATGGGCCAATTAAATCGAGGGTTAAGATTACCCCTCTTCATCGACTCTTGCTTCTAGAATAACGCCCTCTTGAACTTTCTTCTTCACAGTCATCAGCTCTGAGTATGTAGCTTGCACGGCTTTAACTTTATCGATTAAAGTCGACTCTAGCTACTCATATATTTGATATCACCACGTGGGTCCTTAGAGTCTTTAACTCTATATTTATCATTTGTAACTTATACGAAATGGGTTTTTATGTTAACAACATCGCACTCGTAAACGCATACGATCTTCTACTCAACGCGTCAGCTACCACGTTCGCTCTTCCACGATGATATTGAATGGTATAATCGTAATTATGAGGGCACCGAATTCGAGGTCCCGAATCACCGCGAATCCGGTTCGATCATTCTATAACTACTGTTACTATTTGCGGAAGATATAAACATAAATTGCTTATACATTAAACTTACACATAATCCCCAAGGTCGAGTAGCCTTAACTTAATATACAATACATAACTTGTCTATCACATAACATTATTATCATACAACACTATTACAAATCTACTACACACGTATACTAAAGCTGGAACTGTCTTTAATCTTTCCTTGTATCCGACACGTTCGTCTTAATCTGCAATGTTTTATCATGATATAGCAAGGGTGAGCATGAAAGTTGCCCATCAAGTTTAAGTTCAATAATATAACGATATATCATGATTGAAAGAGTCAGAATAATAAGCTGGGTATAATTCAACAATATAATTGTGAACTAGCAGGAACAAATTTATGACTGAACAAGTATTATACATGAACAAATATATCTGAACCAACTGGTAATAAAGGTGATCGACCTTTATACCGACTTATACATGCAATATGTACACAGTAGTACAATTCATGGCAACCAGCAATGATTAACCATAAGCTTATCCGAATGAAACACTCTTAATAAAGTTAAGTAAAACAAACTTGCCTGAACCGTTGATTACCGCTACGCAATTTATATCACCTTATCCGAAGACCTAATATTAGTAATATAGATCTCCAATATTAGAATAATATCATCACAATATAATACTATTATATATATATATATACATAGAATATCCTAAACACATAACACATAACCCTATCGATCCTATAACACACATAATACTCTAGATTAAGTCAAACTATTGCGAAATTGAGTTGAACCCGACATAAATCGACATCCCGACTATCTAATTTGGACAATTATCGAGTCTAAGTTCAATTAAACTCTGCCTAACACTTAACAATTAACTCAGATATAATTTTAATATCAATCAAAATATTTTTCATAGATTTATAATAATTTTTAGATAATTATTACCATTTATCAGTATTATTTTTTTTAATCATTAATAACGTATTTAAATGAATTAAATACCACATAATTCTTTTTATCATTAATATTTATTTATTATCAAATATTAATGAAATACATAATATAATATTATAATATATTTATAATATCATAAAGTATTTTAATACTTTAAAATCACCTTTATATAATTTTTAAACAATTAAATCCATTATCCAATAATTTCTTTTAATATTAAAATATTAATATTTTCATGACAAAATATCAAAAGTTATATTTTATAACTTAAAATATTTTTATATCACTTAAATCATTTTTATATGATTTATAAAACATTTATTCTATTTTTCCTTAATTTATTTAATATATTTATTAAATAAACTAATTACCATTAATATTAATTAATTAATGAATTTCATCACAAAATATTAAAAGTCACTAAAAATAACTTAAAATATTTTATTATACCATAATATTATTTTTCATGATTTTTCATGAATTAAAATCATTTTTAAATAATTTATTTAATATTATAATTAAATAAATTAAATATCATTTATATTCCAAAAATATTAAATATTTATGAAATATACTCTAAATAATTAAAAACTATTTTTGAGAATTTAAAATAATTTTTGGAATTTTCTAAGTATTTTTAATAATTAAAATCTATTTATTTCAATTTATTAATTAATTTAATAAAATAATAATAATAAATAAATCGTCATAAAGGGTCTATAGCGACGTAAATCTGTCGCTATAGGTGTTCTTGAGTCTTTTTCTTGGTGTTCTTCTAACCTTCATGTCGTAAACTAAGGTTCTTACTTTGACCATGATTTTATCTAAGTTCCTAATGTATTATGGGCTTCTAATTGAGTTAATCTTGTAGTACTAATGTAGTACTACATCTTTAAACAAGTTTCATAGCCAAAACATATTAAAACATCAAGATCAAAGCTAGCCAAATATCTGACAACGCTGTTCTTGAGTTTCTGGGTTGCCCAGAAACTCAAGCAGTGTTAGGGTCCTTCTAATCAGCCTTAAATCATAGCTTTATAGATTTCTTTTATGTGATCTTAAAGTTCAATAGTGTAATTCCCATGTCAGGGTACGATAATATATTATCATATCAATATATCAACAACAGATGCACAAGATTCAAACAGGTCAATGTACGGGTCAGAAGTTGTTCATGAACAAATCTGGGTTTTCCAGATTGTTCTTCAGGCAGTTGGTCAACGGTTGTTTGACCGTGATTATTTACATTTCGGATCGTGATCTGCTTGTTATAAGGACTAGGATATGTAGTGCACATGCCAGGCTACACAGATCAAATAACAACTTGGCCAAAACACATGTCAGACGCAAGATTAGAGGCTATCAAAATGCATGTCAGACTTTCTGCGTTCCTGGGTTTGCCCATATTTCCAGAAGTCGTGCTTGGTAAACGACGTTTGACCACATATATCTTTCGATCTATACATGATCTGGACTTGATTCAAGTTACAGAGCAAAGTCCTTACAACATACTACAATTACAAACTCTTAAAACACATAAAACATTAACATGAAAGGATCTATAGGCCCTGACATTAGGCTGTCAGGCCTTATTTTTCAACTTTTCCAAATTTCTTAAAATGTTAGATCCGAGCACTTTGATGTTATGGATCTATGATCCAACAACCCAGATCTCTAATTGACACCTTATAACACATATTTAACCAACAAACAACAACATTAACACAAGATCACAAGATTTTCGAAATTTAGGGTTTATATACCTTCTAGCTTGATTTTTGATTTCTGATATTTGATCTTGTTCTTGACTTGCTATTAACTGACCAAGGCTTTGTTTCTCACCCTCTCTCACACTAAGTTCCCGAATTTTAGAGAGAGAAGTGATTGGAGAAAATGAAAATTTAAGTAGCCCATTTTCTCTCTCTTTAATCTCTTAAATGATATGACTCAATGTATTGGATTGCAATATATGGCTGGTAAATGACACATATCTAGGGCTAGGGCTATTGGTTAGTTCACCAACCCAATATATTGCAATATTTTCAAGTTAAGTCCAATAATGCATAAAAGGGCATTTAAGTCTTTTTGCTTTTAATTTTAATGGTATTTTAGACAATTGGCCAAACCCTTAGGGTTTAGGGTTTGGTTAGGGTTTAGGATTTGGAAAAATTTAGGGTTTAGGGTTTGAAAATTTTAGTGTTTGCAATTTAATTTCCTAAAATTTTCAATTTTGGTTTTCAAAAATAGAAAAATTAATATTTTTAAATTAGAATTAGAATTTTCTAATTATATTAAAATTTCTTAATTATACTTTAAATCTTACTAATTAGGATTAGCATTTCCTAATTACCATCGCTAATTAAGCAATTAGGGTCAATATCACGGATTAGGGTTTACAACCCACGAATTAGGGTTTCTAATAGAAAAATAATTTTTCTAAATTAGAAATTAGATTTTATAATTAGATTAGGGTTTTCTAATTACTTATCTTGAAAATTAGAATTAATATATCCTAATTAACATTAAAAGTATTAAATTAACACTTAGGTTTCTCCGAATTATAAAATTAGGGTTTCAAATCCCGAAATTGGGATTTTCTAAATTTGAAATTAGGGTTTGCTAATTAATTAAGCTTTACCCTAATTAATATTATAATTAATAGCACTTAAACAATATAATAATCATTTAAGTTCCCAGAATAGGGTTTATATTTCCGAATTAGGGTTTCGGATTCCCGGAATTAAAATTAGGGTTTTCAGAACCGGTTTTAGGATTTCTTGTTAATCATTAGGGTTTTCTAACCGAACGCTGACGTTCTTAATATATACTTAGGGTTTGTCACATATATCGTTTATCTGGTCAACCCTTGACCCTGAACCACATCATGCACACATATACACAGAACATATTCACATATTCCTTAATCCTGAATAATTCACCTAAATTCTTCACAAAATTTTGAAATCCTCAAAATTCAATCTTAACAATATCAAACGCATACACTAATTTTTTGCCTAGGTTCTAATTTTGAACCTTAATTCAATAAATTAAAATTTTAAAAATATTCTAAATTCTCGGGTTGTCACATTCACCCATTCTTCTAAAAATTTTGTCCCCGAAATTTACCTTACACCTTACACCATACATACACAGCATCACATGCTACCCTATACACCACTCACAAGAGTAAAAATTTTCAAATTTTCTTTGAGGGTTTTGAAAACTATCGTCTCATCATTTTCAAGAAAGGTTATAGGAAATTCATCCGCAAACCATCATAACTTACTTACATAGTGGGTAATTAATCCAGTATGTCCTGTACTTATTAAGTACTGCTGGTCGACTGTGTTTCTCTTCACTGCCATAGGCACAAAATTCTACCTCAGTCTTATTGGATTCCGCACCAAAATAATTTGGTTCGGGAAATTTCTTTCAATGAACACTTAGAGTTTTCATAAATGTTTGTCTAGTCAATCGAATAAAGATAGACTCATACCAATAATTCAATTCAATCGAATTATTTAAGTGTAGCCAAAACCTCGTTGGCAAATTAAAATTTTTGAAAATATTTTCGAGAATGACGTCATGATGCGTCATCAGATTAATGAATTGCTTGAGGATGCCGCCATTGTATGACTTTTGTTATAACACATCATACAATAGTGGAATAACGATTTTAGATCAAATTTACACTAAGTATTCCCCAGATTTACAACTCCATCAAATTTTTATCATCTCTCGCACTGTGTTACATGGTACATGAGTGATAAATAAAATATATTTTGATATTTCAAATCATTTGCGTCTAGCTGAAATAGTACCATAGACTATACTTTAAACCGTTTCAAAAATGATTACGAGTCTACATTTTTTTTATTTCAAAAGCACATAGTGCGTATGTAGCTTGATGTCAACATTTCGAAGTCTAGCATAGCTAGGAGTTTCAGAAAACTTAATTCTTCACTAATAATCATTTGCTTAACAATCTATTTGTTCCTATTATCCTCAATATTCCATTTACACACAACTATACCCAGTTCGTAAAACCACACTTATGAGTCCATAAATTCCCACATTCATATGAGTTTAAGAACTTTCCTAGTCTGACCTTTGGCGTCCGTTCGGTGAGGGGTTCATAAACATTTCATATAACTATGAATCAAGTATGTCACATAAGTATGAGTTTTAAGAACTCGTACTTAACCTTATATCCTCTACCTATGACCTATCTATCTGTTATACACATGAGAAAGGAATCACCCTCTTAATATGCATATAGCAAATAATAAACATTTCAATGATTATCATTATAAACTAAGTATATCCCAATAATTATCCTAACTCCCTTCCCCATACGAATTTCATTTAATCCGTATTCATAATCCTTTCCTGAATTTGTACTAATTCATAGTACAACTGACATAGCAATCATTGCTGTAAACTTTCCAATCATGAGATTGATTCTTTTTCCATACTATAAACTTATCTGATCACGGGGTGATCTCATCGTATATATTACGATTCATTTCTATACTATGATCGTTTTGTTTTACGATCTTCTATCACTGTAATTTTAGTCTTTAAGACTCTATCCATTCACCACTACTCTTTAACTTTATTATCAGAGTTAGGGAACTCTGTATCTTATAACTCTCCGAGATTTATCTTTGAATCTTACCGACCAACTAACTCTATTTGAGTTAGTACTTATCCTAATCACTGCAGTTATTAGTCTCAGGTATTCCTACCTAAGCTTCATAACCAACTGTGAGGTTCCCGAATCCGAGGTCCCGAATCACCACAGATCCGGTTCGATCATTCTATAACTACTGTTACTATTTGCGGAAGATATAAACATAAATTGTTTATACATTAAAATTACATATAATCCCCAAGGTCGAGTAACATTAACTTAATATACAATACATAACTTGTCTATCACATAACATTATTATCATACAACACTATTACAAATCTACTGCACACGTATACTAAAGCTGGAACTGTCTTTAATCTTTCCTTGTATCCGACGCGTTCGTCTTAATCTGCAATGTTTTATCATGATATAGCAAGGGTGAGCATGAAAGTTGCCCAAAGAAGTTTAAGTTCAATAATATAACGATATATCATGATTGAAAGAGTCGAATAATAAGTCGGCTATAATTCAACAATATAATTGTGAACTAGCAGAACAAATTTATGATCAATAAGTATTATACATGAACAAATATATTTGAACCAACTGGTAATGAAGGTGATCGACCTTTCATACCGACTTATACATGCAATATATATACAAGTACAATTCATGGAAACCAAAGAATGATTAACCATAAGCTTATCTCGAATGAAACACTCTTAATAGAGTTAAGTAAAACAAACTTGCTCGAACTGGCTGATTACCGCTACGCAATTTATATCGCTTTATCCAAGAAGACCTAATATTAGTAATATAGATCTCCAATATTAGAATAATATCATCACAATATAATACTATTATATATATATATATACATAAATATCCTAAACACATAACCCTATCGATCCATATATAACACATAAGACTTCTAGATCAAGTCAAACTATTGCAGTCTGAGTTGAAACCGACACAAATCTGACATCCCGACAGTCTAGTCGGACAATTATCGAGTCTAAGTTCAATTAAACTCTGACTTAACACTTAACAATTAACTCAGATAATTTTAATATCAGTCAAAATATTTTTCATAAACTTATACAAATTTTTAGATAATTATTACCATTTATCGCGTATTTTTAATCATTAATAACGTATTTAAATGAATTAAATACCACATAATTCTTTTATCATTAATATTTATTTATTATCAAATATTAATGAAATACATGTCATAATAATATTATAATATATTTATAATATCATAAAGTATTTTTAATACTTTAAAATCACCTTTATATGATTTTTTTAAACAATTAAATCCATTATCCAATAATTGCTTTTAATATTAAAATATTAATATTTTCATGACAAAATATCAAAAGTTATATTTTATAACTTAAAATATTTTTATATCACTTAAATCATTTTTATATGATTTATAAAATATTTATTCTATTTTTCCTTAATTTATTTAATATATTTATTAAATAAACTAATTACCAATAATATTAATTAATTAATGAATTTCATCACAAAATATTAAAAGTCACTAAAAATAACTTCAAATATTTTATTATACCATAATATTATTTTTCATGATTTTTTATGAATTAAAATCATTTTTAAATAATTTATTTAATATTATACTTAAATAAATTAAATACCATTTATATTCCAAAAATATTAAATATTTATGAAATATACTTTAAATAATTAAAAACTATTTTTCGAATTTAAAATAAATTTTCGAAATTTTCTTTAGTATTTTTAATAATTAAAATCTATTTATTTCAATTTATTAATAAATTTCGGAAATTAATAATAATAAATCGTCGCTAAAGGGCCTATATAGTGACAGACATATCGTCGCTATAGGTGTTCTTGAGTCTGTTTTCTTGGTATTCTTCCTTAATTATCATGTCGTAAACTAAGGTCGCTTACTTTGACCATGATTTTATCTAAGTTCCTAATGTATTATGGGCTTCTAATTGAGTTAATCTTGTAGTACTAATGTAGTACTACATCTTTAAACAAGTTTCATAGCCAAAACATATTAAAACATCAAGATCAAAGCTAGCCAAATGTCGACATTATCGTTGTTTCTTGAGTTTCGGGTTGCCCGTAAACTCAAGTAGTTGTTAGGTCCTTCTAATCTAATCACTTTAAATCATAGATTTATAGATTTCTTTTATGTGATCTTAAAGTTCAATAGTGTAATTCCCATGTCGTGGTAATGATAATATATTATCATATCAATATATCAACAACAGATGCACAAGATTCAAGCAGTCAAAGCATCGGTCGAAAGTTGTTTCTTGAACAACTGGGTTTTCCAGATTGTTCTTCAGCAATATCAATCGGCTATTGTTCGATCGTGATTATTTACGCTTTGGATCATGATCCGCTTGTTATAAGGACTAGGATATGTAGTGCACATGCCGTACTACACAGATCAAACAACAACTTGGCCAAAACACATGTCGACGCAAGATCAGAGGCTATCAAAATGCATATCAGACTTTCTGGGTTCCTAGGTTTGCCCAAATTTCAGAGTCGTGGCTGGTCAACGACGTTTGACCACATATATCTTTCGATCTATACATGATCTGGACTTGATTCAAGTTACACGAAGCAAAGTCCTTACAACATACTACAATTACAAACTCTTAAAACACATAAAACATTAACATGAAAGGATCTATAGGCCTCTCGACATTAAAGCTATCAAGCCTTATTTTTCAACTTTTTCCAGATTTCTTAAAATGTTAGATCCGAGCACTTTGATGTTATGGATCTATGATCCAACAACCTGCATCTCTAATCGACACCTTATAACACATATTTAACCAACAAACAATAACATTAACACAAGATTACAAGATTTTTTTGAAATTTAGGTTCTTATACCTTCTAGCTTGGATTTTGATTTCTAATCTTTGATCTTGTTCTTGACTTGCTATTAACTCCACTAAGGCTTTGTTTCTCACCCTCTCTCACACTAAGTTCCCAAATTTTAGAGAGAGAAGTGATTGGAGAAAATGAAAATGTAAGTAGCCCATTTTCACTCTCTTTAATCTCGTAAATGATATGATTCGATGTATTGATCGCAATATATGGTCGGGTAAATGACACATATCTAGGGTTGTGGGCTATTGGTTAGTTCACCAACCCAATATATGGAAATATTTTCAAGTTAAGTCCAATAATGCATAAAAGGGCATTTAAGTCTTTTTGCTTTTAATTTTAATGGTATTTTAAACAATTAGCCAAACCCTTAGGGTTTAGGGTTTGTTAGGGTTTAGGATTTGGAAAAATTTAGGGTTTAGGGTTTGAAAAATTTTAGGGTTGCAATTTAATTTCCTAAAATTTCCAATTTAGGTTTTCAAAATAGAAAATTAATATTTTTAAATTAGAATTAGAATTTTCTAATTATATTAAAATTTCTTAATCATACTTTCAATCTTACTAATTAGGATTAGCATTTCCTAATTACCATCGCTAATTAAGCAATTAGGGTCAATATCACGGATTAGGGTTTACAACCCACGAATTAGGGTTTCTAATAGAAAAATAATTTTCCTAAATTAAAAATTAGATTTTATAATTAGATTAGGGTTTTCTAATTACTTATCTTGAAAATTAGAATTAATATATCCTAATTAACATTAAAAGTATTAAATTAACACTTAGTTTTTCTCTAATTATAAAATTAGGGTTTCAAATCCCGATATTAGGATTTTCTAAATTTGAAATTAGGGTTTGCTAATTATTTAAGTTTTACCCTAATTAATATTATAATTAATAGCACTTAAATAATATAATAATCATTTAAGTTCCTAGATTAGGGTTTATATTTCGAATTAGGTTTTCGATTCCTAACCTAAATTAGGGTTTCTAGAACCTGGTTTTAGGTTTTTTGTTAATCATTGTGGTTTTCTAACCTAACGCGTTGTTTCTTAATATATACTTAGGGTTTGTCACGAGATATCGCTTTATATGGTCAACCTCGACCTTTAATCACATCATGCACACATATACACGTAACATATTCACATATTCCTTAATCCCGAATAATTCACCTAAATCCTTCACGAAATTTTGAAATCCTCAAAATTCAATCTTAACAATATCAAACGATACACTAATTTTACATGCTATGTTTTAATTTTGAACCTTAAATCAATAAATTAAAATTTTAAAAATATTCTAAATTCTCGGGTTGTCACAAGAATCTTCAATGTTGAGCCAACTGGCCAAGATAATAATACGCTCGCTTTGGGTGAAGAAAATATTTGAGGGTTTAAGAAATGGGTTTTGTCTTCAATTCATACAAAATTGGATTTCACGTTATAAGGGTAGGCTAAGAAGTCTTGAGAATACGTCAGAAATTTATTAACAATAGAAATGTTTATTCAAAATCGTGACTCTCATCCAAGACTTGGATAACACGTCACATTGATATCTAGCAGGAACAAATTTATGACTGAATAAGTATTATACATGAACAAATATATTTGAACCAACTGGTAATGAAGGTGATCAGCCTTTCATACCTGACTTATACATGCAATATGTACAGAGTACAATTCATGGCAACCAGCAATGATTAACCATAAGCTTATCCAAATGAAACACTCTTAATAGAGTTAAGTAAAACAAACTTGCCTGAACCGTTGATTACCGCTACGCAATTTATATCGCCTTATCCGAAGACCTAATATTAGTAATATAGATCTTCAATATTAGAATAATATCATCACAAAATAATACTATTATATATAAAGATATACACATAATATCCTAAACACATAACCCTATCGACCTATAACACACATAAGACTCCAGATCAAGTCAAACTATTGCGGTGACTCTAAAAGATCGTCCCGAGAAAAGTCAAAGTCAACGATTCCGGAAGAGCGTTTGTTGTGATCGATCATAATGCGAGGAACCCAAACGAGGTTATCACGGGTAAGCTATTTATAAATTCTTGTGAAGTTTATACCTTTACTTGATACCTAAGGTGCTACCCATTCATTTATCTCTCCGCATGCTGCTCAACGCTTAAACTCGACCGAGAAATTAGACTTTGACCTATCTGTGGAAACTCCGTTAGGAGAAACTTTCATCACATCCACCGCTTATAAATCTTGTTTGATTCAAGTTGGCACCATTACTTACTTCGTTGACCTTATTTCTTTAAAGATACTTGCTTTTGATGTGATTTTAGGGATTGATTGGTTAACTACTCATCATGCCAAAATTGATTGTTTTCGTAAGGTTGTTAGTTTTCATATTCCTAACCAACCCGTTGTATGCGAATTCAAGCAACTAAACCATTAAAATCAATCACCGCATATCTAATCATAAAGCTATTCGCTTATTGAAAAACGGATGTCAAGCTTTCTTAGCCCATGTTATGGATTTGAATAAAGACACGCCAAATTTGAATAATATTCCCGTTGTTATCGACTTTCCCGACGATTTCAAAGAACTTCCTTGCCTACCCCCGTAACGTGAAGTTGAATTCTTTATTGATCTTGAACTCCGTACAAAGCCCATTTCTAAAACCCCATATCGAATGGCTCTATTGAACTTCAGAGTTAAAGGTCCAACTACGTGAATTGTTGGACATCGGTTTCATTCGGCCCCAAGACATCTCCTCGGGGTGCTCTGTTTTATTTGTAAAGAAGAAAGACGGGAGTATGCGACTTTGTATTGACTATCTGGAATTGAACCATGTCACCATCAAGAATAGGTATTCTCACCTCGTATTGATGACTTGTTTGACCAACTTGCAAGGGGCACAATTCTTTTCAAAATCGATCTTCGCTTACGGATATCATCAAATGAAGATTAGAACTGAGGATATTCCAAAGACTGCCTTCATAACTCGGTATGGGCATTATGAATTCTTAGTCATGTCTTTCGGACTAACTAATGCTCCTGCGGCTTTCATGGATATGATGAACCGAGTATTCAAGGAATATTTGGATCAGTTCGTTGTTGTCTTTATTGATGACATCCTTATATATTCCAAAAGTCGTGAAGATCATGAGCAACATTTGAAGCCGGTACTCCAAAGGCTTCGTGAAAACAAACTATATGCCAAATTGAAGAAATGCGAGTTCTGGCTTGAGGAAGTAGCATTCCTTGGGCACGTGGTGTCGAAACATGGAGTATCCGTGGACCCGACGAAGATTGAATCAATACAAAGTTGGGAGCAACCGAAGTCGGTGACCGAAGTACGTAGCTTTTTGGGCATAGCTGGTTATTATCGGAGATTCGTGGAAGGGTTTTCTCGAATCGCTACTCCATTAACTCAAATTAACTCTTAAGGATACAAAATTCGCTTGGAGCGAAGAATGCGAGAAAAAAGTTCCAAGAGCTTAAGAGGAGACTTATTTCTACACTGTTCTAACAATACCATCCGTTCGGATGGATTTGTTATCTACAATGATGCTTCGTGCAAAGGGTTAGGATGTGTTCTCATGCAACGTGGGAAAGTCATAGCCTATGCCTCGCGACAACTTAAAGAGTATGAGAGGAATTATCCTACTCATGATCTAGAGTTAGCGTGATCGTTTTCAAGGCTAAAGATATGGAGGCACTATCTATATGGGGAGAAAGTGGAGATATATTCGCACCATAAAAGCCTTAAATATTTCTTCACTCAAAAAGAACTCAACATGCGGCAGCGACGTTGGCTCGAACTATTGAAAGACTACGACCACACTATTCAATACCATCCTGGAAAAGCAAACATGGTAGCTAACGCGTCGAGTAGAAGATCATATGCGGGAACGAGTGCGATGATGTCAAGTATACGCATAGAGCCAACTTTAATAGAAAAAGTTAAGGTTGCTCAAGCCACCTACCCGGAGCTTATGCGTATGAAGAAGAAAGTACAAGAAGGAGCTATTCCGGAAGCGAGAATTGATGAAGAAGGAATACTCCGAGTCCACTCTAGACTTTGTGTTCCTAACGACTCTGATTTGAAGTACAAGATTATGATGGAGGCACACAATACACCATTTGCAATCCATCCTGGAAGTACTAAAATGTATCGTGATCTTCGACATACATTTTGGTGGAACAATATGAAGAGAGAGATTGCAAAGTTTATCTCAATGTGTTTAACTTGTCAACGTGTAAAGGCGGAGCATCTAGTACCTAAGGGTCCGTTGCAACCACTTGAGATTCCGAAATGGAAGTGGGAACACATTACCATGAATTTCGTTACGGGTCTTCCTACGGTTTCTCAAGGCATCAATGCTATTTGGGTTATTGTTGATAGATTAACCAAGTTCCGCTTTCATTTCTTGCCGACACGGAGACTTATTCCCTTGAACGCCTTGCTAGTATATGCGTGAATGAGATTGTGAGGTTGCATGGCATGCTCAGTATCCATAGTTTTGGATCGTGACCCAAGATTCACTTCAAGATTTTGGGTTAGCTTGCAAAAAGCTATGGGCACGGATTTGCGATTTAGTTCGCATACCATCCCCAAACCCAGACGGACAATCGAGAGGACTATTCAAACTCTTGAAGATTTATTAAGACTCGTGTCCTAGACTTCAAGGGCGCTTGGGATAAGTATTTACCATTGGTGGAATTCTCTTACAACAACAAAGCTTATCGTGCAAGTATAGGTGTGGCTCCATTCAAGCATTATATGGACGAAAATGTCGTTCTCAATATGTTGGGATGAGGTGGGTGAAGCAACATTGTTGGGACCCGAAAGTTAAGTACGTATGACTACCGAAAAGATTCAAATGATTCGACAACGATACAAACCAAGCACAAGATCGACAAAAGAGTTATGCGGATCTTCATCGAAAGGACGTGGAATTTAGTGTAGGGGATCATGATTGTTGCGAGTTGCTCCATGGAAGGAGTTACAAGATTTGGGAAGAGAGGAAAGCTCAATCCATGATTTATTGGTCCATTTCAAATTCTTGACCGAGTAGGAAATGTAGCCTATAGACTTGCAAGCACCTCCAAGTATGTCTCGTGTTCATAATGTGTTTCACATATCGGTGCTTTAAATATGTGAAAGACCCGAACCACGTTATAGAGTTAGAATCGGACGAGATAGCCGAAGACTTAACGTATGAGGAGGTACCTGTCAAGATTTTGGATAGGAAGGAGCATGTCCTACGCACAAAGGTCATACCACAAGTTAAAGTTTTGTGGAGAAATCATGCTATAGAGAAAATGACCTGGGAATTGAAAATGGAAATGAAAGCGAGGTATCCTCACCTTTTCGAAACACCAGGTACGTACGTCAATTTCGAGGACGAAATTTCATAAGGAGGGGAGGTTGTAAGACCCCAACTTATTATTAATGAAATTTAATTTTCTCTATTTATTATTTTGAAATAGTAAGGGTTGATTTGATTAATGTGGATAGTTAGGGGTTAAATACGTAAATATTTCAAAATAAGCAAGTGGTTATAAAATATTCATTGTTGTTGGGGAATATTCGTACGACGGCGCAGCCATGTGTGGGCCCCATAACGGAAAGCGATTGGATGAAGAAAACGACAAATATAAGTTGTTTAAAAATAACGGCATAGTTGTTACTGCATATCTTGTTGGAATACCCTTGGTTAAAAACACACTAATAATGCCGTTGTTGAACAAGAAGAGCACCAGATTGCACCAATTATTGATTCTTACGTAAGAAGGCACTACTCAATAATTATTACGGTAATTAATCGCTCAAAGATTTTATTTTATTGATTCAATAATTGTTGCGTTGATATTTTATATTGCTGTTGTTTCAATAATTGTCATTACACAGTATTTTCCATTATCGGAGCAATAATTCATATTATCTGAATAATATTATTAGAAAACATTATTGGCAATGTCTAGAAAGTTCTGTCTAAGGAGAGGTTTGGTCACCTAATTGCGCGTCAGTAAGGAGAGATCCTTATTGGAAAGCCCCTCTTCCTGAACCGCCTCATTTGTCAATATTGTGATCCTGTAATATTATTTGTGAATAATTAATTATTGATTCATATGATGAGGAAAATATTGATTTTATATGGGTATAGATGGAGAAAAATTTTAAAATGACAATTGTTGAAAATTAATATTTTATCTTTTTCTGATAAAATAATTCATTTAAATATATTATTTTAATAATATATTGATGGTGATATTTTTACAATAAATTCATGGTTTATAAATAGATGAGGTGGAAGAGAGAAGATAGAATTGGAATTATTTAATAATTGTAAATATTTTAATGTATATATATATATATATATATATATATATATATATGCATTTATTTGTGTGTGTGTG
Source organism: Panax quinquefolius (assembly GCA_020205615.1). Taxonomy (NCBI): domain Eukaryota; kingdom Viridiplantae; phylum Streptophyta; class Magnoliopsida; order Apiales; family Araliaceae; genus Panax; species Panax quinquefolius. The sequence continues at coordinate 23,262,165 of CM035165.1, forward strand.
TGGAAGAAGAAGTGGTGGGGGTAAGAGAAGAAAGTGGGGAAGAGAGAGAGTTAGTGGAGAATTATGGGAAAGGAAGAAAGAAAAGGGAAGAGAAGGAAATTAGAAAACTTATCCGTATGCAGATTTTGGTCATTTTTGTTTGGAATTTGGAAAAATTTCTTCAGAAAAGTTGTAGAGAATTCGATTTCAAAGTAAATGGATATAGAATTCATATTTTTCGATAACCGCTTTATTTTCTATGAATTGTTGAAGTTTCGTAAAATAAAATAATTTTTAAATGAGGCGGGCCCCACTTTTTGGTTGGTAATTGAATGTATGTTTGATTATTTTTTTGTTCAAGAGTGGAGGGTCATTGGGTCATTGATTTTCCAAGGAGGAGGCGAGAATAATAATAATAATAATTTATTAATTTAGTCTCCTTTTGCGTTTCTAAGCATTTTCCTATAAATAGGTGCTTAGGTTAGAATTGAAAATCACACCGTAAATCAAGTTTTCTCTCTATTTCTCTCTATATTATCGAGCGTATTCTTGTGAGTATTTTGAGTATACTTTGAGTATTGCTATACTGATGCAAGTTCAAGTCATAGCCTTTATATTCTGTTTCAAATTTAGAAGTACTAATCTTTCGAGGTAAGGGATGTTATTTTCTTCTCAAATGATATTATTTCTTCAATATCATTATCTTTGAAATATTAGTTGGAACTTTTATCAAATTTGGAATTTTTTCATGTTTGGGGTTACTATTCATGAGTTACTATTCACGAGTTACTATTCATGAGTTACTATTCACGAGTTACTATTCACGAGTACTATTCATGAAGCGTGAAGATGTTTTTTGTGGAATTTCTATCTTTTGGTGTCGGAGTTACTTATTCACGTGATACTGCACTATTCACGATATCTGACTATTCATCGAAAAATAAAATTTCTTCTTTACGTCCAAAATATCTATTCTGGATACTAACTTTGATCAGATCCATGTTTTGATCATTCTTGAATTTTACACCACTATGATTATTTTTGGAGGTATTTTTGAACATGGATAAAACAAAGTACTCTAATCCTTAATCCTTAATCCTTGTCACTTTGTTTCACCGGATTCGCTTTCTTTAAAAAAATATTTTCATCATCCTCGGTCTTAAATGATGATATTATTGAATATCTTTGGCCAGAGTGCAAAGATGAATGATTTCTGAAGAATATCTTTGGTCAGTAGTGCAAAGATGAACAGTGTTTAAATGAACATGACCAATCGATGAATATCTTTGGCTCAGAGTGCAAAGATGAATATTTGATTCCGTATGTTTATGGATTGATGTTACAGGGATAAAAGATGACGATGAACTTTTAAATTCATACATGTAGAAGATAGTAGTTTGCATTCTCTACTTAACTCTTCTAATGAATTATTATTTCATTTCATGCGAATATTGATTTAAAATTTGTTGTCTATTGTATTCTATTAGATTTTTCCTGTTGAAGACTAACGGTAATTTGTTGTATATTATCTTAGTCATAATATTCTTTATTGAGCTAGTTGAGTTCACCCCTTTTCCTTTTTGTTCCATTTTTCTCGGAGGCGAGAATATAGCGAGTACGAGTCAAGGTATGGAATGAAGGTTCTAGAGAGAGTTGTTTAGTAGTCCTCACCATTTTGTAAAATAATGTATCAATAAATGTGATGAGGATTTATTTGAGTATAGATATTGTCTAGAAGATAATATTTGTATTTAAACTCACGCTTTCTTGTTGTAATAATAAAGTTGTAGTTGTTTCGTACCATGTATTGACAACTCGTAATGGGTGATGTATACCTATTTTGGGGGCGCATACGGTTGGTATCGAGCCATAAGTAAAGAGCCCCGAGCCTCTCATTTGGTGACTTCTGTTTATGGGGATGCACCGCCCGCACTCTCCGTAGGGGGCGTCGTTTCGGGTGGCAAACCGATAGGTACCATTGTGAGGTGTCGTGGTTGAAGCACCATGAGGGTCACAGATTGGTATCGAGCTTAGGATATGATCTCCGGCGGAGATCGGGAATAGAACTAGGAGGGAGAGACGAGTAAATCCTTCGCTAAGGTGTCCTACCTAAGCTTATTTGTTAGTTGGTCAAGATATAGGGATATTATGTGATATATTGATTTCCTTAATTAACCCTTGTTTTATGACAATAGATTTTGAGAATGTCGATCGAGAATATTAACAATGGAAATGAGACCGTGGAGACGCTCAGTACTCACCAACATGGAGAACGTGCAACAGTCGGGCAATGTTCCTCCCGTGAACAACACCATTGAGCGAGATGATGAACGAGGGATGTTTAGAAGCTTTTTGCGCTTCATGCAAAATCGCATTTAGGAGACTCGTGTTCAAAATACAGAGAGAAAATGATAGCAATTCACGGGTTGTCACAACCAGCAAGGTTCAAAGAGTTGGGACCACCGAATTTAAGGAAAGCCGATCCGATCACGGCGAAACACGGGTCAAGCAAATTACCAAGATATTCGATGTCTTGGGATGCACGGAGGAACAGAGGTTCCATTCGCCACCTTTATGTTCCGTGGCGAGGCGAGTGCATCTCACCGGTGGGAGTCCGTGAAGCGTACCTCCATCCAAATTACACTCATCATGTCTTGGGAGACGCAAGATCAAACAACAACTTGGCCAAAACACATGTCAGACGCAAGATCAGAGGCTATCAAAATGCATATCAGACTTTCTGGGTTCCTGGGTTTGCCCAGATTTCCAGAAGTCGTGCTTGGTCAACGACGTTTGACCACATATATCTTTCGATCTATACATGATCTGGACTTGATTCAAGTTACAGAGCAAAGTCCTTACAACATACTACAATTACAAACTCTTAAAACACATAAAACATTAACTTGAAAGGATCTATAGGCCCTGACATTAGGCTATCAGGCCTTATTTTTCAACTTTTCCAGATTTCTTAAAATGTTAGATCCGAGCACTTTGATGTAATGGATCTATGATCCAACAACCCAGATCTCTAATTGACACCTTATAACACATATTTAACCAACAAACAATAACATTAACACAAGATTACAAGATTTTTGAAATTTAGGGTTCTAGCTTGGATTTTGATTTCTGATCTTTGATCTTGTTCTTGACTTGCTATTAACTGACCAAGGCTTTGTTTCTCACCTTCTCTCACACTAAGTTCCCAAATTTTAGAGAGAGAAGTGATTGGAGAAAATGAAAATGTAAGTAGCCCATTTTCACTCTCTTTAATCTCGTAAATGATATGATTCGATGTATTGGATTGCAATATATGGCTGGTAAATGACACATATCTAGGGCTAGGGCTATTGGTTAGTTCACCAACCCAATATATGGAAATATTTTCAAGTTAAGTCCAATAATGCATAAAAGGGCATTTAAGTCTTTTTGCTTTTAATTTTAATGGTATTTTAGACAATTAGCCAAACCCTTAGGGTTTAGGGTTTGGTTAGGGTTTAGGGTTTGGAAAAATTTAGGGTTTAGGGTTTGAAAAATTTTAGGGTTTGCAATTTAATTTCCTAAAATTTCCAATTTAGGTTTTCAAAAATAGAAAATTAATATTTTTAAATTAGAATTAGAATTTTCTAATTATATTAAAATTTCTTAATCATACTTTAAATCTTACTAATTAGGATTAGCATTTCCTAATTACCATCGCTAATTAAGCAATTAGGGTCAATATCACTTGATTAGGGTTTACAACCCACTTAATTAGGGTTTCTAATAGAAAAATAATTTTCCTAAATTAGAAATTAGATTTTATAATTAGATTAGGGTTTTCTAATTACTTATCTTGAAAATTAGAATTAATATATCCTAATTAACATTAAAAGTATTAAATTAACACTTAGGTTTTCTCAAATTATAAAATTAGGGTTTCAAATCCCGATATTAGGATTTTCTAAATTTGAAATTAGGGTTTGCTAATTAATTAAGTTTTACCCTAATTAATATTATAATTAATAGCACTTAAACAATATAATAATCATTTAAGTTCCCAGATTAGGGTTTATATTTCTGAATTAGGGTTTGATTCTCCCGAAACTAAAATTAGGGTTTCTAAAAAAAGCTATTTTTAGGGTTTTTTGTTAATCATTAGGGTTTTCTAACCGAACACTGACGTTCTTAACATATATTTAGGGTTTGTCACAGATATCGTTTATCTAGTCAACCCTTGACCCTTAATCACATCGTGCACACATATACACAGAACATATTCACATATTCCTTAATCCTGAATAATTCACCTAAATCCTTCACAGAATTTTGAAATCCTCAAAATTCAATCTTAACAATATCAAACGAATACACTAATTTTCTTTGTATATGTTTTAATTTTGAACCTTAAATCAATAAATTAAAATTTTAAAAATATTCTAAATTCTCGTGTTGTCACAAAGAATCTTCAATGTACTTTCGAGCCAACGTCTTTGGCGCATAATACGTTCGTTTTGGGTAAAGAAAATATTTGAGGGTTTAAGAAATGGGTTTTGTACTGGGGTCAATACAAAATTTGATTTCACGCTATAAGGGTAGGCTAAGAAGTCTTCGAGAATACGTCAGGAAATTTATTAACAATAGAAATGTCATTCAAAACTGTGACTCTCATCCAAGACTTGGATAACACGTCACATTGATATCTAGCAGGAACAAATTTATGACTGAATAAGTATTATACATGAACAAATATATTTGAACCAACCGGTAATGAAGGTGATCGACCTTTCATACCGACTTATACATGCAATATGTATAGAGTACAATTCATGGCAACCAAAGAATGATTAACCATAAGCTTATCCAATGAAACACTCTTAATAGAGTTAAGTAAAACAAACTTGCTCGAACTGGCTGATTCTGCTACGCAATTTATATCGCCTTATCAAGACCTAATATTAGTAATATAGATCTCCAATATTAGAATAATATCATCACAATATAATACTATTATATATATAGATATACACGTAATATCCTAAACACATAACCCTATCGATTATATAACACACATAAGACTCTGTGATCAAGTCAAACTATTGCGATGCGAGTTGTTGAACCGATAATAATCGACATCCCGACAGCGATCTAATGGACAATTATCAAGTCTAAATTCAATTAAACTCGACTTAACACTTAACAATTAACTCGAGATAATTTTAATATCGATTAAAATATTTTTCATAAACTTATACAAATTTTTAGATAATTATTACCATTTATCGCGTATTTTAATCATTAATAACGTATTTAAATGAATTAAATACCACATAATTCTTTTATCATTAATATTTATTTATTATCAAATATTAATGAAATACATGTCATAATATTATAATATATTTATAATATCATAAAGTATTTTTAATACTTTAAAATCACCTTTATATGATTTTTAAACAATTAAATCCATTATCCAATAATTGCTTTTAATATTAAAATATTAATATTTTCATGACAAAATATCAAAAGTTATATTTTATAACTTCAAATATTTTTATATCACTTAAATCATTTTTATATGATTTATAAAACATTTATTCTAATTTTCCTTAATTTATTTAATATATTTATTAAATAAACTAATTACCATTAATATTAATTAATTAATGAATTTCAACACAAAATATTAAAAGTCACTAAAAATAACTTAAAATATTTTATTATACCATAATATTATTTTTCATGATTTTTCATGAATTAAAATCATTTATAAATAATTTATTAAATATTATACTTAAATAAATTAAATACCATTTATATTCCAAAATATTAAATATTTATGAAATATACTTTAAATAATTAAAACTATTTTTCGAAATTTAAATAAATTTTCGTAATTTTCTAAGTATTTTTAATAATTAAAATCTATTTATTTCAATTTATTAATAAATTTTTGGAAAATAATAATAATAAACTGTCGCTAAAGGGCCCTATAACGACAGACACGTCGCTATAGGTGTTCTTGAGTCTGTTCTTGGTGTTCTTCAGACCTTCATGTCAGAAACTAAGGTTGCTACTTTGACCATGATTTTATCTAAGTTCCTAATGTATTATGGGCTTCTAATTGAGTTAATCTTGTAGTACTAATGTAGTACTACATCTTTAAACAAGTTTCATAGCCAAAACATATTAAAACATCAAGATCAAAGCTAGCCAAATGTCTGACAACGCTGTTCTTGAGTTTCTGGGTTGCCCAGAAACTCAAGTAGTGTTAGGGTCCTTCTAATCAGCCTTAAATCATAGATTTATAGATTTCTTTTATGTGATCTTAAAGTTCAATAGTGTAATTCCCATGTCAGGGTACGATAATATATTATCATATCAATATATCAACAACAGGTGCACAAGATTCAAGCAGGTCAAAGTACGGGTCAAAAGTTGTTCAAGCGAACAAATGGGTTTTCCAGATTGTTCTTGAGCGATTAATCAACGGTTGTTTGACCGTGATTATTTACGTTTGGATCATGATCCGCTTGTTATAAGGACTAGGATATGTAGTGCACATGCCAAAGGCTACATGATCAAACAACAACTTGGCCAAAACACATGTCAATCGACGCAAGATCGAGGGCTATCAAAATGCATATCGATTTTACGGGTTCACAGGTTTGCCCCGATTTCCAGAAGTCGTGCTTGGTCAACGACGTTTGACCACATATATCTTTCGATCTATACATGATCTGGACTTCATTCAAGTTACAGAGCAAAGTCCTTACAACATACTACAATTACAAACTCTTAAAACACATAAAACATTAACATGAAAAGGATCTATAGGCCCTACATTGTGCTATCGGGCCTTATTTTTCAACTTTTCCGATTTCTTAAAATGTTAGATCCGAGCACTTTGATGTTATGGATCTATGATCCAACAACCCGATCTCTAATTGACACCTTATAACACATATTTAACCAACAAACAATAACATTAACACAAGATTACAAGATTTTTTGAAATTTAGGGTTCTTATACCTTCTAGCTTGGATTTTGATTTACGATCTTTGATCTTGTTCTTGACTTGCTATTAACTCCACCAAGGCTTTTTTCTCACCCTCTCTCACACTAAGTTCCCAAATTTTAGAGAGAGAAGTGATTGGAGAAAATGAAAATGTAAGTAGCCCATTTTCACTCTCTTTAATCTCGTAAATGATGTGATTCGATGTATTGGATTGTAATATATGGCTGGTAAATGACACATATCTAGGGCTAGGGCTATTGGTTAGTTCACCAACCCAATATATGGCAATATTTTCAAGTTAAGTCCAATAATGCATAAAAGGGCATTTAAGTATTTTTGCTTTTAATTTTGATGGTATTTTAGATAATTAGCCAAACCCTTAGGGTTTAGGGTTTGTTAGGGTTTAGGATTTGGAAAAATTTAGGGTTTAGGGTTTGAAAAATTTTAGGGTTTGCAATTTAATTTCCTAAAATTTCCAATTTAGGTTTTCAAAATAGAAAATTAATATTTTAAATTAGAATTAGAATTTTCTAATTATATTAAAATTTCTTAATCATACTTTAAATCTTACTAATTAGGATTAGCATTTCCTAATTACCATCGCTAATTAAGCAATTAGGGTCAATATCACGGATTAGGGTTTACACCCACTTAATTAGGGTTTCTAATAGAAAAATAATTTTCCTAAATTAGAAATTAGATTTTATAATTAGATTAGGGTTTTCTAATTACTTATCTTGAAAATTAGAATTAATATATCCTAATTAACATTAAAAGTATTAAATTAACACTTAGGTTTTCTCGAATTATAAAATTAGGGTTTCAAATCCCGATATTAGGATTTTCTAAATTTGAAATTAGGGTTTGCTAATTAATTAAATTTTACCCTAATTAATATTATAATTAATAGCACTTAAACAATATAATAATCATTTAAGTTCCCAGATTAGGGTTTATATTTCTGAATTAGGGTTTCGAATTCCCGGAACTGAAATTAGGGTTTCTAAAACCCAGGTTTTAGGGTTTTTTTAATCATTAGGGTTTTCTAACAACACGACGATGTTCTTAACATATACTTAGGGTTTGTCACGATATCGTTTATCTAGTCAACCCTTGACCCTTAATCACATCATGCACACATATACACAGAACATATTCACATATTCCTTAATCCTGAATAATTCACCTAAATCCTTCACAGAATTTTGAAATCCTCAAAATTCAATCTTAACAATATCAAACGCATACACTAATTTTCTGTCTATGTTTTAATTTTGAACCTTAAATCAATAAATTAAAATTTTAAAAATATTCTAAATTCTCGGTTGTCACAGTAATCTTCAACAGCTCGAGCCAACGTCTTTGGTGCATAATACGTTCGTTTTGGGTGAAGAAAATATTTGAGGGTTTAAGAAATGGGTTTTGTACTGGGGTCAATACAAAATTTGATTTCACGCTATAAGGGTAGGCTAAGAAGTCTTCGAGAATACGTCAGGAAATTTATTAACAATAGAAATGTCATTCAAAACTGTGACTCTCATCCAAGATTTGGATAACACGTCACATTGATATCTAGCAGGAACAAATTTATGACTGAATAAGTATTATACATGAACAAATATATTTGAACCAAATGGTAATGAAGGTGATCAGCCTTTCATACCTGACTTATACATGCAATATGTACAGAGTACAATTCATGGCAACCAGCAATGATTAACCATAAGCTTATCCAAATGAAACACTCTTAATAGAGTTAAGTAAAACAAACTTGCACAATCATTTGATTACCGCTACATGAATTTATATCGCCTTTATCCAAGACCTAATATTAGTAATATAGATCTCCAATATTAGAATAATATCATCACAATATAATACTATTATATATAAAGATATACACATAATATCCTAAACACATAACCCTATCGATACATAACACACATAAGACTCCTTAGATCAAGTCAAACTATTGCGATGCGAGTTGAAACCGACACAAAATCGACATCCCGATACAATGGGACAATTATCGAGTCTAAGTTCAATTAAACTCGACTTAACACTTAACAATTAACTCAGATAATTTTAATATCGGTCAAAATATTTTTCATAAACTTATACAAATTTTTAGATAATTATTACCATTTATCGCGTATTTTTAATCATTAATAACGTATTTAAATGAATTAAATACCACATAATTCTTTTATCATTAATATTTATTTATTATCAAATATTAATGAAATACATGTCATAATATTATAATATATTTATAATATCATAAAGTATTTTTAATACTTTAAAATCACCTTTATATGATTTTTAAACAATTAAATCCATTATCCAATAATTGCTTTTAATATTAAAATATTAATATTTTCATGACAAAATATCAAAAGTTATATTTTATAACTTCAAATATTTTTATATCACTTAAATCATTTTTATATGATTTATAAAACATTTATTCTAATTTTCCTTAATTTATTTAATATATTTATTAAATAAACTAATTACCATTAATATTAATTAATTAATGAATTTCATCACAAAATATTAAAAGTCACTAAAAATAACTTAAAATATTTTATTATACCATAATATTATTTTTCATGATTTTTCATGAATTAAAATCATTTATAAATAATTTATTTAATATTATACTTAAATAAATTAAATACCATTTATATTCCAAAATATTAAATATTTATGAAATATACTTTAAATAATTAAAACTATTTTTCGAATTTAAAATAAATTTTCGAAATTTTCTAAGTATTTTAATAATTAAAATCTATTTATTTCAATTTATTAATAAATTTACGGAAAATAATAATAATAAACTGTCATTAAAGGGCCTATAGCGTACGACATACACGTCGCTATAGGTGTTCTTGAGTCTGCATTCTTGGTGTTCTTCGACCCTTCATGTCGTAAACTAAGGTTCTTTACTTTGACCATGATTTTATCTAAGTTCCTAATGTATTATGGGCTTCTAATTGAGTTAATCTTGTAGTACTAATGTAGTACTACATCTTTAAACAAGTTTCATAGCCAAAACATATTAAAACATCAAGATCAAAGCTAGCCAAATGTCGACATCAATTGTTTCTTGAGTTTACGGGTTGCCCGAAACTCAAGTAATCAATTGGGTCCTTCTAATCAGCCTTAAATCATAGATTTATAGATTTCTTTTATGTGATCTTAAAGTTCAATAGTGTAATTCCCATGTCAGGGTACGATAATATATTATCATATCAATATATCAACAACAGATGCACAAGATTCAAGCGGTCAAAAGTGCGGGTCGAAGTTGTTTCATGAACAAATCTGGGTTTCAGATTGTTCTTGACGATTAATCAACGGTTGTTTGACCGTGATTATTTACGTTTCGGATCATGATCTGCTTGTTATAAGGACTAGGATATGTAGTGCACATGCCAGGCTACACAGATCAAACAACAACTTGGCCAAAACACATGTCAGACGCAAGATCAGAGGCTATCAAAATGCATATCAGACTTTCTGGGTTCCTGGGTTTGCCCAGATTTCCAGAAGTCGTGCTTGGTCAACGACGTTTGACCACATATATCTTCGATCTATACATGATCTGGACTTGATTCAAGTTACAGAGCAAAGTCCTTACAACATACTACAATTACAAACTCTTAAAACACATAAAACATTAACATGAAAGGATCTATAGTTCCACGACATTAAAGCTATCAGGCCTTATTTTTCAACTTTTCCAGATTTCTTAAAATGTTAGATCCGAGCACTTTGATGTTATGGATCTATGATCCAACAACCCAGATCTCTAATTGACACCTTATAACACATATTTAACCAACAAACAATAACATTAACACAAGATTACAAGATTTTTGAAATTTAGGGTTCTTATACCTTCTAGCTTGGATTTTGATTTCTGATCTTTGATCTTGTTCTTGACTTGCTATTAACTGACCAAGGCTTTGTTTCTCACCCTCTCTCACACTAAGTTCCCAAATTTTAGAGAGAGAAGTGATTGGAGAAAATGAAAATGTAAGTAGCCCATTTTCACTCTCTTTAATCTCGTAAATGATATGATTCGATGTATTGGATTGTAATATATGGCTGGTAAATGACACATATCTAGGGCTAGGGCTATTGGTTAGTTCACCAACCCAATATATGGCAATATTTTCAAGTTAAGTCCAATAATGCATAAAAGGGCATTTAAGTATTTTTGCTTTTAATTTTGATGGTATTTTAGACAATTAGCCAAACCCTTAGGGTTTAGGGTTTGGTTAGGGTTTAGGATTTGGAAAAATTTAGGGTTTAGAGTTTGAAAAATTTTAGGGTTTGCAATTTAATTTCCTAAAATTTCCAATTTAGGTTTTCAAAAATAGAAAATTAATATTTTTAAATTAGAATTAGAATTTTCTAATTATATTAAAATTTCTTAATCATACTTTAAATCTTACTAATTAGGATTAGCATTTCCTAATTACCATCGCTAATTAAGCAATTAGGGTCAATATCACGGATTAGGGTTTACAACCCACGAATTAGGGTTTCTAATAGAAAAATAATTTTCCTAAATTAGAAATTAGATTTTATAATTAGATTAGGGTTTTCTAATTACTTATCTTGAAAATTAGAATTAATATATCCTAATTAACATTAAAAGTATTAAATTAACACTTAGGTTTTCTCGAATTATAAAATTAGGGTTTCAAATCCCGATATTAGGATTTTCTAAATTTGAAATTAGGGTTTGCTAATTAATTAAGTTTTACCCTAATTAATATTATAATTAATAGCACTTAAACAATATAATAATCATTTAAGTTCCCAGATTAGGGTTTATATTTCTGAATTAGGGTTTCGGATTCCCAGAACTGAAATTAGGGTTTCTAGAACCGGTTTTAGGGTTTTTTTGTTAATCATTAGGGTTTTCTAACCGAACGCTGACGTTCTTAACATATACTTAGGGTTTGTCACAGATATCGTTTATCTAGTCAACCCTTGACCCTTAATCACATCATGCACACATATACACAGAACATATTCACATATTCCTTAATCCTGAATAATTCACCTAAATCCTTCACAGAATTTTGAAATCCTCAAAATTCAATCTTAACAATATCAAACGCATACACTAATTTTCTGTCTATGTTTTAATTTTGAACCTTAAATCAATAAATTAAAATTTTAAAAATATTCTAAATTCTCGGGTTGTCACAGTAATCTTCAACAGCTCGAGCCAACGTCTTTGGTGCATAATACGTTCGTTTTGGGTGAAGAAAATATTTGAGGTTTAAGAAATGGGTTTTATCTTTGAATCAATACAAAATTTGATTTCACGCTATAGGGGTAGGCTAAGAAGTCTTCGAGAATACGTCAGGAAATTTATTAACAATAGAAATGTCATTCAAAACTGTGACTCTCATCCAAGATTTGGATAACACGTCACATTGATATCTAGCAGGAACAAATTTATGACTGAATAAGTATTATACATGAACAAATATATTTGAACCAAATGGTAATGAAGGTGATCAGCCTTTCATACCTGACTTATACATGCAATATGTACAGAGTACAATTCATGGCAACCAGCAATGATTAACCATAAGCTTATCCGAATGAAACACTCTTAATAGAGTTAAGTAAAACAAACTTGCCTGAACCGTTGATTACCGCTACGCAATTTATATCGCCTTATCCGAAGACCTAATATTAGTAATATAGATCTCCAATATTAGAATAATATCATCACAATATAATACTATTATATATAAAGATATACACATAATATCCTAAACACATAACCCTATCGATCCATAACACACATAAGACTCGGTATCAAAGTCAAACTATTGCGATCGAGTTGAAACCGAAACAAAATCGACATCCCGAATACCTCTAGTGGGACAATTATCGAGTCTAAGTTCAATTAAACTCGACTTAACACTTAACAATTAACTCGGATAATTTTAATATCGACCAAAATATTTTCATAAACTTATACAAATTTTTAGATAATTATTACCATTTATCGCGTATTTTTAATCATTAATAACGATTTAAATGAATTAAATACCACATAATTCTTTTATCATTAATATTTATTTATTATCAAATATTAATGAAATACATGTCATAATATTATAATATATTTATAATATCATAAAGTATTTTAATACTTTAAAATCACCTTTATATGATTTTTAAACAATTAAATCCATTATCCAATAATTGCTTTTAATATTAAAATATTAATATTTTCATGACAAAATATCAAAAGTTATATTTTATAACTTCAAATATTTTTATATCACTTAAATCATTTTTATATGATTTATAAAACATTTATTCTAATTTTCCTTAATTTATTTAATATATTTATTAAATAAACTAATTACCATTAATATTAATTAATTAATGAATTTCATCACAAAATATTAAAAGTCACTCACTAAAAATAACTTAAAATATTTTATTATACCATAATATTATTTTTCATGATTTTTCATGAATTAAAATTATTTTTAAATAATTTATTTAATATTATACTTAAATAAATTAAATACCATTTATATTCCAAAAATATTAAATATTTATGAAATATACTTTAAATAATTAAAAACTATTTTTCAGAATTTAAAATAAATTTTCAGAATTTTCTAAGTGTTTTTAATAATTAAAATCTATTTATTTCAATTTATTAATAAATTTCTGGAAAATAATAATAATAAACTGTCATAGCTATCTTATAGCTATAGCGTACGACGCGTCATATAGGTGTTCTTGAGTCATTTTGGTGTTCTTCGCACCTTCATGTCAGAAACTAAGGTTGCTACTTTGACCATGATTTTATCTAAGTTCCTAATGTATTATGGGCTTCTAATTGAGTTAATCTTGTAGTACTAATGTAGTACTACATCTTTAAACAAGTTTCATAGCCAAAACATATTAAAACATCAAGATCAAAGCTAGCCAAATGTCGACATTACGTGTTTCGAGAGTTTACGGGTTGCCCGAAACTCAAGTAATTGTTGGAATCCCTTCTAATCAGCCTTAAATCATAGATTTATAGATTTCTTTTATGTGATCTTAAAGTTCAATAGTGTAATTCCCATGTCAGGGTACGATAATATATTATCATATCAATATATCAACAACAGATGCACAAGATTCAAGCAGGTCAAAGTACGGGTCAGAAGTTGTTCATGAACAAATCTGGGTTTTCCAGATTGTTCTTGAGCGATTAGTCAACTATTGTTTGACCGCGATTATTTACGTTTGGATCATGATCCGCTTGTTATAAGGACTAGGATATGTAGTGCACATGCCAAAGTACACGATCAAACAACAAATTGGCCAAAACACATGTTAGACGCAAGATCAGAGGCTATCAAAATGCATATCAGACTTTTTGGGTTCCTGGGTTTGCCCAGATTTCCAGAAGTCGTGCTTGGTCAACGACGTTTGACCACATATATCTTTCAATCTATACATGATTTGGACTTGATTCAAGTTACAGAGCAAAGTCCTTACAACATACTACAATTACAAACTCTTAAAACACATAAAACATTAACATGAAAGGATCTATAGGCCCTGACATTAGGCTATCAGGCCTTATTTTTCAACTTTTCCAGATTTCTTAAAATGTTAGATCCGAGCACTTTGATGTTATGGATCTATGATCCAACAACCCAGATCTCTAATTGACACCTTATAACACATATTTAACCAACAAACAATAACATTAACACAAGATTACAAGATTTTTTGAAATTTAGGGTTCTTATACCTTCTAGCTTGGATTTGATTTACGATCTTTGATCTTGTTCTTGACTTGCTATTAACTCCACCAAGGCTTTGTTTCTCACCCTCTCTCACACTAAGTTCCCAAATTTTAGAGAGAGAAGTGATTGGAGAAAATGAAAATGTAAGTAGCCCATTTTCACTCTCTTTAATCTCGTAAATGATATGATTCGATGTATTGGATTGCAATATATGGTACAGTAAATGACACATATCTGGGGCTAGGGCTATTGGTTAGTTCACCAACCCAATATATGGCAATATTTTCAAGTTAAGTCCAATAATGCATAAAAGGGCATTTAAGTCTTTTTGCTTTTAATTTTGATGGTATTTTAGACAATTAGCCAAAACCCTTAGGGTTTAGGGTTTGGTTAGGGTTTAGGATTTGGAAAATTTTAGGGTTTAGGGTTTGAAAAATTTTAGGGTTTGCAATTTAATTTCCTAAAATTTCCAATTTAGGTTTTCAAAATAGAAAATTAATATTTTTAAATTAGAATTAGAATTTTCTAATTATATTAAAATTTCTTAATCATACTTTAAATCTTACTAATTAGGATTAGCATTTCCTAATTACCATCGCTAATTAAGCAATTAGGGTCAATATCACGGATTAGGGTTTACAACCCACGAATTAGGGTTTCTAATAGAAAAATAATTTTCCTAAATTAGAAATTAGATTTTATAATTAGATTAGGGTTTTCTAATTACTTATCTTGAAAATTAGAATTAATATATCCTAATTAACATTAAAAGTATTAAATTAACACTTAGGTTTTCTCGAATTATAAAATTAGGGTTTCAAATCCCGATATTAGGATTTTCTAAATTTGAAATTAGGGTTTGCTAATTAATTAAGTTTTACCCTAATTAATATTATAATTAATAGCACTTAAACAATATAATAATCATTTAAGTTCCCAGATTAGGGTTTATATTTCTGAATTAGGGTTTCGGATTCCCAGAACTGAAATTAGGGTTTCTAAAACCGGTTTTAGGGTTTTTTTGTTAATCATTAGGGTTTTCTAACCGAACACTGACGTTCTTAACATATACTTAGGGTTTGTCACAGATATCGTTTATCTAGTCAACCCTTGACCCTTAATCACATCATGCACACATATACACAGAACATATTCACATATTCCTTAATCTCTAATAATTCACCTAAATCCTTCACGAAATTTTGAAATCCTCAAAATTCAATCTTAACAATATCAAACGATACACTAATTTTTTCTGTACATGTTTTAATTTTGAACCTTAAATCAATAAATTAAAATTTTAAAAATATTCTAAATTCTCGGTTGTCACAAGAATCTTCAATGATTTCGAGCCAACGCTCTTTAAGTATAATACGTTCGTTTTGGGTGAAGAAAATATTTGAGGGTTTAAGAAATGGGTTTTGTCTTCGGGTCAATACAAAATTTGATTTCACGCTATATAGGGTAGGCTAAGAAGTCTTGAGAATACGTCGAAAAATTTATTAACAATAGAAATGTCATTCAAATCGTGACTCTCATCCAAGACTTGGATAACACGTCACATTGATATCTAAAGAGAACAAATTTATGACTGAAATAAGTATTATACATGAACAAATATATTTGAACCAACTGGTAATGAAGGTGATCAGCCTTTCATACCTGACTTATACATGCAATATGTACAGAGTACAATTCATGGCAACCAGCAATGATTAACCATAAGCTTATCCAAATGAAACACTCTTAATAGAGTTAAGTAAAACAAACTTGCCCAACCCGTTGATTACCGCTACGCAATTTATATCGCCTTATCCGAAGACCTAATATTAGTAATATAGATCTTCAATATTAGAATAATATCATCACAAAATAATACTATTATATATAAAGATATACACATAATATCCTAAACACATAACCCTATCAGTCTATAACACACATAAGACTCGGTATCAAGTCAAACTATTGCAGTCTGAGTTGAAACCGACACAAATCTGACATCCCGACAGTCTAGTCGGACAATTATCGAGTCTAAGTTCAATTAAACTCTGACTTAACACTTAACAATTAACTCAGATAATTTTAATATCAGTCAAAATATTTTTCATAAACTTATACAAATTTTTAGATAATTATTACCATTTATCGCGTATTTTTAATCATTAATAACGTATTTAAATGAATTAAATACCACATAATTCTTTTATCATTAATATTTATTTATTATCAAATATTAATGAAATACATGTATCATAATATTATAATATATTTATAATATCATAAAGTATTTTTAATACTTTAAAATCACCTTTATATGATTTTTAAACAATTAAATCCATTATCCAATAATTGCTTTTAATATTAAAATATTAATATTTTCATGACAAAATATCAAAAGTTATATTTTATAACTTCAAATATTTTTATATCACTTAAATCATTTTTATATGATTTATAAAACATTTATTCTAATTTTCCTTAATTTATTTAATATATTTATTAAATAAAATAATTACCATTAATATTAATTAATTAATGAATTTCATCACAAAATATTAAAAGTCACTAAAAATAACTTAAAATATTTTATTATACCATAATATTATTTTTCATGATTTTTCATGAATTAAAATTATTTTTAAATAATTTATTTAATATTATACTTAAATAAATTAAATACCATTTATATTCCAAAATATAAATATTTATGAAATATACTTTAAATAATTAAAAACTATTTTTCGTAATTTAAAATAAATTTTCGAAATTTTCTAAGTGTTTTAATAATTAAAATCTATTTATTTCAATTTATTAATAAATTTCGGAAAATAATAATAATAAATCGTCAGCTAAAGGGCCCTATATAGCGACGAATATCGTCGCTATAGGTGTTCTTGAGTCTATTCTTGGTGTTCTTCGACCTTCATGTCGTAAACTAAGGTTCAAGCACTTTGACCATGATTTTATCTAAGTTCCTAATGTATTATGGGCTTCTAATTGAGTTAATCTTGTAGTACTAATGTAGTACTACATCTTTAAACAAGTTTCATAGCCAAAACATATTAAAACATCAAGATCAAAGCTAGCCAAATGTCGACATCGTTGTTTCTTGAGTTTCGGGTTGCCCGTAAACTCAAGTAGTAGTGTGGTCCTTCTAATCACCTTTTTAAATCATAGATTTATAGATTTCTTTTATGTGATCTTAAAGTTCAATAGTGTAATTCCCATGTCAGGGTACGATAATATATTATCATATCAATATATCAACAACAGATGCACAAGATTCAAGCAGGTCAAAGTACGGGTCAGAAGTTGTTTCATGAACAAATCTGGGTTTTCCAGATTGTTCTTCAGGCAGTTGGTCAACGGTTGTTTGACCGTGATTATTTACGTTTCGGATCATGATCTGCTTGTTATAAGGACTAGGATATGTAGTGCACATGCCAGGCTACACAGATCAAACAACAACTTGGCCAAAACACATGTCAGACGCAAGATCAGAGGCTATCAAAATGCATATCAGACTTTCTGGGTTCCCGGGTTTGCCTGATTTTCCGAAAGTCGTGCTTGGTCAACGACGTCAATTACCATATATCTTCGATCTATACATGATCCGGACTTGATTCAAGTTACAGAGCAAAAGTCCTTACAACATACTACAATTACAAACTCTTAAAACACATAAAACATTAACATGAAAGGATCTATAGGCCCCGACATTGTGCTATCGGCCTTATTTTTCAACTTTTCCAGTTTCTTAAAATGTTAGATCCGAAAGCACTTTGATGTTATGGATCTATGATCCAACAACCCGATCTCTAATTGACACCTTATAACACATATTTAACCAACAAACAATAACATTAACACAAGATTACAAGATTTTTGAAATTTAGGTTCTTATACCTTCTAGCTTGGATTTTGATTTACGATCTTTGATCTTGTTCTTGACTTGCTATTAACTCGACTAAGGCTTTGTTTCTCACCCTCTCTCACACTAAGTTCCCAAATTTTAGAGAGAGAAGTGATTGGAGAAAATGAAAATGTAAGTAGCCCATTTTCACTCTCTTTAATCTAAGTAAATGATATGATTCGATGTATTGGATTATAATATATATGGTGGTAAATGACACATATCTAGGGCTAGGGCTATTGGTTAGTTCACCAACCCAATATATGGCAATATTTTCAAGTTAAGTCCAATAATGCATAAAAGGGCATTTAAGTCTTTTGCTTTTAATTTTGATGGTATTTTAGATAATTAGCCAAACCCTTAGGGTTTAGGGTTTGGTTAGGGTTTAGGATTTGGAAAATTTAGGGTTTAGGGTTTGAAAAATTTTAGGGTTTGCAATTTAATTTCCTAAAATTTCCAATTTAGGTTTTCAAAATAGAAAATTAATATTTTTAAATTAGAATTAGAATTTTCTAATTATATTAAAATTTCTTAATCATACTTTAAATCTTACTAATTAGGATTAGCATTTCCTAATTACCATCGCTAATTAAGCAATTAGGGTCAATATCACGGATTAGGGTTTACAACCCACGAATTAGGGTTTCTAATAGAAAAATAATTTTCCTAAATTAGAAATTAGATTTTATAATTAGATTAGGGTTTTCTAATTACTTATCTTGAAAATTAGAATTAATATATCCTAATTAACATTAAAAGTATTAAATTAACACTTAGGTTTTCTCGAATTATAAAATTAGGGTTTCAAATCCCGATATTAGGATTTTCTAAATTTGAAATTAGGGTTTGCTAATTAATTAAGTTTTACCCTAATTAATATTATAATTAATAGCACTTAAACAATATAATAATCATTTAAGTTCCCGATTAGGGTTTATATTTACGAATTAGGGTTTGGATTCCCAAACCTGAAATTAGGGTTTTAAAACCCGGTTTTAGGGTTTTTTGTTAATCATTAGGGTTTTCTAACCTAACACCGACGTTTTAACAACATATACTTAGGTTTGTCACAGATATCGCTTATCTAGTCAACCTCGACCTTAATCACATCATGCACACATATATACGTAACATATTCACATATTCCTTAATCCCTAATAATTCACCTAAATCCTTCACGAAATTTTGAAATCCTCAAAATTCAATCTTAACAATATCAAACGCATACACTAATTTTCTGTCTATGTTTTAATTTTGAACCTTAAATCAATAAATTAAAATTTTAAAATATTCTAAATTCTCGGGTTGTCACAAAGAATCTTCAATGAATCGAGCCAACGCTCTTTAGTGCATAATAATCGTTCGTTTTGGGTGAAGAAAATATTTGAGGGTTTAAGAAATGGGTTTTGTACTAGGGTCAATACAAAATTTGATTTCACGCTATAAGGGTAGGCTAAGAAGTCTTCGAGAATACGTCAGGAAATTTATTAACAATAGAAATGTCATTCAAAACTGTGACTCTCATCCAAGACTTGGATAACACGTCACATTGATATCTAACAGGAACAAATTTATGACTGAATAAGTATTATACATGAACAAATATATTTGAATCAACTGGTATTGAAGGTGATCAGCCTTTCATACCTGACTTATACATGCAATATGTACAGAGTACAATTCATGGCAACCAGCAATGATTAACCATAAGCTTATCCGAATGAAACACTCTTAATAGAGTTAAGTAAAACAAACTTGCCTGAACCGTTGATTACCGCTACGCAATTTATATCGCCTTATCCGAAGACCTAATATTAGTAATATAGATCTCCAATATTAGAATAATATCATCACAATATAATACTATTATATATATAGATATACACAGAATATCCTAAACACATAACCCTATCAATCTATAACACACATAAGACTCGGTATCAAGTCAAACTATTGCAGTCTGAGTTGAAACCGACACAAATCTGACATCCCAACAGTCTAGTCGGACAATTATCGAGTCTAAGTTCAATTAAACTCTGACTTAACACTTAACAATTAACTCAGATAATTTTAATATCGGTCAAAATATTTTTCATAAACTTATACAAATTTTTAGATAATTATTACCATTTATCGCGTATTTTAATCATTAATAACGATTTAAATGAATTAAATACCACATAATTCTTTTATCATTAATATTTATTTATTATCAAATATTAATGAAATACATGTCATAATATTATAATATATTTATAATATCATAAAGTATTTTAATACTTTAAAATCACCTTTATATGATTTTTAAACAATTAAATCCATTATCCAATAATTGCTTTTAATATTAAAATATTAATATTTTCATGACAAAATATCAAAAGTTATATTTTATAACTTCAAATATTTTTATATCACTTAAATCATTTTTATATGATTTATAAAACATTTATTCTAATTTTCCTTAATTTATTTAATATATTTATTAAATAAACTAATTACCATTAATATTAATTAAATAATGAATTTCATCACAAAATATTAAAAGTCACTAAAAATAACTTAAAATATTTTATTATACCATAATATTATTTTTCATGATTTTTCATGAATTAAAATTATTTTTAAATAATTTATTTAATATTATACTTAAATAAATTAAATACCATTTATATTCCAAAAATATTAAATATTTATGAAATATACTTTAAATAATTAAAAACTATTTTTCAGAATTTAAAATAAATTTTCAGAATTTTCTAAGTGTTTTAATAATTAAAATCTATTTATTTCAATTTATTAATAAATTTCGGAAAATAATAATAATAAACGTCATTAAAAAGGGCCTTATAGCGACAGACACGTCGCTATAGGTGTTCTTGAGTCTGTTCTTGGTGTTCTTCAGACCTTCATGTCAGAAACAAAGGTTGCTACTTTGACCATGATTTTATCTAAGTTCCTAATGTATTATGGGCTTCTAATTGAGTTAATCTTGTAGTACTAATGTAGTACTACATCTTTAAACAAGTTTCATAGCCAAAACATATTAAAACATCAAGATCAAAGCTAGCCAAATGTCTGACAACGCTGTTCTTGAGTTTCTGGGTTGCCCAGAAACTCAAGTAGTGTTAGGGTCCTTCTAATCAGCCTTAAATCATAGATTTATAGATTTCTTTTATGTGATCTTAAAGTTCAATAGTGTAATTCCCATGTCAGGGTACGATAATATATTATCATATCAATATATCAACAACAGATGCACAAGATTCAAGCAGGTCAAAGTACGGGTCGAAAGTTGTTTCGCTGAACAAATCTGGGTTTTCCAGATTGTTCTTTGAGCGATTAATTCAACTATTGTTTGACCGTGATTATTTACGTTTCGGATCATGATCTGCTTGTTATAAGGACTAGGATATGTAGTGCACATGCCAGGCTACACAGATCAAACAACAACTTGGCCAAAACACATGTCAGACGCAAGATCAGAGGCTATCAAAAAATCATATCAGACTTTCTGGGTTCCTGGGTTTGCCCAGATTTCCAGAAGTCGTGCTTGGTCAACGACGTTTGACCACATATATCTTTCGATCTATACATGATCTGGACTTGATTCAAGTTACAGAGCAAAGTCCTTACAACATACTACAATTACAAACTCTTAAAACACATAAAACATTAACATGAAAGGATCTATAGGCCCTGACATTAGGCTATCAGGCCTTATTTTTCAACTTTTCCAGATTTCTTAAAATGTTAGATCCGAGCACTTTGATGTTATGGATCTATGATCCAACAACCCAGATCTCTAATTGACACCTTATAACACATATTTAACCAACAAACAATAACATTAACACAAGATTACAAGATTTTTGAAATTTAGGGTTCTTATACCTTCTAGCTTGGATTTTGATTTCTGATCTTTGATCTTGTTCTTGACTTGCTATTAACTGACCAAGGCTTTGTTTCTCACCCTCTCTCACACTAAGTTCCCAAATTTTAGAGAGAGAAGTGATTGGAGAAAATGAAAATGTAAGTAGCCCATTTTCACTCTCTTTAATCTCGTAAATGATATGATTCGATGTATTGGATTGCAATATATGGTTGTAAATGACACATATCTAGGGCTAGGGCTATTGGTTAGTTCACCAACCCAATATATGGCAATATTTTCAAGTTAAGTCCAATAATGCATAAAAGGGCATTTAAGTCTTTTGCTTTTAATTTTGATGGTATTTTAGACAATTAGCCAAACCCTTGGGGTTTAGGGTTTGGTTAGGGTTTAGGATTTGGAAAAATTTAGGGTTTAGGGTTTGAAAAATTTTAGGGTTTGCAATTTAATTTCCTAAAATTTCCAATTTAGGTTTTCAAAAATAGAAAATTAATATTTTTAAATTAGAATTAGAATTTTCTAATTATATTAAAATTTCTTAATCATACTTTAAATCTTACTAATTAGGATTAGCATTTCCTAATTACCATCGCTAATTAAGCAATTAGGGTCAATATCACTTAATTAGGGTTTACAACCCACTTTAATTAGGGTTTCTAATAGAAAAATAATTTTCCTAAATTAGAAATTAGATTTTATAATTAGATTAGGGTTTTCTAATTACTTATCTTGAAAATTAGAATTAATATATCCTAATTAACATTAAAAGTATTAAATTAACACTTAGGTTTTCTCGAATTATAAAATTAGGGTTTCAAATCCCGATATTAGGATTTTCTAAATTTGAAATTAGGGTTTGCTAATTAATTAAGTTTTACCCTAATTAATATTATAATTAATAGCACTTAAACAATATAATAATCATTTAAGTTCCCATTAGGGTTTATATTTACGAATTAGGGTTTGATTCCTAAATCGAAATTAGGGTTTCTAAAACCTAGGTTTTAGGGTTTTTTTGTTAATCATTAGGGTTTTCTAACCGAACGTTGACGTTCTTAACATATACTTAGGGTTTGTCACGATATCGTTTATCTAGGTCAACCTCGACCCTTAATCACATCATGCACACATATACACGTAACATATTCACATATTCCTTAATCTCGAATAATTCACCTAAATCCTTCACGAAATTTTGAAATCCTCAAAATTCAATCTTAACAATATCAAACGACACACTAATTTTACGTACATGTTTTAATTTTGAACCTTAAATCAATAAATTAAAATTTTAAAATATTCTAAATTCTCGTGTTGTCACAAAAATCTTCAATGGCTTTCGAGCCAACGCTTTTAAGCGCATAATACGTTCGTTTTGGGTGAAGAAAATATTTGAGGGTTTAAGAAATGGGTTTTGTACTGGGGTCAATACAAAATTTGATTTCACGCTATAAGGGTAGGCTAAGAAGTCTTCGAGAATACGTCAGGAAATTTATTAACAATAGAAATGTCATTCAAAACTGTGACTCTCATCCAAGACTTGGATAACACGTCACATTGATATCTAGCAGGAACAAATTTATGACTGAATAAGTATTATACATGAACAAATATATTTGAACCAACTGGTAATGAAGGTGATCAGCCTTTCATACCTGACTTATACATGCAATATGTACAGAGTACAATTCATGGCAACCAGCAATGATTAACCATAAGCTTATCCAAATGAAACACTCTTAATAGAGTTAAGTAAAACAAACTTGCCTGAACCGTTGATTACCGCTACGCAATTTATATCGCCTTATCCGAAGACCTAATATTAGTAATATAGATCTCCAATATTAGAATAATATCATCACAATATAATACTATTATATATAAAGATATACACAGAATATCCTAAACACATAACCCTATCAGTCTATAACACACATAAGACTCGGTATCAAGTCAAACTATTGCAGTCTGAGTTGAAACCGACACAAATCTGACATCCCGACAGTCTAGTCGGACAATTATCGAGTCTAAGTTCAATTAAACTCTGACTTAACACTTAACAATTAACTCAGATAATTTTAATATCAGTCAAAATATTTTTCATAAACTTATACAAATTTTTAGATAATTATTACCATTTATCGCGTATTTTTAATCATTAATAACGTATTTAAATGAATTAAATACCACATAATTCTTTTATCATTAATATTTATTTATTATCAAATATTAATGAAATACATGTCATAATATTATAATATATTTATAATATCATAAAGTATTTTTAATACTTTAAAATCACCTTTATATGATTTTTAAACAATTAAATCCATTATCCAATAATTGCTTTTAATATTAAAATATTAATATTTTCATGACAAAATATCAAAAGTTATATTTTATAACTTCAAATATTTTTATATCACTTAAATCATTTTTATATGATTTATAAAACATTTATTCTATTTTTCCTTAATTTATTTAATATATTTATTAAATAAACTAATTACCATTAATATTAATTAATTAATGAATTTCATCACAAAATATTAAAAGTCACTAAAAATAACTTAAAATATTTTATTATACCATAATATTATTTTTCATGATTTTCATGAATTAAAATTATTTTTAAATAATTTATTTAATATTATACTTAAATAAATTAAATACCATTTATATTCCAAAATATTAAATATTTATGAAATATACTTTAAATAATTAAAAACTATTTTTCAGAATTTAAAATAAATTTTTAGAATTTTCTAAGTATTTTTAATAATTAAAATCTATTTATTTCAATTTATTAATAAATTTCTGGAAAATAATAATAATAAACTGTCACTAAAGGGCCCTATAGCGACAGACACGTCGCTATAGGTGTTCTTGAGTCTGTTCTTGGTGTTCTTCAGACCTTCATGTCAGAAACTAAGGTTGCTACTTTGACCATGATTTTATCTAAGTTCCTAATGTATTATGGGCTTCTAATTGAGTTAATCTTGTAGTACTAATGTAGTACTACATCTTTAAACAAGTTTCATAGCCAAAACATATTAAAACATCAAGATCAAAGCTAGCCAAATGTCCGACATGTTGTTTCGAAGTTTACGGGTTGCCCAGAAACTCAAGTAGTGTTAGGGTCCTTCTAATCAGCCTTAAATCATAGATTTATAGATTTCTTTTATGTGATCTTAAAGTTCAATAGTGTAATTCCCATGTCAGGGTACGATAATATATTATCATATCAATATATCAACAACAGATGCACAAGATTCAAGCAGGTCAAAGTACGGGTCAGAAGTTGTTCATGAACAAATCTGGGTTTTCCAGATTGTTTTCTTGAGTGATTAGTCAACTATTGTTCGACCGTGATTATTTACGTTTCGGATCATGATCTGCTTGTTATAAGGACTAGGATATGTAGTGCACATGCCAGGCTACACAGATCAAACAACAACTTGGCCAAAACACATGTCAGACGCAAGATCAGAGGCTATCAAAATGCATATCAGACTTTCTGGGTTCCTGGGTTTGCCCAGATTTCCAGAAGTCGTGCTTGGTCAACGACGTTTGACCACATATATCTCTCGATCTATACATGATCTGGACTTGATTCAAGTTACAGAGCAAAGTCCTTACAACATACTACAATTACAAACTCTTAAAACACATAAAACATTAACATGAAAGGATCTATAGACCCTGACATTAGGCTATCAGGCCTTATTTTTCAACTTTTCCAGATTTCTTAAAATGTTAGATCCGAGCACTTTGATGTTATGGATCTATGATCCAACAACCCAGATCTCTAATTGACACCTTATAACACATATTTAACCAACAAACAATAACATTAACACAAGATTACAAGATTTTTGAAATTTAGGGTTCTTATACCTTCTAGCTTGGATTTTGATTTCTGATCTTTGATCTTGTTCTTGACTTGCTATTAACTGACCAAGGCTTTGTTTCTCACCCTCTCTCACACTAAGTTCCCAAATTTTAGAGAGAGAAGTGATTGGAGAAAATGAAAATGTAAGTAGCCCATTTTCACTCCCTTTAATCTCGTAAATGATATGATTCGATGTATTGGATTGCAATATATGGCTAGTAAATGACACATATCTAGGGCTAGGGCTATTGGTTAGTTCACCAACCCAATATATGTCAATATTTTCAAGTTAAGTCCAATAATGCATAAAAGGGCATTTAAGTCTTTTTGCTTTTAATTTTAATGGTATTTTAGACAATTAGCCAAATCCTTAGGGTTTAGGGTTTGGTTAGGGTTTAGGATTTGGAAAAATTTAGGGTTTAGGGTTTGAAAAATTTTAGGGTTTGCAATTTAATTTCTTAAAATTTCCAATTTAGGTTTTCAAAAAGAGAAAATTAATATTTTTAAATTAGAATTAGAATTTTCTAATTATATTAAAATTTCTTAATCATACTTTAAATCTTACTAATTAGGATTAGCATTTCCTAATTACCATCGCTAATTAAGCAATTAGGGTCAATATCACGGATTAGGGTTTACAACCCACGAATTAGGGTTTCTAATAGAAAAATAATTTTTCTAAATTAGAAATTAGATTTTATAATTAGATTAGGCTTTTCTAATTATTTATCTTGAAAATTAGAATTAATATATCCTAATTAACATTAAAAGTATTAAATTAACACTTAGGTTTTCTCGAATTATAAAATTAGGGTTTCAAATCCCGATATTAGGATTTTCTAAATTTGAAATTAGGGTTTGCTAATTAATTAAGTTTTATCCTAATTAATATTATAATTAATAGCACTTAAACAATATAATAATCATTTAAGTTCCCGATTAGGGTTTATATTTACGAATTAGGGTTTGATTTCCTTTAATCGAAATTAGGGTTTCTAGAACCGGTTTTAGGGTTTTTTTGTTAATCATTAGGGTTTTCTAACCGAACGCTGACGTTCTTAACATATATTTAGGGTTTGTCACAGATATCGTTTATCTGGTCAACCCTTGACCCTTAATCACATCATGCACACATATACACAGAACATATTCACATATTCCTTAATCCTGAATAATTCACCTAAATCCTTCACAGAATTTTGAAATCCTCAAAATTCAATCTTAACAATATCAAACGCATACACTAATTTTCTGTCTATGTTTTAATTTTGAACCTTAAATGAATAAATTAAAATTTTAAAAATATTCTAAATTCTCTGGTTGTCACAAAGAATCTTCAATGTACTTTCGAGCCAACGTGTTTGGCGCATAATACGTTCGTTTTGGGTGAAGAAAATATTTAAGGGTTTAAGAAATGGGTTTTGTACTGGGGTCAATACAAAATTTGATTTCGCGCTATAAGGGTAGGCTAAGAAGTCTTCGAGAATACGTCAGGAAATTTATTAACAATAGAAATGTCATTCAAAACTGTGACTCTCATCCAAGACTTGGATAACACGTCACATTGATATCTAGCAGGAACAATTTTATGACTGAATAAGTATTATACATGAACAAATATATTTGAACCAACTGGTAATGAAGGTGATCGACCTTTTTCATACCGACTTATACATGCAATATATATACAGAGTACAATTCATGGCAACCAGCAATGATTAACCATAAGCTTATCCGAATGAAACACTCTTAATAGAGTTAAGTAAAACAAACTTGCCTGAACCGTTGATTACCGCTACGCAATTTATATCGCCTTATCCGAAGACCTAATATTAGTAATATAGATCTCCAATATTAGAATAATATCATCATAATATAATACTATTATATATATAGATATACACAGAATATCCTAAACACATAACCCTATCAGTCTATAACACACATAAGACTCGGTATCAAGTCAAACTATTGCAGTCTGAGTTGAAACCGACACAAATCTGACATCCCGACAGTCTAGTCGGACAATTATCGAGTCTAAGTTCAATTAAACTCTGACTTAACACTTAACAATTAACTCAGATAATTTTAATATCTGTCAAAATATTTTTCATAAACTTATACAAATTTTTAGATAATTATTACCATTTATCGCGTATTTTTAATCATTAATAACGTATTTTAATGAATTAAATACCACATAATTCTTTTATCATTAATATTTATTTATTATCAAATATTAATGAAATACATGTCATAATATTATAATATATTTATAATATCATAAAGTATTTTTAATACTTTAAAATCACCTTTATATGATTTTTAAACAATTAAATCCATTATCCAATAATTGCTTTTAAAATTAGGTATACGCCACCCATCTTGGGTCGCCACTTACATGGTACATAAATTCAAATACAACTTACTAATATAACTATAATCGTGTAATAATACGATATAAAACGTGAGTTTGAATACAAATATTGTCTACTAGATATTATACAAACTCAAAAGGAGTCCTCATTACAACTATTATATCACTATTTCACGTAATAGTGAGGACTACTAATGCTATCCTCTCGACCATTACTCCGCTCCCCGACTCGTCCCAAATTTATGTTCTCATTTCCTCAAGAGAACAAAGGAAAGAAAGGGTGAGCTCAACTAGCCCAAAGAAGAAATATTATGACTAAGATAATGCGTAATAAATTTATCATTAGCCTTCAACAAAGTTAAACCGATAAAATACAATAGACAACCATTTAATCATAGCTGAATAAGCAATCCATTAAAAGAGTCAAGTAGAGAATAAAGTCTACTATCATTTAGGTTTTAAAAGGTTTTCATCAATTTTTATCACGAGACCCAAATTTTAATAAATAAACCACCACATCTAATCATCCCCGTACTACTTGGCCAAGGATTTTCATCAAATTATCAATGGTCATGACTATACCGAAACACCCCGGTCATAATCATACCAAAAACTATCCATCATTGCATTACAGGTGCCACTGAGGACTTTTGTCACATCATTTATATCAAGTCATGATTATACCGAATGATCCCTGGTCATAATCATACTAAGTTCATCTATGCACGTAAGCCAAAGATAACATAATATAACATGAGGATGATGACAATGACATAATAATTCAATAAAACAAGTTCAAGAATTATTTAATCCATGAATTATTAACGTCCAAATTGTCAACATAATACTGTTTCATAGAGTAAAATTCAAGAATGATCAGAAGAATATTTCCATGAAAAGATACTGGATGAAACGCAAATATCAAGGATATTCTACTAATTTCATGGAGTATAAAGTCAAAGTTTTAACTAACCGGGTATAATAAAGAATGGAATAACAAAAGAAATCACCATGCATGCGGATTGTGATGTAGAAAGTTATTCCAATGTAATAATAATAATCTTAACCAAAATCGTGAAATTCACAATCATGTGATGTTCCAACAGAATAATAAAGATGGAACCAGCATCCTGTAAAACACACATGATAGATATTCCAATGAATGATAAAGATTTTAACGGAACCAGTCCTGTAAAACACACGCATGTGATGTTCCAACAGTAATAATAAAGATTTTAACAGTCCTAAAACACACGTGCATGTGATGTTCCAATGTAATAATAGAAGAATGTCACCAAGTATAGGTAAACCGCATATACAAAAGTTATTCCAATGTAATAATAAGCAATGGAATAACATAAGGATTTCACCAAGTATAGGTATGCCGCAGATACAAAAGTTATGTATAGGGTATGCCACTTTTACAAAAGTTATTCCAATGTAATAATAATGAATGAAATAATGTAAGTTCTCTTCAAGAAGAAAGAATAACACCCCTTACGGGTACCGTAAAAATAACCTAATATAAAGAAGTAGTGAAGTAATAAATCTTCTTCTTCTCTATATAATTTTTCTCTCTATAACTTCTTTCTATAATTTCTCTCTCTGAGTTTCAATGAATTCGTAAAAAATAATGAAGGAAACGAGCTTCTATTTATAGGAAAATGAAATGCATAAGAATTAATCCATGAACTATCTCAGATTGATTTACTTTAATCGACGGTCCATATTTAAAGAAAAATCTTTTAAATAAAATATAATATATTCTATTTATATAAAAACATTTTACTATGCAAACACTATATGCAAAATACTATGCAAAACACTATGCAAACACTATGCATAATAAAATATAATATATTCTATTTATGTAATAACTTTAATAAAGTATTCTATTTTATATAAAAATATGTTTCGCTTTTATTACGTTAATAATACTTAATAAAACAAAACGCCATTATCGCTATAATAATTCATATTATTAATCGACAATAATGGAATCAAACCGAAAGTGACTTCTCACATAAGCATCAATAATCAATACCGCAGCGCTACTATGCAACCACACGACATCGCATTTTTTTACTACCAAGTAGTTCAACAAGATCAACGGTAAAACTTCCGCCGTTATTTCAATAAAATATTTTTGTCGCTTTCTCAATCCGACAATAATTACATTATGGGTCCACCAATGATTGAGCTGTTGTATTTAATATTCCCCGCTAAACCGAATATTCCCCACCAATCGAATATAATATAACCACTGCATACTTTGCAAAATTTATAAATACTACCCACAACTATAATATTATCTCAAATTCACACCATAATATAAAAAATTATTTCAAAAAATTTAAATCTTTATTGATAAAATCTGGGGTCTCACAATCTCCCCTCCTTATGGAATTTCGCCCTCGAAATTAGGGTACGTACCTGATATGATAAAGAGGTGAGGATACCTTGAATACCTTTATCGTTGAAAATATTAAATTCATTTTTGCAATCCGGCCAAAGATATTCATTAACAATTCATCTTTGCACTACAGGCCAAAGATATACAACTGTAAAACCAATAATGCTGAGACGCAGCCTAATAGTATCACGACCACGAATTATCCATGCACCACTGGCCAAGGATATTCGTGTTTTCAATTACGGTCATGATTATACCGAATAATCCTTGGTCATAATCATACCAAGTCTATCAATGCACTACTACCAAAGATGACTTTTTACCACATCCATGAATTAATATTTCATTTTTGAGACTCACCAATAATTAATCCATATCATCGAATCATCCCCACTACACTACGGAGCCAAGGATATTCATTAAGATCACGACCACGAATTATCCACGACTACTACCAAAGATAATCGTGTATTCATTAAGATCACGACCACAAAATTATCCATGCACTACTACCAAAGATAATTGTGTATTCATTAAGTATCACGACCACAAATTATCCATGCACTACTACTAAAAGATAATCGTGTATTCATTAAGATCACGACCATAAATTATCTATGCACTACTACCAAAAAGATAATTGTGTATTCATTAAGATCACGACCACAAATTATCCATGCACTACGGCCAAAGATAATTGTGTATTCATTAGTATCACGACCACAAATTATCCATGCACTACTACCAAAGATAATTGTGTATTCATTAAGATCACGACCACAAATTATCCATGCACTACTACCAAAGATAATTGTGTATTCATTAAGATCACGACCACAAATTATCCATGCACTACTACCAAAGATAATTGTGTATTCAATTACTAAGCTATGATTATACCGAATAATCCGTGGTCATAATCATACCAAGTCCATCTACGCACTACAAAATACATGTATTTACTTTTTCAACACAATATAAACATGAGGATAATGATATAAAGAATCAATCAAATTAGATAAAGGATAAATATTAAACATTTATAATATAATTTATCCAGATTCAAAAATATCCCCATGTTATCAATCACTTAATAATCTCATAATCTAATAACATTAATATTATAACAATATTTTAATCACTTCTTAAATTTATAAACAATTTATCTCAATTGTTTACGCTTTTACCATATAATGCATTTAATCATTCAAAATGCCATACTCATAAGATATCATCACCAATTATCAAATCTCTCAAAAAAATATGCATATATACTATATAGGATTCTCTAGCCATAATATCCTATTTTCAACTTTGTTACTTCACATAACATATTTAACTCATATGTTCGTAAATAAACTATTTTCATGAAAAATACCAAATCAGTCCCAAAAATATTTCTTTTTGGGATTTAGCATAATATAGTCCCATAATGAAAATATATTTTCTCGAAATTTTTAAAATTCATTTACTATTTTTTAAAAATCAATTTCTAATTAATTCCTTAAGAAATTAGCTACCTCAAGTTTAACTCCAAAATTCCCAAATCTTGGCAGGACCTTACACATGTTAACGTGAGCTTCTAGTTTAAATTTCATGTTCATCGAGTTATAGAACTCCTAAGTATAGCATTTTTCGCCTTGAAAACCTAAATATTGAAATAGTCATAACTTGTTCATTTTAAGTCGAAATGAGCTCATTTTTGGACAGGAGGTACTTTATACCATATACCTTCATGTCCAAAAAGGCCAGAATTTTTCTCATAATTTAAGTGGCCGAAACAGCCTCTCTAAAATCATGGCAGTAGCTTTTTTTCGATTTTTGCAGCTTTGCACTCTTTTGCTAAAATCAGTCCACACAAAAAATCTACAACACCTTTTCCAAAGTAATTCCACTTGGATTAGTTAGGTAACTCATAGATCTAACTCTAGGACTTGACCACATTCAAAAATTCAAAATATAATAGGAGATATGGTCAATTGAATTTCATGTTACGCTTTTCACCAAAATCGATTTTCAACTCTTTGTGATTTCTAAGAAACTTTCATGTTTTCACATACTAACCAACATAACTCATCATAACACTTACTAATAATTCATATACCCATGATTTTCATTAGTCCAATGCTTTTATTATGACTTTCATCATAATCCTCGTAAATGCATCCTTTTAGTCAAGAAATATTCGAGGGTTTAAGAAATGGGTTTTTGACTCGGGTCAATACAAAATTCGATTTCACGCCTAGGGTAGGCTAGGAAATCTTCAAGAATACGCCAAGAAATTTATTAATGATAGAAATATCATTCAAAATCACATTTTATCCAAGACTTGGATAAGACGTCACATTGATACCAACTGTGACTTCTATCCCTTAACCTAGATAAAGACCTCACAATGATACCTATAAATTTGCCATCTTCATTCACGATGTCGCCTACAAAAAGTCCGCTTCGGTGCATTCCACACAAGGAAGTCAACAACGAAAGGATCGGGGCTCTTTACTTATGGCTTGATATGACAATGATTGACTTTAGTGGTTTGTTACTTTGAATTTGCAACAACAGATGGTTATGAATATAAAAAGCTAACAACCTTACGAAAAGCATGATGAGTAGTTAACCAATTGATTCCTAAAATCACATCAAAGGCAAGTATTTTCAAAAAGATAAGATCGACAGTAACGTGAAAGTGTTTATTTGAAGCAAAAAAATTTAAAAATAATAAGCAGAACGAAGGCTCTTTACTAACGGTTTCAACCAATAAGTCAAAGTCTAACTTCTCCTGAGTCAAATTTAAACGTTGAACGCAACTAGGTGAAATAAAAGAGTGGGTAGAACCGGTATCTAACACGGTATATAGACTTCGCAAGAGCTTATGATTACTTACCCGTGATAATCTTATTCGTGTTCCTCGTCACGAGAAAAAAAACGCCTCTCTTAAACTATCGGCTTTGGTTTGTCTTCGGGACACCTTTGGTGCCTCCATCCTAGTTGAATTTGTCTTCTAGAACGACAAAATCGAGCTAAGTGACCTTCTCTTCCATAATTATAACATGCTTTGACTTGGCATGGCGCAGCTTCGGACCGATGTGTCCCTCTCCTCCGCATTTAAAGCATATAATAGATGGTCCTTCTCCTTCCTTAACAACAAAAGCCAGTCCGACGTCTTTCCATCATTGTTGAATCTCCTTTTCTTGAAATGTCCATTCTTATTGTTTTGCCCTCATTACCACCGAAGTGGTTACCATATCCGCCCGTTGATTCCTCCACGCTTGTTGTCACCGCTCGATGACTACTCGCCGGTATTATAATTTTGCTTACTACTTTCTTTTAGTTAAGTTGACTCGTTATCGCTACCCACTAATCGAGCCCTATTTACAACATCTGAATAAAAACACAGTTTATGAGAAATAAGATGTTGACGTATCTCTGGCTTCAAACCTCTTAAAAACATTCGTGCCATTCTCTCTTCATTATCCACCAAGTGGGACGCAAATCGTGATAACTCCGCAAACTTTGCCTCGTATTGCGACACGGCCATATTGTTTTGTTCCAACTTGATAAACTCCACCTCCTTCATGTGGCGAATACTTTCAGGAAAGTATTTGTCGTTGAATGCCTCCTCGAACTTCTCCCAAGATATCTTCAAGACAAAGAAGTTGAGTACGCTTTTACCGATTCCCACCAAGAATCGCCTCTCGCATAACATATAAAGGCGTAAAGGAACCTTTGCTCCTCGGAGCATCCCAAGACATCAAATATCTTGGTAATCTGCTTTATCCATGCTTCCGCCAGAAGTGGTTTTGGCTCTCCCTTAAACTCCGGTGGTCCCAACTCCTTGAATTGTTTAGCGGTGACCGCCCGAGAGTTTTCCGTGTTTCCACCCCACGCTTTTGGACAGAGTCGCTTTTCCTTTGATGTTGCATGAATTCTAAAACCTCTTAAACGTCTGGTCGTTAGTCAATTGATCGGTGTTGTTGTTTACGGGAGGATTATCGCCATCCCGTTGTACATTGTCCCGATTATTGATCCGTGGAGAATCAACGATCTCCTGCGTGCTCCATTGCTATTCTCAACATTTTCGGATGCCATTTTCAAACACCGCCACAAAATAAGGGTTAATTGACATGCAACATATTATAACTATACTCGACCGACCAATCAAATACCAAATAAACTTAGTAGGTCATACTAGCGAAGGTATTCCCTGCCTCTCCCTCCTAGTACTATTCTCACATCTTAGCCAGGATCATATCCTAAGCTCGATACCAACCGCGACGCCCCAAAATTAGGTATACGCCACCCATCTTGGGTCGCCACTTACATGGGTACATAAATTCAAATACAACTTACTAATATAACTGCTGTGGTACATAATACGACATAAAATCGTGAGTTTGAATACAAATATTGTCTACTAGATATTATACAAACTCAAAAGGAGTCCTCATTACAACTATTATATCACTATTTCACGTAATAATGAGGAGGACTACTAATGCTATCCTCCGGACCATTACTCCGCTCCCCGACTCGTCCCAAATATGTTCTCATTTCAAGAAGAGAATAAAGAAAGAAAGGGTGAGCTCAACTAGCCCAAAGAAGAAATATTATGACTAAGATAATGCGTAATAAATTTATCATTAGCCTTCAACAAAGTTAAACCGATAAAATACAATAGACAACCAGCTTTTAATCTGCAGTGAATAAGCAATCCATTAAAAGAGTCAAGTAGAAATAAAGTCTACTATCTTTTAGGTTTTAAAAGGTTTTCATCAATTTTTATCACGAGACCAAACTAATAAATAAACCACCACATCTAATCATCCCCGCACTACGGCCAAGGATTTTCATCAAATTATCAATGGTCATGACTATACCGAAACACCCCGGTCATAATCATACCAAAAACTATCCATCATCGCATTACAGCCCACCGAGGACTTTTGTCACATCATTTATATCAAGTCATGATTATACCGAATGATCCTCGGTCATAATCATACTAAGTTCATCTACGCACGTAAGCCAAAGATAACATAATATAACATGAGGATGATGACAATGACATAATAATTCAATAAAACAAGTTCAAGAATTATTTAATCCATGAATTATTAACGTCCAAATTGTCAACATAATATCGCTTTCATAGAGTAAAATTCAAGAATGATCGTAAAAATATTTCCATGAAAAGATATCGGATGAAACGCAAATATCAATGATATTCTACTAATTTCATGGAGTATAAAGTCAAAGTTTTAACCAACCGGGTATAATAAAGAATGGAATAACAAAAGAAATCACCATGCATGCGGTGATTACGATGATGTGTTATTCCAATGTAATAATAATAATCGGAACCAAAGTCGTGAAATTCACACCGACAGATGTTCCAATGTAATAATAAAGATGGAACTGCATCCTGTAAAACACACGATAGGATATTCCAACGTAATGATAAAGATTTTAACCAGTCCCAATAAACACACGCATGTGATGTTCCAATGTAATAATAAAATTTTAACCAGTCCCGGTGTAAAACACACGCATGTGATGTTCCAATGTAATAATAGAAGAATGTCACCAAGTATAGGGTAAACCAGCATATACAAAGTTATTCCAATGTAATAATAAGCAATGGAATAACATAAGGATTTCACCAAGTATAGGTATGCCATGATACAAAGTTTATGTATAGGGTATATACCACTTTTACAAAAGTTATTCCAATGTAATAATAATGAATGAAATAATGTAAGTTCTCTTCAAGAAGAAAGAATAACACCCCTTACCGTAAAAAAAACCTGAATATAGAAGTAGTGAAGTAGCGTAATACTCTTCTTCTTTCTATAATTTTCTCTATAACTTCTTTCTATAATTTCTCTCTCTGTAGTTTCAATGAATTCGTAAGAAAATAATGAAGGAATGAGCTTCTATTTATAGGAAAATGGAATGCATAAGAATTAATCCATGAACGGTCCGCATTGATTTACTTTAATCTGACGGTCCATATTTAAAGAAAAATCTTTAAATAAAATATAATATATTCTATTTATATAAAAACATTTTACTATGCAAACACTATGCAAAACACTACGCAAAACACTATGCAACACTATGCATAATAAAATATAATATATTCTATTTATGTAATAACTTTAATAAAGTATTCTATTTTATATAAAAGATGTTTCGCTTTTATTACGTTAATAATAATAATAATAAAACAAAACGTCATTATCGCTATAATAATTCATATTATTAATCGACAATAATGGAATCAAACCGAGTGACTTCTCACATAAGCATCAATAATCAATACCGTGTGCTACTATGCAACCACACGACATCGCATTTTTTTACTACCAAGTAGTTCAACAAGATTAACCAGTAAAACTTCCGCCAGTTATTTCAATAAAATATTTTTTGTCGCTTTCTCAATCCGACAATAATTACATTAGGGTCCACCAATGATTGAGCCGTTGTACGAATATTCCCTCGCTAAACCGAATATTCCCCACCAATCGAATATAATATAACCACTTGAATACTTTGCAAAATTTATAAATACTACCCACAACTATAATATTATCTCAAATTCACACCATAATATAAAAAATTATTTCAAAAAATTTAAATCTTTATTGATAAAATCTGGGGTCTCACAATATAATAATCATTTAAGTTCCCAGATTAGGTTTATATATCTCTCAATTAGGGTTTGATTCCTTGAACCAAATTAGGGTTCTAGAACCTAGGTTTTAGGGTTTTTTGTTAATCATTGTGGTTTTTTCTAACCTAACGACGACGCTTCTTAACATATACTTAGGGTTTGTCACGAGATATCGCTTATCCGTCAACCTCACCCTTAATCACATCATGCACACATATATATATACACGTAACATATTCACATATTCCTTAATCTCAATAATTCACCTAAATCCTTCACAAATTTTGAAATCCTCAAAATTCAATCTTAACAATATCAAACGATACACTAATTTTCTCTGCCATGTTTTAATTTTGAACCTTAAATCAAGAAATTAAAATTTTAAAAATATTCTAAATTCTCCGGTTGTCACAAAGAATCTTCAATCACTCGAGCCAACGCTTTGGCGCATAATACGTTCGTTTTGGGTGAAGAAAATATTTGAGGGTTTAAGAAATGGGTTTTGTACTGGGGTCAATACAAAATTTGATTTCACGCTATAGGGGTAGGCTAAGAAGTCTTCGAGAATACGTCAGGAAATTTATTAACAATAGAAATGTCATTCAAAACTGTGACTCTCATCCAAGACTTGGATAACACGTCACATTGATATCTAGCAGGAACAAATTTATGACTGAATAAGTATTATGAAAGTAGTATGCACACAAGCCAATCATGTTTGATGATAAAGCATATACTTTGTAACAATCTTATTCATTTATTAATAAAAAGTATTAATTTATTAAAGGCTTTTAATTATCTACATGATGCTGTTTTATAATATGTGATAAACCCATAGTTTTAAGCAATGCTTTTAGAATAATGATGATGATCATTCTAATGAGATCTAAATTCTTAGAAAGCTTAAAACTAAAATAGTTCTCAATCGTTGGATTACTAAATTGGGGATTAGTGAATCCGGATAGATTGGTACATACGTTGTTTGCTTTCATCGGATGAGGATGATTGATCTCACGATCATTTGTGTGGAGACACTAAAGCAAGTATGTAGGTGCTTATTAGAGAATAAGTTCACCGAACGTTGGCTCGCTAAGAAATACCTAATGTAAAGTACAAGTAATCCTTGGACTTGAGATCATCATAGTATCTTGTGTATGATGAATTATACTTTGACTTATTCCTTAAGACCCTTAGGGTATATCAAAGGGTATGCTTGGGTATAATAAGTTGTATACGTGGAGATAATGTATGATCAATAAAGAATCTACCACTTCTAATAAAAGAAGAGAAATGTCCTATGTGATTCGATAAATGACAACCCAAAGTAGTCCTTGGCGGCGTAATGAAATTAGAAAGGAGTTTCTAATTTGCATTATTTGAGTTGTGCATTTAAGAGTCGAAATACATATAATAAAATAAAATAAGACTTGACAAAGAATTCCATGCCTTATATTTAATTGGGACATTGTATGGTGGAAGGATTGAATTATTAAGAACTATTTACTCAAAGGTTCTTTTATGATTAATGTTGAAATCTATATTATCTGGAAAGTCGTTAATCGCTAGGGAGGCTTATCCCTATCAGAGAATAAATATTATTTAAATAAATTAATTATTTAATTTATTTATTTAAATAAGATTAGAATTGTTCTAATTGATTTATTCACAACCTGGTTTAATATGGAGAACCTAAAGGGTCACACCATAAAAGGAAGAATAATTATTTAAGAAGTTAATGGCATAATCGTAATAATATGTTATGTATATTTAATTTAATCTATGGTGATAGAATAAATTAAATAGCTTAATATTTATTATTTAATATTTTAGAAATATTAAATATAAATTAATAAGAGGATTCTTATTAATATTATTACAATTATTATTATTTTAATTTCTAAAAGAGTTTAGGAATTAATTTAATATAAGTACTCTCATTTATTCCTAATAGGATTGGGAGGAAAAATTAATTAAAAGAATTTAATTAATTAAATAAATCTCAATTCCTTAATTGTTAAGGTGGGTTGCCCACATCTATAAATAAGAGGAGTCTTATTATGGGTTGTGGGGTGTTGTTGATTTTTCAACATACGTAATAATTCCAATTTGTTGGGAGAGTACACCCTTTCTATAGAGATAGAAAACTAGGGTTGAGCCAGTACACCATCTTCTTGAATTCCTATTCTTCCTTGGTGGATCACCTCTAGAGGCCAAACACATGGGTGGCTAACGTTGATCAAAGGAAGGAACCAAACCCGGTGGATTCAAGATTGAACGCGAAAGGATTTGGAGGTGAACTTGTACCTGAGGAAGCTCGATCTTCAAGGGTATGATTTATTCTTTATCTTTTCGTTTAATTAATAATTGTGCATAAAGGATGATCCGGGTTTATGGTTTGTAAATTTTTTAAACTCTGATTTTCCACGCTTTCGCAATTTTTATGCAATTTGATTGCGCCCATGAATATTACAAACCTAACAGTGGCATCAGAGCCAAACCTTTATGCAAATTATTAATTGTTCAAATTTGATATGTATATTGATATGTGTTTAGAACAATTTAATTGGGCATAATTTTATTGTATAAAATTTATTAAAAAAAAAAAAACCGAAAACCTGTTGAATTCGGCGGACTTGGCATTAACAAGTTAATTTTTTAAGGTTTCACATGGCGCACGGAATTCAAGGAAGCATGTTAACATTTTGAAAATGTTTAGATAATGCACGGAATTTATAAAAAAAAAAAAAAAAAAGGGAGTATAACAAGTGCACGGATTCACAAGGTTCATGGCAACAGATCCGGCAGTGGAAATCAAAGCATGATGCATGGTTTTCCGAAAAAAAAATTAGAAAGGAACGGTTATATATATATATATTATATATATAATAGTTATATATATATATATATTATATATAATAGTTATATAATGGTTATTATATTATATATATATAATAGTTATATATATATATATATAAATATTATATATATATAATTATTTTAATCTTAAAATAAAAGTTTATTTTAATTTTAAAATAAAGGTTTATTTTAATCTTAAAATAAAAAGGTTTATTTTAATCTTAAAATTAGAATTTCATGCTAACTAATTAGAGTTGGAATTGGATTCCATAATAACTAATTGGAGTTGAAATTGGATTTTATTTTTCCTAAAATAAAGGAGTTTATTTGTGAATAGGTAAGTAAATCCAACTTTCCTTAAATAAAGGAGTTTGTTTAGATATGAAATAAGATTTCATATTATTCAAAATAAAAGAGTTTATTTGTGAATAGGAAAGAGAATCCTAATTTCCTTAAATAAAATAGTTTATTTAAATATGGAATAAGATTTCATATTATTCAAAATAAAGGAGTTTATTTGTGAATAGGAAAGAATATCCGTGTTTCCTTTAAAAAATTTTTTTTTTACATGGAATTGATTCCATAATTAATTAAAATAAAGGAGTTTATTTTGATTAAAGATTTTGATTAAAATAAAATAGTTTATTTTATTCAAAATTAGATAAATTAAAATAAAATAGTTTTATTTTGATTTAAATTTGGATTAAAATAAAGGAGTTTATTTTGATTCAAAAATAGATTTTATACTAACTAAATGTTGCCCATTAAATGATATCAATATATATATTAAATGTTTATTATTCATAAGATGAATGTTATTTATTGATACATATGGTGATGTATGATAATAAATGGGATTGATTATGAATATCACCAATGCGATTGATTTTATTTTAGTTGGATGCATGAATGTATGGGTTTTAATAAATGGGGTTCACAGACCTTGCCTTCTCTAATTTTCTTAATGTAAATTCTATTCCCTCCTATGTACTTCCCTCGATCACGATCAAGGTTTCTATTTATTTTAAATAGTATTGTAATAGGAATAGTTAGAATTAATTTTAGAAAATTAGAGATCAAAGGAGCAAGGAGCGTGAAGACCCGCTTGTAATGGAGCCCTAAGTTTAAATGTAATAGTTATATTTAAATATTAATTC
The DNA here is from genome assembly GCA_020205615.1 of Panax quinquefolius. NCBI lineage: Eukaryota > Viridiplantae > Streptophyta > Magnoliopsida > Apiales > Araliaceae > Panax > Panax quinquefolius. The sequence goes on from CM035165.1 coordinate 23,304,126, forward strand.
TTGCACCCCTAGGGTTTTGACCTTTTGGTTCACTTGGTGGCTCTAGTGAACCAAACTAGAATAAAAGTCCATAATCAATCCGGGTAGAATATAGTATTCTATATGTGCATGCTATACTATATATATATATTATATATTATGCAAACATGCTTCGATGTTCATTAATATGAAGCGTATTTTATATATATATATGTACGCATGCGCGCTAAACAAGATGAGACAAATTAATAACAAACCCCTCAATTTTTATATTAAGTCCTAAGCGCTCAAAGATATTTGGAATATCGAACGTCATTTTCTAGCATGATAAAATTAATAGAGTATTAAATATTTAATATGAGTTTGTTGTGTCACCACAAGGCAAGTATTAAGTATTTAAGATGTTAATTTATCACATTTGATGCTTATAAAGAAAATTGAACAATATTGTTTTGTTGTGTCACCACAAGGATGATATTTTCTTTTTGAATATATATGGAGTGCTAGTTCGGACTTAACTTCGATAATTTTGATTCGGATGTGCCACCACTTGATCAAAATAATCTAAGAGGCAAAATACAAGGAGTTGCATAGTTGATGTAATTGACAAAAGTTGTCTACCTATTTATTTATATATAGTTTGTTGTGTCACCACAAGGCTATATACATTTGAAATGGGATCCATATTCTCACTAAAGCAAATCTTTAATTAGATTTTGCTTAACTATATAAGTGAGGGTAATATAGTTTGAAGAAAATAGTGGGAGATACCAATTTAAAACAAGACCTAATTTATTTTGGTAATTAATAATAGAATGTATGTTAAAATGTTGTTAATTACAAATTCATTTACGTAATTTTAAAATGTCTAAAATTACAATCATCTTTGAAGCATATTAGATGCTAAATTAACTGCAATCGAATTAAACGGATTGGTTAAGGAATTTGAGAATAGTTCTCATAGTCAAAAAGCTATCTTATGTCCTTAATACGCCTATCCCTCGCAATGGTTTGCGCATAATGCCTTTGAGGAAGAGATTGCTACTTTTAGAAAAGTGGCATGATGATGCACATTGGCTCAATGCATCATGCTCGTATCCACGAAAGTAACGAGCTTCACGTCGTCAAGATGAAACTATGGATGCTCCTACTATATTCCCCGCACATCAAGTAGTTGATGGTGAGAAAAGTAGACTAATAGATATCGAGATATCTAAGGAGCTCTTCCGATCTAGAATGGCCAATGGCACTATAAGTACGAGATAAAAGTCCTAAACATTATCAATTTGATTGATCAATTAGACAACAGGTTTTGTCATGGATGGAGAGTTGAGCTAAGATTTGATCTTGCACTCACTCCCCTGGACTCCTTTCACAATTGTTGTAAATTTTCATATAAACAAGCTAGATATCACCTCACCGATTTGCTTAACATGTTGAAAAATATTGAGAGTCACTTTCCAACCAAGAAAAACCAAGTCTTACTCGGTAGGGGCAAAGGATCTTCCTAAAAGAAGAACGATTCAAAGAAGGTAAATGAAAAGGCAAAAACAAAGGATAATAAGAACAAAACTGATACAGATAGCAAAGGAGTTTGCTTCCACTGTAATAAGCCTGGACACTAGAAAGAAACTGCGAGAAGCATCTTGCAGAGGCTAACCAAAGAAGCTTAATGAAGTTTCGATTACAATACAGTTTTTGTTCATGATTGAAATAAATTTTTCTTTAAGTCAAGGTTCTACTTGGGTATTGGATACCGACTTTGGTTATCATAAATATAGATTTATGAAGGGACCAAGCAGAAGTAGAAAGCTAAACAAATATAAGTAATCCTATGTGTGGGAAATGAAGCAAAGGTTGCTACATTAGCCATAGGAACTTATTGTTTAGCAATGCCTACGGGCAAATCTATTAAGTCAATAAGTTGTTATTGTATTCCAGTTCTTGTTAAAAATATTATTTCCATTTTATTGTTGGACAATGAAATCTTTGGTATTATAATTAAGAACAATTGTTGTTCTATTTATAATAATAATGTTTTGTATAGAATCCTGAATATTACTTAATAAATTTTGTATACTTGACTTACATGAAAATAATTTTGCATATTGAACAAATTAGTATAAGAAAAGGAGATGATCATTCAAAGAGTTGAATGTATGTATTTGTTGAATACAAGTGTGAATTATTTGAAAGGTTCAAAGAATTCGTAAGTGAAACAAATTGGCAAAGTATTAAGATTCTTTGATTAGATCAAGGAATAAATACTTGTGCAATAAGTTTCTAGATCATCTCAAATGGTTTTCTCATAATGGACACCTCCCGATACGCAATAATTGATTGATGTATCCGAAAGGAAAAATCGTGACCTTGTTGGACATGGTACGGTCCATAATGATTTTATCGACATTCCAAAGATCCTTCAGGATCATGTCCTAGAAATGGTCATATATCTACGAAATGGTAACCTCAAAATTCGGCCCCAAGACTCCATAAAAGTTATGGATGTGGAGGATTCCTAATCTTAAGTATGTTAAGATAAGGGGTTGTCCAACTTATGTGAAAAGGTTTCAAAGGATAAGTTTGGGACAAGATTTGATATGTATGATTTGTGGGACATCCTAAAGTAAGTTTAGGTATATGTTCTATAATTCTACTTAGCAAAAGGTGTTTGTTACTAAACACGCCGCCTTCTAAGATAAAGGTGTTTATCATTGAAGGGGCTAGTGGGAGGATAATAGATCTTGAAAGTTCAAGAACCACAAAACACTATAAGTCAAATAAGAGAAACCTCAGAGATAGACCTATTATACCACAAATCGAATCGTAAATCGGAATAGTCACCAAAGATACCTAGAGGTATGGATTCATCATGGATGATGATGATGAGGTACACATCATAGAAGATGATGATCCGTAGTTACATTCGATGAGGTAAGAGTTCTAGTGTGTCTACAAAAGGGTCAAGGGAGCGTCGTGACATTCCTAATATTATATGTTGATATACTACGGATAAGGAATGACATACTAATGCTACAATCAAGAATGATAAAGTTGTTCAAACATTCCTCCATGAATGATTTGGAAGAGTATCTTAGTTGGGGATATAAATCTATATAGATAGATTTAAGAGGATGCTCGACTTAACCCAAGGAACGATATTCATTTGATGCTAAAGTCTTTTAGCATGGCAAACTCCAAGAGATGTCTCATGTTGATGAGCCGTGAAGTGTATCTCTTTAATAGTCCCCATAGACTCCAATGAAGAGAGATTGCATGAGTGACAATCATGTATGCAATGAAATGTACGAGACACGATGTTGATCACCATATTCGGAGAAGTTCACTATGAGCCGTTGAAAACATCTTAAAGTGCTTAACCCACTAAGGATGTGATCATATTCATGGTGGGTCTAAATTAAAACTAGAGGGCTTAACGGACTCAAGTTTTTCTTTTGCACTAAAGATGACGTAAAATCCACTTTAAGGTAAAGGGCTACCTTGAGCAATTGGTGCGAAATTGAAAAAGGTTCCAAACAAAGAAAGAGTTACCGGTTTAGTGATAAAGACAAAGTATATAGCTATAAATGAAGTCGCAAGTTGATTGTTTGGATTAAAAGTTCATTACGTAACTAGGAATAGTTCCTAAATCTCATCTTGGATCTAAACATGTGTTGTGGCACTTTCATTTGATTATTAGAATCATTGAAGATGGGAAATCACTATAGAGATAGTGGACTCTCATGAACAATATTACATATCCATTAACTAAAGCTTATCCAACAAAGCAGGATAATCATCACTTAGAAGAAGAGTATAAGATACCACGACGATCGCTTTAGTGCAAGTGGGAGATTGAAAGTAGTATGCACACAAACCCAATCATGTTTGATGATAAAGCATATACTTTGTAACAATCTTATTCATTTATTAATAAAAAGTATTAATTTATTAAAGGCTTTTAATTATCTACATGATCTTGTTTTATAATATGTGATAAACCCATAGTTTTAAGCAATGCTTTTAGAATAATGATGATGATCATTCTAATGAGATCTAAATTCTTAGAAAGCTTAAAACTAAAATAGTTCCCAATCGTTGGATTACTAAATTGGGGATTAGTGAATCCGGATAGATTGGTACATACGTTAACTTGCTCATTGGATGAGGATGATTGATCTCATGATCATTT